>LPNX010121551.1:110718-195718 GCA_001517045.1 Pseudotsuga menziesii
ATACATATACATATATACATACATACATACATATATATATATATACATACATACATACATACATACATACATACATACATACATACATACATACATCTTACTCATGTAATTTTTACTATTCCATTAGTATTTTAAGGTAAACTTAATTACTTTTAATGATATCTAATTTACAATTCTTAATTATTATTTTCTCATATCATTTGTCACAAGTGGGATGCACTACATTTATACATTGCAAACAATCTTGATTGGATGGAGGAATGGATAAAATGATGTACATAATTATATGGTACCTTAACATGGAAAGCGATGAGTAAATTAATTAAATTAGTGCATCAACATCGATAAGAATATCTTGGTGAGTTTATGCAAAGGGAAATTGATTTAGCCTGTGGTTTAAATGATAAAATGGCAAGTATATTTACCTTGCTCATTGTTTCCATTGTTTCGCATTATATAAATGTATTTCTTTTGTTTATTTCTTCTTGTATATTTATTTACTGAGTCGTTCATCAAGTAGTTTACACACCACAAGGATATGTGGTGTAATGGTTGTAAACTTCACATCAAAAAATTAGATGACAAGAAAAGAACATTCGATTGTGGGATAACTACAATTTTTCAAGTCACTAATGTTTCCTCTGCAAGTGACAAGCATCCAGAAGTATCTGAAAATAGGTACTATGGTTATTTGGAATATATAATTTATTGTGACCTTAATTCCTTTAAAATAGTTCTATTTGAGGTTAAATGGTATAGGTTATGAATGAATGAACGTGATCCTGAAAGAGCTATTATTGAGCATGCCAATGGATTTACCATGGTTAATAAAAGGGAAATTGAACCAATTACAGATCCATATGTTCTTCCAATTCAATGTGAGTATGTCTTTTACTCAGAGGTGTAAGGTAAATCAGGTTGGTCATACATTGTTAGATAAGATCCAAGAGGAAGACCGATGAAGTATAATGCAAAGGAAGAAGACAATGTTGAAGAAGAAGGTGATGCATATCAGGAGAAGTTGCTTGTCGCATATGTGTTAGATGAAGAATCTTATCAAGAACTTGATCATCCAAATGATGTAGCAGACCATGTAGTACTTAGTGATGATATTTATGATGAATGTATAATTGAAAATGACATTGATGATGATGCTCATATGAGCGATCCTTTCAACTAGATGATGACAAATATGTTGAGTCAGATGAATAAAATGATGATGATATTGATGATGAGTCATCATAATCAGTGTTATATCATCAATTTTATCATCGTCATCATCATGTTCATCCTCATTAGAATAATGACAATCATCATCATCTTCATCTTTATGATCACCAATGGTATCATCACAATCATCATCATCATCATCATCACTAATATCATCACCATCATACTCACTATCATCATCGACATAATAATCAACCTCATCCTCATCCTCATCATCATCAATGTTATAATCATCATGATCATCATGATCATGATCATGATCATCATCCTCCTCCTCCTCCTCCTCCTCCTCATCATCATCATCATCATCATCATTTTCATCCTCATCAAAATCATCCTCCTCATCCTCCTTGTCATCATCATCATATTCGTTGTTATCATCATCATGCTCATAATCATCATCACTATCCTCCTCCTCCTCCTCCTCATCATCATCATCTTCTTCATCATCACCTTCATCTTTATGATCATCAATTCCATCATCATAATCACCATCAACAATGGTATCATCATAATCATCATGATCAATGGTATCATGATCTTAATCATCGGCACCATCATCCTCATCCTCATCATCATCATTATCATTATCATCATCATAACCACCTCCATCAACATCATCATCACCATTCATCATCATCATCATCATCATCATCATCATCATCGACATCATCCTTGTCCTCATCATCCTCATTGGCATCATCCTCATCCTCAGCATCGTCATCCTCAATGTTATAATAATAATAATAATAATCATTATCATCATCGACATCATCATGAGCATCATCCTCATTATCATCATCATCATCATCGTCAACATCATCTTCAATGTTATCATCATCATCCTCGTTTTTGTCACCCTCATAATCATCATCATCATCATCCACACCATCATCACCATCATCATATTCATTATCATCAGCATCATCCCCATCCTTATCCTCCTCATCACCATCATCATATTCATTGTTATCATCATCATGATCATCATCGTCATCACTATCCTCTTCCTCCTCCTCCTCCTCATCATGATCATCTTTATCCTTGTTAGAATGATTGTAATCATCATCATCTTCATCTTCATGATCGTCAATGGTATCATCATAATCATCATCATCTTCATCCTCATCATCATCATCATTAGCATCATCATCATCATCATCATCTCCATCATCATCTCCATCATCATCGTGATCATCACCATCATCATCACCATCATCATCACCATCATCCTCATCATCATCATCAACATCATAATCAATCTAATCCTCATCATCATCATCTTCATTGTTATCATCAGTATCATCATCAACATCATCATTAACATCATCGTCATCATCTTCAATGTTATCATCATCATTATCATCATCATCCTCGTCCTCCTCCTCCTCCTCATCACCATCATCACCATCATCATCTATGGTATCATCATAATCATCATCATCTTCATCCTCATTGTCATCATCATAAGCATCATCATCATCAACCTTATCCTCATCATCATCAATGCTATAATCATCATCATCATCAATGTTATCGTCATAATCATCTTCACTATTCTCATCAGCATCATAATCAACATAATCATTAGAATCATCATCGTCCTCATTATCATCATCGTCATCATCATCATCATAATCATCATCATCAGCATCATCAACATCATCCTCATTATTAGCATCATCATCATCATTATCATCATCATCATCATCATTATCATCTCATCATCATTATCTTCATCTTCATCCTCATCATTGTCATCATTAACATCATCATCGTCATTGTCATCGTCGTCATCGTCATCACCATCGTCATCGCTAGAATCACCATCACCATCAACATCATCATCATCATCATCACCATCATGATCATCACCATCATCTCATCATCATCGTCGACATCATCCTCGACATCATCAATGTTATAATCATCATCATCATCAATGTTACCATCATCATCATCATCAATTATCATCATCGTCGTCGTCATCGTCCTCATCATGATCATGATCATGATCATCGTTGTTGTCCTCATCATGACCATGGTCATCATCATCTTCTTCTTCTTCACTGTTATCATTAGTATCATCATCAACATCATCATTAGCATCATCATCATAATCATCCTCCTCATCAACATCATCATCATCATCATGTTCATCCTCATCAACATCCTCCTCCTCCTCCTCTCCTCCTCCTCCTCATCATCATCTTTGTCCTCATTAGAATCATCGAAATCATCATCATATTCATCTTTATGATCATCATTGGTATCATCATAATCATAATCAACAATGGTATCATCATAATCATCATCATCAATGGTATCATGATCATAATCATCATCATTGTCATCATCCTCATCATCATCATTAGCATCATCATCATCATCATTGTCATCATCGTCATCATCATCATCATAATCATCATCACCATCATCATCACCACCACCGCCACCATCATCATCAACATCACCATCACCATTCATATTGATCATCATTGACATCATCCTCATCCTCCTCCTCCTCCTCCTCCTCCTCATCATCATATTGATCATCATCCTCATTAGAATCATCGCAATCATTATAATCTTCATCTTTGTGATCATCAGTGGTATCATCATAATCATCAACAACAATGGTATCATAAAAATAATCATATTCAATGGTATCATGATCATAATCATCATCATCGGCATCCTCATAATCATCATCATCATCGCCATCATCATCGCCACCATCATCATCACCATCACTATCATCATCATCATCATCACCATGATCATATCCATCCTCATCAACATCATCTTCATCCTCCTCCTTCTCCTCCTCCTCCTCCTCCTCCTCCTCATCATCGTTATCATCATCATGATAATGATCATCATCACCACCCATTAATGTACATTGATGGAGGATGCCCAAATATTGCTTGCATAATAGGATTCCCAGCAAGAACCAATCATATTCACTAGCGATTTTCCTCCATAATTCAAGTAAATGGTTGTTGGTATATTTAACCTTGCATCTATTCCTATTTAATATCCCTTTTGTTTCCTTGTTATTGATATTAGCCTAGGTAAGAACTCTCTTGAAAGGATACAAATTATATATGAATGATATACCATAGTATTATACCTCAAAATGGTCATTCCTCTCACATCTCAAGACACCTTGGTTACTCCACCCATCAGAAGCATCATGAATGAACACTCTTATCTAGGTGTAGAGCATTTAAGTCTTGGCATAGAGCATTTACGTCTTGGTTTTTGTAATGATGAATTAGGGAACAATTTTGTTTTTTTTTGTTTTTTGTTTCATTCATTACCATCATGTTTAGTAGACTCCTTTTGCTAATTGAGAACATACTTTTATTGATTAGTGTGCACACCACACTATGTAATACATTTCACACATATATAATACATGTACACATACTATGTAATATAATATAATAATAATATTATATTATTATATTTTATAAAATATAATGAACATTAAAAAAATCACAAAAAACAACATACATTACCTTTTACAATTTACTAGCATTATGGTCTCCCGCACAAATGCTCCATTCCTCTCAACCTAGTAACAACAGAGTCAACAAAACTTAACCTAGTGAGAGAAAGGAGACCTCAGTGGAAAGCAGACCTTGGCAATATCAATGACCTCGACAAGCAAACCTTGGTGACATCGACAATTTTGACAAGTAAATATGCCTCCAAAATCGGTTAGGTTATGTCTCTTTCTTGAATAAAATGTTCCATGGGTTTATGAGTGTCATGTTAGCTTGTTGGGTTCAGGTCATTCACCAATATTGTGAAGGATAAATTTTCCAAAAATCCTACTCTACACCATAGTTCATCATCAAGCTCCATTCTCGGTAGTTGTGGGTCCAGTTAGTGGAGTAAAGTCATCTCTCATTTCTAAGAGCATTTTAATTGTAGTTATTTTAATTACAACTTTGTCTTTCACTTGAACAATTTATTACGATTGTTGATACAGAGGAAAAATAAAAATTGAGAATTGTCCCACATGAATCCATGCAGAGGGATGAGTGTATATGTTTTCCATGTTAATGAAACGTCGTTCCATTTTTTATTGCTGAAGAAAACGTTGTTGGAAACAACAATTATGAACAACTTGCATAATTAAACTCTCAAATTGAAACTAAACATATAGAAAATCAGTTCCTAATAAAATGCCAACTGCTTTCAGTTAATCCATTAACTCAATTTATAGCATAATATATAAAGCTTTGCATGTATGAGAGTTGCTCCAATCTTCCCTTGATAAATTGTAGTCAGGGTTTTATTGATAGCTTCTCTTTGCCAGCTTTTATTACACCTTGTCAAGTTTTACCTATATTAGATATTAAGGGATATTAAATTATGTCATATCACCAGCCTTACATGTCATTATGTACATCAATTGTCCAATTTCCAACTTTCTCTTTAACTTGAACAATTTATTACTTTCGCCGATACATAGGAAAAATAAAAATTGATAATTGTTCCACATGAATCCATGCATAGGGATGAGTATATATGTTTTCCATGTGAATGAATTGTTCCAGCTTAATTGCTGGAGAAAACTCTGTTAGCAACAACAATTATGAACAACTTGCACAATTAAACTCTCAAATTCAAAACTAAACATTTAGCAATTCAAAGCAGCAATAAATGAAGCACCTTCAAAAGTGCAAAATATAGATTCATAAAATCTACCTCCTTTTTACCAAATCAGACTTAATTGGTTTGAGCACCACAATAGGCTGCTTATCAGTCTCCTATCTAGCTGTAAGTTGGAGGGTTTGCAACGAATATGTCTTAGTTTCAAAAGCGAGTGGACCCATTTTCTGTGATAATTGTAGTTTTGTAGTTGTCCAAGCTGTCATTTGAGATGTCAATCATGTGGAAACACCGGTTCCTATTATAATGTGGGTTTGTTGTCAAAGTTTGATTTTCCAAACTAATGTGTTCATCTAAACTGGTGAGATCGAATGAAAATCCTCGGTGACTTTTATGGAGTAGATATCCTTCCATTGTGGCTATGTAGTTATATGCCTTTAGGTCACAAATATGCCTATAATGAGTTTTGTATCACATCAGTGTCTGTTTCCTCAACCTGTTCTATGAAATTCCCAACATGACTACCATTTCAACCATTATTGAATCCTTTTTTTTTCAATTGGATCATTTTATCACAATTAGGATAATCACCCGTATTTAGCATGATAAGGGAATCATTTGCAACATTAAATTTGGTTTCCTTCGTTTAAGCAATCATGAGTGGAGGGTATCTCTTCCATCATCACCATCATCATGAGTGGGGGATATCTCTTCCCCTAATGTTTCCCATGATTTGTATATAGACCCAACCATTGTTGCATGCCATTAAGTTGTGTGATACTGCTGAACTAAACTAAAAATCTAATAATATCCTCATTTCATTCATGCCCCAAAATAGTGTTGATGTATTTGTAAATTCGGAATATATTTTGATGTATATTATCATTGTATGTTGTTGTACCCCCATTGGGGATGTTTGTTACCCCTTTACGGGATGTCTAAATTGTGTCTAGACCTTGAGGTACAACCTACGTTGCAAGTTGGGGCAATAGTCCTGAGTCCAACATCATGTAATATGTAATTGCGGTCTCTCTAGGAGAAGTGGGTCCCATGTGAAATGACATGTAGGCTCAAGTCTTATATTTGGTCAGTGACTTGAAAGGGTATAAATTGGGAAGAAATCTCCGTCATTTATACACACCTCACACACACTCTAAGGTGTTGGAGAGAGACAGGGACTCATAGGAGGAGAGAAATATAGCTGCTGAAAATTTATTATTACTCCTTTTGATCATCTTACTATTCTGAAGAAGTCTGCGGCGTTTTCTCCTTTATGGTTTCCCCGATGAAAATATTTGTGTCTTGTGCATATTTTAAATTTTATGCATTATGTATTACTTGTTATTATTTCAGTTAAAGATCCTAGATAATCTAATCAGATCTTAGGAAAATATAACATGGTATCATAGCCTCTATGAAAGACGGAATTGTGCAGTTGCAGGAACTAAGGCTTCCTAGTTTAAGGCGTTCTCTCCAAATATCATCAAGCAAGGAGGGCTAGGATAAATATACTCACTAGGGCACATCTATTGGTGGTATTAATTTCTGAATCAGATACGTTTCACTGTACAACCGAAATACAGCTGCAATGGCAGCTAATGGAAATTAGGGTTTCATGCCTGAAAACCCTAGAAGACTGAATTTAGTAATTCTAGAACTTTCCCTATAACGCGATATTGAAGAGGGATCAGAAGCTGAAACTTTTACACACCAAAGAGAATTTAGTGATGTGCACTGTGTAAATGTTTCAGCCTCATATTCACTATACTTCAGGAGATATGGTTCCTCCAAATCAGGGTTCCAACCTCCTCCAAAATACAATCATAAACAAGTGACCTAGGGATATTTGCTATATCTCGGGATAGGAAGGTCCAAATGAAATTTCTAAAGATTTTACAGGTAGGGAATGGACTTTAGTTTGTGTGGTACATTTTTTCAGACCTAGAATGTGAAATAGTGACACATGGAAGTCCGTAAAAGTTTGTTATGTTGAACAGTCCCCAGAATAGTCACCTTGGTAAAATCCGCATAATTCCCACTTGGAGAATCCATTTATGATATAAATTATGGGGTTCAAAATAATACTTATCAGGATATCAGAGTGACAAGTTTTAGAACTTAAGGATTCGAGCCTTCATAGATACAGCAGAAGCAATATCAATCATTTCTGCAGAAGAAATTGGAAAAGTAGGGCTTCATGTTCTGGGATCTTCTCTCCACTTTTTTTAGAAAAGGAGTACATTGGACAACTCACCTTGAAGAGGCCCATACATCTATCTAATCAGAAGTTTTAAATTCCAAGTTTTGAAATTTAGAGTTTCTCTGACAAACTCTAGATCAACCAGTTCCAGAACTAGGACAAACACCTCAAATTGGTAAGATATAATTTTTTGTTATTTACATTTGAGGTTCTCATTTCAAAATGACTAATCACACCAGATTGATGACAAGCTTGGTGAAGCTGCCAACTGTCGAGTATGGAAGTATAGGACCTCCATGATCCTTGAAGAAAGACTTGGATTAGTATTTTAGTACGAAATTTCTAAGAGATAGAGGGAGATGAGGCTAAGGATAGAGCCAAGAGAATCATTGCAGATTCTATTATATTTCATCTCATCCCTCATGCGTCATACTCTAAGACACAAAAAGGAAGTGTTCGATGCTATAATGAAGCAATCAAAGAAAAATAAGAGATTTTTATAACCACCTTGAATGGACTCCCAAGACCATGGGATTCATTCATTCAAGGAATGTGTGCTAGAAGGAAGTGATTGCCTTCAGTAGACTCTGGGAAGAGTGCACACAAGAAGAAGCTCAACTCATAATAAGAGAAGATAAGATGGGAGAAACTAAAGATCAAGTTCTCACGATTCAAAGAAGATCCCTCAAGCGATGAGGAATATGAAGGACTCAATTCTTGAAGAACCTCTTATCCATCTTAGAATTTGGATAAGAAATAATGTTGTTATGAATGAAGAAGATGATGAAGCTGAAGGCTCAAGAAGGAGTCTACCCATGTAACTAATAAAGATAATTATTCAATTGTCATTTCACGATATTGTTTGGTTATGCATTTGTTTATATTCAGTTGATGTGTTATGTATGTTTGAGTATTTGCATTTATACTATTGAATTGCACATGATGGGTAAGAAGTATATGATGTTGTACAACATTCCATTACTACTTATCTAGATTGAAACCTCTTTGCTAGAATATTAGGAATAGTACACGCTTTTAATAACATCAGGGTAGAATGCATCTAGATGTTATTGTGTGTATACATGATATGGATGAATGTTGTAGCATTGGATAAAATAGTCGCATGGATATGTGACATATATTTGTCACTATTAATATGTTTTGGATATTATGATATGTTTCTCATCATGCAAATGAACTTGACTTGTAGATCATTCCAAACAATAAGTAACAACAGTTCAGAAGAGGAACCTAAAGCTTCCCGGGTCAAAGACACCATAGCGAAAGAAAGAGCTTCAGAAGAATACAAAGAGAATGGTAGATGAAGAATAGTACAATGAAACTTCAAAAGAAAGAAAGAGGACTCAGACACACTCTAGTTATGTGACACTATTGAGCGTCATCATTGATGCAGAGCCTTCCAACTATGAAGAAGTAGACAAGAAGAAAGGGAAGGAGACTATGATCAAGAGTACCAGTTCAAGAAGAAAGATTTCTAGGATGGGGTGTCGAGACCTGAAGGGAATTCCGTAGTGTCTTCCATATGGATCTAAAAGATCCATCATGTAGTAGATGGAAACATCATGAGATACAAGGAAATATTTGTAGCATGAGGATTCTCACAAAAAGAAGGCATAGACAACGAAGAGACATTTGCATCCATTGGGAGTTGAGACACATGACAGGAAGAATCATGTGTGCAAATTAACAAAGTCCTTACACGAGCTCATAAGGAACCCATGGGATAACACATACATGTGGATCTTGAATATCACCTAGAGTGATGAAGATCTTAACCTTTTCTACAAGGTTGAAGATGAAAGCCTATAGAGGATGACAAGCTCACAAATGGGTGCAAGAAGAACTTTTCAAAAAAAAAAGTTCAAGAGAGAGGATCTTGGTATCTAGTGACCTAATATGGATACATAGAATATTAGTATAAGAGGAAGATATGTGTCACTCCAGTATAGAATGTTTCAATACATTGAGTACGAAGGGCAGAGGAAGAATTATGCTCTTCTTTAGAGGGAGTGACTGCAGAAGATCCTGAGGTTCGACATGGTACGATAGGATGGAAATATTACTGATGGATCTAGGATTTACTAATATTAAAGAGGATTACAACCTTTGCCTCAAGTTTGAAGGCGAAGGACCAGTGATGCTCCTGTTACATGTCGATGACCTATTCCTAATAGGAAAAGAGGAACTCATTAAAGATGCAAGAAGGAGACTTGCTATCAATTTCGAGATGACGGATTTGGGTATGATGCACTACTTTCTAGGCATGGATGTGTGTCAGAGTGCATATGGAATCTCCCTTAGACAAGGGAAGTATGCAGTGGATATCCCAAAGAGGCTTGGGATGATGGACTGCAAGTCCATGGCCACATCTATGGAAGCGAACTTGAAGCTATTGAGTGATGCTTCATCAGAGACGATTGATTCCATGATGTATCATCAGCTGATTTATTTATTGATGTGCCTAACGAATACAAGACCATACACATGGTTTGCTGTGAACAACCTGATCCAGTTCCTAATGGATCCAAGACATGCTCACCTGGTTGCAAAGCATG
Organism: Pseudotsuga menziesii; assembly: GCA_001517045.1. Taxonomy (NCBI): domain Eukaryota; kingdom Viridiplantae; phylum Streptophyta; class Pinopsida; order Pinales; family Pinaceae; genus Pseudotsuga; species Pseudotsuga menziesii. The sequence continues at coordinate 121,351 of LPNX010121551.1, forward strand.
CAGTGAGGTACCTAAATGGTGCACTTGAGTATGGGCTCAAGTATGATACGAATCAGAAGACTAACCTGTGTGGTTATGTTGATTTGGATTGGTAGCACCACTGAGAAGAAGATGACGTTGGATTACTTCTTTAGTTTGAGATCCAATATGGGCTACTGGTTTGGTAGGATGCAGTTATGCATGGCACTGAGTACAGTTGAGCAAAAATATGTCACCACTTTCTTGACTATTTGTGAGGTAATATGTTTCCTTTGAAAGCTACCATTTTATTTGATTGATCTGAATTTCATTTTTGTATGATGCAGAGAGGAGAGATGAAGCTCAAGTGTGTACTTTAGATCGAGGTTCCTTCTAGGGGGAAGTGATGAGTTCGAGATACTTTCTAACATGGTGGAAGGCTAGGCCTCCCATGGTCAGATGTAAGTACTGATCCTTTCCAACATGGTGGCAGGCTGGGCCTCCCATGGTTGGATGTAATTGTTGGTCATTTATGAAATGGTGGCAGGTTGGGCCTCCCATGGTCAAATGTAAGTTTTGAGCCGTTTCGACATGGTGGGAGGCTGGGCCTCCCATGGTCAGATGTAAGTTCTGAGCCTTTTTGACATGGTGGAAAGCTAGCCCTCCCATGGTAGGATGTAAGTACTGATCCTTTTCGACATGGTGGCAAGCTAGGCCTCCCATGGTCAGATGTAAGTGTAGAGCCTTTCCGACATGGTGGCAGGATAGGCCTCCTATGGTCGGATGTAAGTGCAGATCCTTTTCAACATGGTGGAAGGTTGGTCCTCCCATGGTCATATGTAAGTGCAGATCCTTTCCAACATGGTGGTAGGTTGGGCCTCCCATGGTCAAATGTAAGTGTAGATCCTTTCCCCAGATGGTAGTAGGTTTGTCCTACCATGTTAGTGGATGTAAATGCATAGCCTTTTCGACATGGTGGCAGAATGGGCCTCCCATGGTTGGATGTAAGTGTTGGAGCCTTTCTCAAATCGTAGTAGGTGTGTCCTACCATGCTAATGGATGTAAGTGATGGAGCCTTTCCCAGATGGTAGTAGGTGTTTCCTACCATGCTGATGGATGTAAGTGCTAGAATCCTTTCTCGGATGGTAGTAGGTTTGTCCTACCATGCCATTGAATGTGAATGTTGTGTTATGTGTATATGGGTTGTGCTCCATGTGATGATGAAATGATCTAAAGATGATGAAGATGATAGTAGGGTACACATGCTTTGCAAGGCATGTAATCAGTATTGGGATGCTCCTCCAGGTTTTGCAGTGGCATATAATCAGTCCTGGGAGATCTTGAAGGTTTTGTAAGAGGCATATAATAAGTCCTAGGATGTACCTACTTGATGGATTTCTCATAGAGATGATGTATATGAATACCTGGAAGAGGACTATGCCTACATCCAGCATAAAAAAGGGATGGCACTGTAGATGAAGACCTGGTAGAGGACTGGGCCTACATCCAACATGAAAAAGGGATGGAACTGTAGAAACTTCTGATAACAAATAGTATGGGACAATGATCAAATTATAATAATATTATGGCAACAACTATGATGAAGATTCTATGGCTCCGTGATGATGATGATGTGATGAATACCTGACCAGATGTGTTGATGATTGTATATATATAAAGAGAGAATACCTTCCTAGCTAAGAGGGAGTGCTAATGTATTTGTAACTTTGGAAGATATTATGATGTATATTATCATTGTATATTTTTGTACCCCCACTGGGGATGTGTGTTACCCATTTACGGGATGTCTAAATTGTGTCTAGACCTTGAGGTACAACATCCATTGTAAGTCGGGGCAATAGTCCCCAGTGTAACATCATGTAATATGTAATTGTGGTGTCTCTAGGAGAAGTGGGCCCCATGTGAGATGACATGTAGGCTTGAGTCTTATATTTGGTCAGTGACTTGAAATGGTATAAATAGGGAGGCACTCTCCCTCATTTATACACACCTCACACACTCAATAAGGATTTGGAGAGAGAGAGAGAGATAGTCATCGGAGGAGAGAAAGATAGATACTGAACATTTCTTATTGTTGCTTTTGATCATATTACTATTCTGAAGAAGTTTGCAGGGTTTTCTCCTTTATGGTTTCCCCAATGAAAATATTAGTGTCTTGTGCATCTTTTACATTTTATGCAATTTGTTGTACTTGTTATTCTTTCAGTTAAACATCCTAGATAATCTAATCAAATCTTAATAAAATCTAACAAATATTAGTTCCCCAAAATCTCACACATGTTTCGACTACATTCTTCTTAGTTTAGTAAGTATTGTATATAAAAATTGATGCTTTCTTTTACTTTGAAATTCAATGCTTAGTCTTAGTTGAAAATATTTCTGTAAGAAAATTTGTTACTTAGTATTGTTATTATATTATATTTTTATTATGGATCTCGGTCAATAGACCAAGGTGATGAAGTGTGATTACCTCCTCTCCTATATGGTTAATTCATGTTGTTTCTCAAGGTATTGAACACCCCTTAATGATATCACCAACACCTAACCTTCAGGAGCAGTAAGAGGACCAAAGGATCACTTCATCTAGTTAGGACCTTCCTATATGGTGATGACGAAAACAATTACTATATGGAACATGTGAACTATATACCTTGAGGGAGAAAACCTTGTTGATTACCTTTGTCCTTGTATTCCTCATTATTCAATTATCCTTTAATATATTTCTAGCTCTGATCTCTTTATGTTTGGAGGATATGTTAGAGATTCTTGGGTGCTAATGTTTCATTACATTGTAATTATTCAAATATTTATGAAGGTTTTGTTCTTGGTTAAACCATGAAGTGAAACCTGATTCTAATATGTGTTCCCTAAAGCTGAACTATGAGGCTTAGCTGTGGGTTGGACTATTTATTAAAATTGGAATGTGGAATAAACTTGGATTGCTGGGCTATCTTGAACTATGGGTTCAACCGTGGCTAGGTTGTAACTCAACCATTCCCTGGAACCATGAACTACTTTGTGGGTCGTGAATGTAAAGTGGACCATGTAACGTTGTTATTAACGCTATTATTTTCCTATACATTGTTATTATTTTGTTTCATCAGCTATAATATTGTTACTATACATGGAATTTGGTAACACATTCAACTTTGGAATATATGGCAATAGTGGAATGATAAAGATTTGAAGTTGACATTCCTGGAGCCCAAGTTTTTAAAGTTTTGTTGGTACATTCCCAGCCTCTGTTGCCCCCTTCTTTCCCAATCAACACCCAGGGGTGGATGATGCAGGACTAAAAACATATACCTGCTAATTACTTACCTACAATTTCCCTTTCTCGAGGATACAAAACAATAGTGCAAATATGTTCAAGTTCTTCTGAGAATTGAAGGAAAAAACAAAGACTATCAGTGCACACTTCAATTGTTTAAAGATTTGGTCTATTTTAATAGTTTTTGGGGTTCAAACATAAATTCAATAAGTTGCATGATAAAATAACTATCTAAAATCATTGTAATCACCTCTCCTCTATTTTCATGAAAGAGATCAAACAAGTTCTTCCTTCCAGGTACAAGTTCTTCCTTCTATTCTTGCTTCCATATCTGACCATTTTCTGGAAGATTCATTTGGAGTTCCAACTGCATAGGTTCATAGCCATAAACTTGAGTTGTTTCTATTGGATCATGCCAAGTCTTCACTTTTGTGGTTGAATTGTAAAAATATATTTTCCATGTCTGCATCATTGATGAATTCAATAACCAACAAAGGAAACCATTAATAAAAGAGACACAATTTGTAATCAAGAAAAAACTAGAAGAATGAAACAAACATGAAGGTGAATTCAATGATAATTATCAAAGCGTAAAAAAATGCCAACCTCTTTTAGTTAATCCATTAAATCAATTTATATCATAAGATATAATGCTTTTTGTGTATGAGAGTTTCTCCTATATGCCCTCCATAAATTGTAGTCAAAGTTTTATAGATGGTTTCGCTTTGCTAGCTTTTATTACACCTTGTCAAGTTTTACCTATGTTAGCTATTAAGGGATAGTAAATTATGGAATATCACCAACCTTACCTGTCATGATGTACATCAATTCTCCAAATTCCAACTTTATATTTAAATCGAACAATTTATTATGATCTATGATACAAAGGAAAAAGAAAAATTAAGAATTTTTCTACATGAATCCATGAAGAGGGATGACTGTATATGTTTTCCATGTTAATGAGTTGTTCCAATTTTAATTGCTCGAGAAAACTCTGTTGGAAATAACAATTATGAATAGCTTTCACAATTAAAAGAAACCAAAGCTAACCTTAATATAACAAATAAAATAAACCTAACTAACCCTAACAACTATATTCTAAAGGAAAGAATAAAGTTTGAAAACTAGGGAACTAACCCTATCTCTAACCTAATTATCCGTTAGTTTTCCTTTCCATCTAACCCTATTGCTCTTGTTCTCCCTAGTTTCACCCTCAGTTTTTCCTTTGAGGTATCCCTTTGGATTTCCAGTAACTCGGGTATGTTGTTTCTATAGCAGCAACCTTTACCCTTCCCCTGAGCTATTGTTGCAGCCAGCTTCTACCCCCCTCGGTCACCCTACAATCTTCTAGTATCCTTTACCTTCCTTCCCTTCCACACTCCATCCTTGTGACTCCTCCCTAAGGCTGTTACACCCTTATTCCCATTGGTGACAGTAATTTACCCTCCTATCAGTCTAGTGCAAACCCCTTTATTACATTGTGTGGCCTTTACCCATACCTTAGGGCTTCCCTTACAGTGGTAGCCCTCTTTACTTAAAACCCAAATCTTGTATCTATGGGCCATACATTTGATCCCTTCACACAAAACAATATAGTTGTTAGAAGGTCACTTTTTGTTTGACAATAAATGGAGGACTAATACATCTGGATTGTTTTGCATATTCACTTACATACACCCAGTATGCAAGTCAATACATCTACTTCATCCCTTTTAGCTATTACAAATATGAAATTGGTTCAACTAAAGGCACATGTAATCAATATTTTAATTCCATCATGATTGTTAATACATGACTGATACTTTGATTTTACCGATGTTCATACTTCATTCCAAATGGCTATTGATGCTTGCAACTAAAGTCTGGAACAAGTGATTGCATGATAATCCTAAGGGACTAATATTATATTTGTATCATGGAATTGGATTGTTATATTTATGATCCTCTATGTTTGTATGAAATCATGTTAGGTGTTATGAGAGTTGGTCATTTTCTTATCATTGAACAACCGAAAGTATGCATTGTTAATTGCACTTATATATTTCACCTATGCACACAGTGCACTCTCTAATTTGATTCCAATAAGGAACTAGTCATTAACATCCTCAAAAGAGAATATATTTTGGTGCCTAAGTGTTATTTCGGAGGTGTCTAAGTGCAACCCTCTTCTTGGACTATTTTTTATATCCTTCTGAGATCTGTGCTTAACTTAAACCCTCTCTCTCTCAAGGTATGATCTCATTCCTTGGTGACTTGTTTCTTGAAGGAAAAGTTCTAATCCTAAATGTGTCTGAGTATCAAGAAGGTATAAACCAATATCTTTTGATACGAAGCTCATAGTATTTTACTTGTCTTGAATTTTCTTTTGTACTATTGTTACTATGCATCTCAAGGACCAACTTTAGCAAAAGGATCATGGAAGAGTGATAAAGTTGAAAGAGATGAAAATCATGTTTAAATTATCTTACTGCTTCACATCTATCCCAATGTTGTAAATTTTACTCAATTGTTATTGTCATACTATTATATATTTGGATCACCTCATCTAGCTTGGATCTTCTCCTTATACATTGATGATAAAAATATATGAAATGATGTACCTTGAGAGAGATAAAAGATTAAAGTCCTTGGTCTTGTTGGTCCTATGGGTGAAAGGGGTTGGTTATCCACCTTTATGTTACACCTTGGTCTTATAGATATGTGGGTTTCCTTATCTTCTTATTGTGGCCCCCTTTGGTTGACTTATGGTCCTTTATATTCTACTTGGTCCTAACACTCTTATTGTGTGTACATTTAGTATGAAGGCTTTTATTTTATGGTTTTTTTAAGACCATTTAACCATTGGTACCTTAACTTTATTTTATATTGGTAAGGCTCCTAAATGCCAAAAGTAGTTGAGTGATATTTCCAGAAGGCTTGTCAATATTATAAAGTAAAGTTTCACTTCTTCATTTGTGTGTGGCATCTTGTTAAAAATAAAAAGGTTAGATCTAATTCTTTGAGTACATTTCTAGGGTTTGTGCTACTTGGAGTTCATGTCTTGGTCTTGGAAGTGGGTTATAAACCTTCTAATGCTAGCAGTGACCTTTTTGGATTTTTTTGGGATCAATCATGACCTTTTGAGATTAAACTTCATGACTATTCAGTACCTATCTTGGTTGGTCGTGATTGTGTTTCTCTATTGGCCATGACTGTGTGTCTCTATGTTGGTTGTGACTGTGTTTCTCTGTTGGTCATGACTGTGTGTCTCTCTTTTCTTTGTGAATGTGTTTCTCTACTGCCCATGACTATGTGTCTCTCTGATGGTCATGACTGTGTTTTTCTATTGGATGTGACTGTTTTTCTCATACTAAGTTGTATATGACCTCACCCTTCTGGGACGTGGCTTGATTGTCCTCTCTTTGCTAATTTTTGGTATTATTACAGCCACTAATGATGGGCCCTAAATATGTAACAACATCTAGGGATGAGTAGTGACATGCTAGAAACATTTCTGCTGAGTTACAACACTTAGGGATGGGTTATGAAGGTGTCTTTGCGTTATTAATAAGTGTTGGATAAGTTTCTCTTCATGTTGACTAAGAATATGAGGTTTGTTCCCTTAATACTATAAAACTCATAAACACTCTCTCAAGGTACGACATTTGTTCATCTAGGTGACTTGTGCCTCCAGTGACAAGATGATAACCTAAAAGTATATGATTATAAGGATGATCCAAAACAATTCTAGATTAGTATTGTTATTGTTCTTTATTACTTATTAGTAACGTTGTTATTTTCCCATTACTCTCAAATGGTCCATTCAATGGTTGGATATTGAAAACCGTTATTGTTTACTCTCAATGATTCTTTTGGACATGAATGGGAGCACTTCCCATTAGAATTCTCAAGGTAATTAGATATTCGGGATGTTAGTAGAAAAACATTTGTTGTGTATCAAATCCCTCTATTATTAGTGTTTCCTTAATATGCCTATTGTCCTTTCTTTTCACTATGGATTAACTTCCCAAAATGAATCCTTCCTCTTTGTTATATTTTTTTTGCAATAATATTCCTCTCTCATTTCCTCATGAATTAATCTAAACATCATTGATATTACCTTGAGCAACATGTCAATTGTATTTTTGGTTCACATTTGTCTTGTCATTTTTTATTTTTTTGGTTATATGCCATATAATATCTAACAATGAAGAGGCACCCATTGTTTCCAACTTCTTCATTGAATGGTTTGTTAAAAAGCATGGAAAACCCATTAACTTAAAGACATGATAAAAAAAAAACATTCCCAAATCATTGAATGAATGATATGTTACAGTTTTAAGAAGTTTATAAGGTTTTTCTTGCACACTACTTCTGTCTTATGTAGGAGTAAATGTTCAACTCTCTCCAATATACTCCTATTGTGAAATTCAATGGTTACCTTCAATATGTACATTATCCACATGTAATTTGAGAATTTTTCAACGTTCCAATGTTCAACACTTTGAATGGGATTCTATTATTTCATATGTAGGTTCATTTCTTCGTCCCTTATCAGTTTCATGCAAAATGTTAGGCTTTTTCCTACACTGTCAACATGTGCTTCTATTCATCATTCTTTCAGTTCTGGGAACACAAATATATTCCTCACAATAGTGTAGGTAGGACCTGATTGCTTCTTTATCTTATGGAAAATAATTGATATTCAAGCACCTCTAATAGAATCTCGTTCATCCATTTCCCTCCCCAATCCTAACATATATTTTGAACAGAAAAACGGTGTTTCAATCAACAAGCAAAATTTCTTTTATTCCTTTGTACTAAAATGTTAACCTCCATGCCTTCACAAAGATTGAGGAAGCTATACATAAGTCTAGTGACCAGGGTATGATTGTTTGTGCTATGTTTGCTGGTGTTTAGGGTTTCAAGCTGCACAAGTTGTCTTTTCTCTTTAGATGTTTTTATGGACATTATTGAATGCATTTGTTATGTGGTAGGCCATGCCTTTGGTATGGTTATCTTACAATAATGGTCCTTCCCACTTTATCTCTATGTCATTTGTATTGCCAGTAATGGAAATATCATGCCTCCATGGTCTCTATGGTTGACGCTTTCGATATTTGCACTATCCTTTTACGATATTTTTAATATGGGAGTAAACTTGCACACAAGATATGAATCCAACCTATTCTAATGATGGATTATATAATTTTTTGAATGAGAATGCACATGTTATCTCTCTATGTGGACTATTTTCCTTTGATTGGTTCCCTCCTTCATCTATTCACTGACAGCATGGTGTGTTTGTCTATAATGGGTCCCCTCAAATTTTATTCTTCATGACAAATCAGCTACATTGTTATCATTTTCCATGATGCCTTGGTTTCCTAGTATCCTCAGCATTATGCATTAATTATCTATACCTTCACATGTCTACTATCACTACTTACTTATTTGTCACTAAATTTCTTTCCTTCACCATCAATGGTTTAGCTATGGAGGAGGTAGTTGAGCATATTCCTTCATGTGGACTAGCCATCATGGGAGTATATGCATCCATAGATTGAATGGTTGACAGGTATATGACAGATATGGAGATACATTGGGATACATGATCGATTGACATCAATAGAGTGTTGGATACAATAACACATACAGGATACCAAATGGCATGAGATGTTATAGTTGTATACCTTCCTACAAGGATTTTCCTCACACCAATTGGGAAGGGTTCAGTCTTGCGCAATATTTTTCACAACAATATAAATAGATGAACCATATTGGTTATGTCTAGTATGTAGGTTAATGTCGACGAACATCATGAGGAGATGTTGAATAGAATAATAAAGAGTATGACCAATAGACGATGGTATAGATGGATAAGGTGCCATAGGTTGTGTTCTGAGCACCCCTTATGCTAGGAAGGGGTTTTGGAGAACTATCGATTATGATTGGGTTGGATGAGGTGGACGATGATTGGCTTAGCCTTATGGGGCATTAGTCACTTTTCGTTGGGTATCCTAATTCCACAATTGGTGAGACTTATATAGATGGAGGAAATGGTGAGTGTAATGTCCATAAACATCGTAAAAGGAATATACATGGTTAGTTTGTAACTAAGGTTTATTACCTTGCTTGGTATTTTATTAGGATCCTAATTTGTGGGCTTAGGATTGTCTCCAGTGTTGTTAAGAGGGTTAGGGGGATAGACTCCACCTTCTTTTCATTGGTTATTTCCTTATTTTATTCCCCTTGTTCTTATTTTTGAAGTTGTTAGACTTTTCTTGTTGGTTATTAGGCACATGTTGGGGAGGCATATTCTATTGAACACAAAATTTCCCATGAGGAAAAGGGGCGCACACAGTGTTGGAGACATTTACCCACCATGCACACTTAATTTGGTCAATTTTTCCTAGTTAAACCACTATCCTAAGTTTTATTGACTTAAATGACATCCGAGGAGCATTGTATGACATCAGCATGAGCACACCCATGCCTACCTTCAGTCAAGGAGGCCAACTAAGCCTTCTCCTTCATTCGGGGAGGCTAACTCGAGCACTCCCGAGGTGATCTGAGTGTCATAAATGCACTCAATTGATAACTGATGGTTACAATCAGTTAAATCTGAGTGGTGAAGGTGCCTCCTTTCATTATATTGATTATTTAATTAATATTTAATGAACTGGAGTCAACAGGGGCGCCTCCAACCACCTATGATGGCCAGTTTGACTTCAATTAACCTCATCAGGGTTCATTGGGGTTTATGATGCGCTACCACTTGTTGGTTGGCATGCAGTGACATGTGTATGAGCTACTTTTAGTTAGACTCAGTCATTTATTGCACTCTGACTTCAGTTAGGACTCATTTGAGTCAATCGACACTTGATCAGTTGGTTAACTAGTGTGTTTACTGTGGCTTATAGTCAGTTAAGCTACACCCATTCATTCAATTCAAATGACCTCCTTGGGAATTCAAATTTTCTTGGCATTCATGCATCTTGCATGATCATTGTATTGTATCATAATTCTTTCATTTGATTATACATAGCTACTACTTCCATTGCAACACCATTTTGCCAATTTTATGCATATTTGTTTGTATTCTTTGTGAGACTGTGTTTTCAGTTCCTAGACCACTGTGACAAATTAATATGGTATCAGAGCTCACAGCGGGACAAAGCTCAGATCTCTCAAAAACAAGGTTTTTGACAGATCTTGCATGAAAAATTGAGCAAAAGCTCAAAATTTTAGCACTGCAATAGAAGCCAAGGCTTACCACTTAATACCCTAAGTAAAGGACTTGTTGATCAAGCTTGCTTGATCAACTATGTTGGGTGTGATGAAATCCTAAAATGTGCAGGATGTTCAACCTTACGGTGCCCCTTTTATTGTGACTTGTAGGTTTTAATAGGTGAAAAACATTCTCTCCAGCAGTTTCAGATGGCTTCTTCTGTAGAACTCTTGACTCCGTTCAATTTCCATTCATGGAAAGGAGACATGGAGATCCATCTACGAGCTAGAGGACTCTATAGGGTCACTATGCACACTAAAGAAGAGACTGATTCTATGACAGACAAAGATATATTCTTGAACAAGAAAGATGAAGCATTCGGATTCTTGTGCCTCTCTGTTTCCTGGGATCTTCTTTTCCATCTCTCGGGATTGAAGACTCCAAAGGAAATCTGGGACAAATGGAAACCTTGAATGGAAAACAGGATGATTTGAGAGTATACCATCTTGAAAATGAGTTGATGTCTCTCCATCCTTCCGATTTTGAGACCTTAAATGATTTTTTCACAAAGTTCAAGCACATTGTCTTACTATTGAAGCAATGTAAGGTGGAGAAGGAGGATGATCAGCTCATCCTCTCCATACTCTCCAAAATTGGAGCTGATTATTCAGTGTTTGTCTCTACATTCCGTGCGGGGAAGCTCACAACCCATGGATGGAAGATGCCTTCACTCAATGCCTTCATTGAGTCCCTAAAAAGTGAACATGATAAGCTTGTCCAGATGGGGATCATCAGATCCTCCCATGATCAATACCTCCATGTCTTAGGGCCCAAAGATTTGAAGGGTAAAGGAAAGTAGTAGAAGAACCCAAAAACCAAATTCAAAGCTCCCAAGCCTAAAGTTTAAAAACAACAGCATGAAGAGCCTTCTGGCTCAAAGAAGAACAAAGGAAAAGGGCATCATGGAAAGGAAAAAGTCAAGTGTTCATACTACAGGAAGGGATTCCACCCTAAACATGCCTGCATGAAAAAGAAACTTGATGAAGCTACCTCTCTCCTTGAGAGAAATCAAATCAATATTCTGAAAATATTTCGTAGGAGAGATCAGCAAGATCGGGAACCACAACATGAAAGAGGTCATGCCCTCATGGCAAGCACTTCGAACTCCAAAGCACTCTTGATAGATTCTAGAGCTTCAAACCACATGATGGCTGAAAGAGACTCCTTATCATATTTGGAGACCAGAAAATCCATTCCCATCCACATGGGAGATGACTCCACAATCATATCCGAAGGACAAGGTACTATAGATCTTGAGCATGGTTATTTTTCCAATGTTCTGTATGTACCATGTCTTGCATCAAACCTCCTAATTGTTTATCAAATGACACATACGTGAGTTCCCAAGAGAGTCTCCTTTATCCTAGATGATGTAGAGATCATAGAACTTGCATCTGGAAAACTTGTAGCAAAAGGGCTTGCAAACCATCATGCAAAAGCCTACGAGTTCTCCCATTTTGTGGTGGATGCAAAGCCTACCGCATTGCTGACTCATGGAAATGAAGTTAGTATACTGTGGCATGAGAGGTTCAGCCATATAAATTTCAAATAATTGCAGCAATTACAGAATAATTCTATGGTTGAACGGCCTCCCAATCATCAAAGCTACCATTGGAATTTGCAAGGGTTGTGTTGTTGGAAAGCACCCTGAGCATAAGTTCGATCAGGGGAAGGCAAGCCGAGCCTCATGTATATTAGGACTGATACATTATGATATCAGTGGTCCCATGCCTATCACATCCATGAATGGATCAAGTTACATTCTGAATTTCATTGATGACTTTTCTAGATACACATGGGTCTTTTTTATCAAAAAGAAGTCGGAAGCCTTGGAAAAATTCACTGAATTGAAGGCCTTGATTGAGAATGCATCTGGCCAAAAGATAAAGATCTTGAAATATGATAATGGTAGGGAGTATTTCAATAATGAGTTACTACATATATGTTCCCAAATTTGTATTCAGGTCCAATATTCAGTTCCCTACACTTCCCAGCAGAACGGTGTAGCGGAGAGGAAGAATCGGTCTCTCAAGGAGATGACCACCTGTATGTTGGAATCAAAAAATTTGGCCACAAATTTGTGGGCTGAATCCATGAATTCTGTAGCATATATTCATAACATAGTATCACACTCATCCATGAAATGGAATACCCCTTTCAAAGCATACTTTGGACACAATCCGGATGTGTCAAATCTGCAGGTGTTTGGGTCCACTGCATGGCCTCGAATTCCACTTGATAAAAGGAGGGATTTGCAACCGCAAAGCATAGAATGTATTCTTATTGGATATTCCAATGAATAAAAAGGTTTCAGGCTACTGGATATCAAAACAAAATAGATCATCATTGAAAGGAGTGAAGTTCGATGAGCCTCTCGAGGAGGTAGAACTAATGAAGGAGAAAATTGTTGATTTTCCTTCCTATTCTACTGAATATTTGGATGATGTAATTGGGGGTGATGAGCCTGATTTGGATCCTATGATTTCTGATATCAGTGTACAGCAAACATAAAATTATGAATCATAACCTAAAGTACAAAATCATCTCCCAACTTGGGCCTGACAGACACTCTCCTCCGCAGGAGATAACTTGGAAATCCAGATTATCCAAGGAGAATCCAGTCCAATTTCCAAAGAGTAGGTATTGCACTCTATTGTCCTGATTATTTTCTGTCCAAATATTGTTATTTAATGATAATTTTATACCCTAATTCTTACTACCATGCTTGGAAGGATCCGATATGGCAAGTTTCCATGGATGAAGAGATGAATTCTCTTCAGAAAAACACCACTTGGGAGCTAGTTTCTCTTCCTCCAGGGAGGAAATTGGTTCAATGCAAGTGCATGTTTTAGACTAAGGTTGCTACTGATGGAATCACCTGCAAATATAAGGCAATTCTGGTATAAAATGCTTCTCCCAGGTCCAAGGTGTGGACTACCATGAGACTTTTGCACCGGTTGCAAAAATGGACTCCATCCGTCTAGTTTTGGCAATTTCTGCATCTAAGCACTGGGAAGTGCATCATATGGATGTTAAGTCAGCCTTTATGGATATATATATCCATGAGAAGATATACATGAAGCAACCTGAGGGCTACATTTCTGATCCATGTTTGGTTTGCAAGCTAAAGAAGTCACTATACGGGTAAAACAAGCCCTAAGAGAGTGGTATTCCGAGATGGATGCCTTCCTTCTCTCGCAAAAATTCCAAAGGTGTAAATCAGATCCAAATGTGTATATAAAACATTCTAATGGTAATTTGATTATTATTGTTTTATATTTTTATGACTTACTGATCACATTTAGCACAGTTGCTTCTATTTCAGTCATCAAAACTGCTCTCCACAATGCATTTGAAATGAGCGATTTGGGGCTCGAAATTGTGAAAAATTCTGATGGGATAATGGTCACTCAGTACAAATAAATATCAGACCTATTATTAAATTTTAACATGGCTAAATGTAGAGCTGATCCATTCCCTTTCCTTTCAGGGATCATCCTTGAAGAAGGAAAAAACACTTCTCCCATGGACTGCACTAGTTATCGACAGCTGATTGGTAGCTTGTCGTAAGTGACTCATTCTCAGCCTAATATGTTATGCCATGAAAGATGTATCAAGATACATGCAGTATCCCCATGATATTCATTGGAAGGAAGCCAAGAGGATCCTCTAGTATATTCAGGGAACTAGGACCCACGGCATTCACTATGCTGCAGACTCCGAGCTAGAGCTGGTTGGTCACACAGATTCCAATTGGGTGGGTGATTCTATTGATCGGAAGTCTAGTTATAGATATGTCTTCATGTTTGGTGGTGGCCCCATTTGCTGGTCTAGAAAACAGCAGGCTGCCATAAAATTGTCTTCAGTAGAGGCCGAGTACCGAGGAGCGGTGAATGCTTGCATCCAAGCTGTTTGGTTGCAAGGCATTCTTTCAGAGTTTGATCTTGGTAGTACTTTGTCCATTGTCCTCTTTTGTGACAATCAAAGTGCTATTAAGATATCCACAGATCCAGTTACCAGGAAGAGGACCAAGCATGTGGAGATACACATGCACTACATTAGAGATTTAGTGCATGACAAGACCATCATTCTACAATATTGCCTGACTGATGAGTAGATTGCAGACATCTTCACCAAGAGCCTTTTAGAAAAGAAGTTCACTTACCTCCATTCACTGTTGGGGGTGAGTTCATCAGGGTGATCAGACTACTTTCAATGTTCAGCTTGAGGGGGGGGGGGGGGGGGGTTTCCCACTGGGTTTTCCTTGTTTTGCTCTCTTAGATTTATTTTTGAGCATTGTTTTTAGTTACATTATTGTACAGGGTGACCTATGGCCTTGTTTCTGGGGCCTTAGAATTTTTATGCACTTTATGTTTCTACTCCTCTTAGTATAGCTTAAGGGGGGATGTTGGAGACATTTACCCACCATGCACACTTAATTTGGTCAATTTGGCCTAGTTAAACCATTATCCTAAGTTTTATTGACTTAATTGACATCAGAGGAGCACTGTATGACATCAGCATGAGCACACCCATGCCTACATTTAGTTAAGGAGGCCAACTAATCCTTCTCCTTCATTCAGGGAGGCTAACTGGAGCACTCTGTGGGTGATCTGAGTGTCATAAATGCACTTAATTGATAACTGATGGTTACAATCAGTTAAATATGAGTGGTGAAGGCACATCCTTTCATTATATTGATTATTTAATTAATATTTAATGAACTGGAGTCAACAGGGGTGCCTCCAACCACCTCTGATGGCCAGTTTGACTTCAGTTAACCTCATCGGGGTTCATTGGGGTTATTGATGCAATACCACTTGGTTGTTGGCATGCAGTGACATGTGTCTAAGCTACTTTCAGTTAGAATCAGTCATTTATTGCACTCCGACTTCAGTTAGGACTCAGTTGAGTCAATCAACACTTGATCAGTTGGTTAACTAGTGTGTTTATTGTGGCTTACATTCAATTAAGCTACACCCATTCATTCAATTCGAATGACCTCCTTGGGAATTCGAATTGTCTTGGCATTCTTGCATCTTGCATGATCATTGTATTGTATCATCATTCTTTCATTTGATTATACAGAGATGCTACTTCCATTGCAACACTGTTTTGCCAATTTTATGCATATTTGTCTGTATTCTTTGTGAGACTATGTTTGCAATTCCTAGACCACTGTGACAAATTAATAAATAGGGTGTGGTTATATTGGAAGGGATGGAAGTGGGTTAAGAAAAGGATGATATGGGTTGATAGATGGAGGATCCATGTAACTAGTAGATATACTACCACACATGGTTTCACTACTTGAGAGTCCATGAAGATGGGGGGGCTGAAGGAGGAATTGAATATGATATACTTGTTACTATATGTTTGGATGAGAAAGAGGGACCAGGGGGATGGTATGGTGAAGGAGCAGGTCCGTGATGACAAGGATCATATGTTGGGGGATCACTATACACATAATTGTTCGAAGGGGGAGTGTCAAGTGATTATGGATTTGGACGAGATGCAATAATGCCAATAACTCCATCTACAACATGGGAACCTAAAATATGACCACATAACAAGTAACTAAACTAAAAATGACCACATAAAAATAACATTAAGAATATGTACTGGTCATTTATTTGGTCATTTTTAGTTGTGTCACTCTGATAATGAAAATTTACAATTTTGACAATGAATGTGTACAATTTACTAAATTTTAACACTGTAGATGGATTCAGAGACCCTTTTACTACATTTGGATTTAGATACCCTTTTCTAAGGGCACTCTAAATCCATCTGCAATATTAAATTTAGTATATTGTAGACCCTATCATGGGTTTGGTGGGTTATTCCCTCATTGTTTCATCAACTGGATTGCGCATTGTTTTCACATCGTAAATAACAAGTAATATATATATATATCCAATGAAAAAAGCATAATTTCATTACTAAAATAATAAAATTACATCTGTAAAAGGTCTTCATACGTTTTCTTTGGAAATCTTTGCAGCCATATTGATTAATTACAAGTGTGGGTGTCATGCATATTCCGAAAAAACTTAGCAAAAATTTCTAGTCATATCATCTTTGCATTTTGACCAAAAAATTTCTAAAAGATTCTTGCTTTCTATTCATCATGTGGTAATTGATATTCGGGAAGATTTGATCTGTATCAGGTCCCAACTTTGTGTGCCCAAACTTGTTTATCCAAAAAAAAACTCTCATGGTTTTCAAAAATTGGTTATGTTGCGAGACCATCGATAAAGGTTATGTGATAATATTAAAAAAAAGTTCCATTCCAATGTTCTTTGATCAACCACTTACCATGCCCAATACTTAGGCCTTTCTTTGAGAGTTTATCAGCATCCACGTTCCTTTCTCTGTAGACATGGTGACAGGAGTAGGCATCAAAACCTTCCAAAATTCTCATAATTTCTTCTAGTATTGTTAAGAGAAATACATTTTGGCAACTTTTGACTTTGTTTACCCAAGTTACCACATTCATAGAGTATCTGAACAATGGAATAATTTTGCAATTCTTTTATGAGGAAAAACATATTAAGAGTCTGAGCGCAGTTAGTTATACGAAGTTATTTGTTCACAGGGCCTAAAACCATTTGTAGGTGATAAAAATGTGTGTTAGAGAGGTGAAGGGTGGATCCACCTCCACAGCTCTGATTTTGAGAAGCTCCATCAAAGAAAGTCCAAGGGATATTTTTTTCGATTTGTTCTACTGATAAGATTATGATTTTGGGAGCATCCTTCTATTGCGGGAAGTATGATAGAATGTCCAAGCTGGCGGATGCAATGATTGCTAGGACCATAGGAAGGTTCTGAGAAAATATTTTGTTCTGAGCACTCCATAATCCCCAGATTACGATAATCGGGATGGGTTGATGGTTTATTGTGTCGCCCGAATTGAACCAATTATTCCATGAATTTTGTAAAGTATCTCCATTCCATACTGCTGGGGAATTTAGTCTTTTCCTTATTTCTACCTAAGTGTGGATTGCAAAAGGTCAGGTGATGAAGAGACGTGCTATTGTTTTATTGTTTTGTTTATAGAGAGCACACCATCCTGGTCTTACTATGCTTCATTTTTGCAAATTCTCCCATATTGGGATTTTGTTTTCCATCATGCACCGCATGAATAGTTTGGATTTTGGTGGACATTTTTCTTTCCAAAGTTTTTTCCACCACCATTTGTTTTCGTCTATATATGCAATTGTGGACAGCCTCTTGTATCCCAATTTTGGCGTGTAAATCTTGTTGGCTACATAGGCCAAAATGATTTTTCCTAGCATGTTTGTGAGTCGAACGTTTTTGGTTCTTAAGGACATTATGAAACCATTCCATTTAATTGTCGGGTTTTCTTGGATGCCTAAATTGTTTTCATTTTTCCAACCTTGCTGCCAAAAATTAGAAACCTCTGGATCTGTTATTTGGTTTAAGTGAAAGATACCTTGCGTTTGTAGTGTGTGCATTATCTCTTGGGAAAGGATATGTCTATTTTGTCTCCCAGGCCAAGGGTCCGCCCCTATTTGAATTTGTTCTTCATTCCCAATTTTCCAGGCTAGTCCTTCTTCAGTGAGTGGAATGGATGCAAGGAAAACTTTCCATATAATGGAGATTCCATGTCTTCCTCTGTTTGGGCTTCTTATCCAGTTCGTGACTAAGTATGGATAAATACATTTACTTTTTTCTACTTTTGTCTATAGGTTGTTTGTATCTATAAGTCTCTAGTGTGATTTAGCAGCTAGAGATTTCACAAAAGAATAAATATTTTTTTGTCCCCACCCTCCTAGAGCTTTTGTTCGAGCAAGCCTACCCCATTGGAAACAGGGGGTGACTATATTTTCTGATTTCCCGGTCCAAATGAATTTGGAACAGATTCTCTTGACCTTTTCTAGGGTGCTCTTTGGGATCTAGGCTAGGGAGATCCAATATACTGGAATAGCTTCCAATACTGATTTAACAAGTACGAGTCTTCCTGCTCTGGAGAAACATCCGTGGTTCCATTTATTTATCCTTTTTTTATAGCTTTTCTATCAGCCAAGTTCATTCCTCCTTTTTGTATTGATTTGGTTTGAGTCTAAATCCAAGGTATTTTAGTCCATCATCCAGTCAGGTTAAATCAAAAGGGAATAAATTAGCATACCTTTAAATTTCTTGCCCCCCCCCCCCCCNTATTTCAACATTTCTTGTTCTTCCATAGCAAAAATTGAGAATTTCATATACATACAATAGATGTGATATTTTAAGGGTATTTGTAATAGCAATGCCTATAAAATCCCCTTTTCTTTTACTTTCCAAGAGTGTTTTTCTTATACCTTCATCAACCAATAGGAATATGAGCAGTGAGAGGGGGCACCCTTGTCTCAGACCTATTGTTGCTGTAAAGAAATGGGAGATAGAACCATTGATAAGAACCATGTATAAGGAGACTATAGTAATGCATCTCATTACCCATTTGATAAAGAGGTATTTGAATCCAAGGCGAGTCATGATTAATATGAGGTATAGCCAAATGACACGGTCAAAATATTTTGGGAGGTCTATTTTGATTACTGTCCCTTTAAGATTCTTGGTTTTGATGGAATGTAGTCCTTCATGTGCTACCCTAATAGCTTCATGGGTCTGTCTTCCTTCTAGAAATCTAAGTTGTTCAATAGATATTGTCTTTGACAAGACCTTTTTTAACGTTTGGTCTATAATTTTCGCTAATATCTTATAGGTGATGTTGTAGAGTGAAATGGGTCTAAAGTCCTCAAAGTGTCTAGGGTGTTCAATTTTGGAAATAAGTGCTAAAAAAGTTATGTTTAAAGGGTGATGCATCACTCCATTTCCTTGTTTCTTCAACAAGATGCAAAAGGTCTAGGCCAATTATGTCATAGGGATAAAGAAAGAACTTGATTGTCCACCCACTGTGGTCCTGGACTCTTGTCCTTCTTAAAGCTGTGCATGATTCCTTTTAGTTCTTCTTCTGATAATTCCTCCATCGAAGCGTAATTATCCTCATGGTTGATGAATCTTGGGAAAGATTGGGATAGTCTTATTATTTTACCGATAGTAACTTTGTTATCTGTTTTCAAAAGAGTTTTGAAGTGATTGACTCCCAATTTTTCCAAACCTTCAAATGAGGTGATTTCCTCATTTTCTCCATCTCTGAGTCCCCAGATTGTATTTTGACTCGTTCTTCCCTCGGAGAAATATTGAAAAAAATTGTGTTTTCGTCTCCGCTTTCCAGCCAAATTGCTTTGCTCTTTAGGTCCCATACTTCCTCCTGATCTTTTAGAAAATTTCTTCTTATGGATTCCAATATGCCTAACAGATTTCTTGACTCAGGAGTAAAATATCCAACCCCTTCTGACTCCTAGAGGTGTTGTAGTTCTGATTCAACTTGTTTTAGATTTTGTTCATCTTTTTCCTTTTTTTTGGCTACCCATGTTTTTACCTTCTTCTTGACTTGAGTGAGATTTTGGCTGAATTGTACTGCTACAAAACCGTGTTCTGGGTTATATGGTTTCCAGTTATTTTTCATGAGTTGTAGGAATTCCTCCTCTTTTAGACAAGCCACACAAAATTTAAAATAGTTGGATGGATTACATTCTAATTCACTTAGAATTTCTAGACAGATTGGATAATGATCAGAATCTCCCCTGAAGTCTATCCATTGTCTAATTATGGTGTTTTGTTTGGTTAAGTTCTCTAATATTAGAAACCTATCAAGCCTTTTCACAACTCCGTTCTCCCCTAATATTTTGTTTGTCCAAGAGGGTTTGAGCTTAGCCGATGCTATGTCAATGAGGTCATTCTCTCTTATTTTCTGTTAAAAAAATCTATTATTGGGTCAGTTCTATCCCTAGGCCCCCAGATTTCATGAGTCCCCAAAGTAAAATTCAAATCCCCTCCTAGTACGACATTTTTAGTCTTTGTGAAATATTTTTGTAGCAGGGAAGTCCAAAAGGTTGGTATGTTTTCATAGGGCCCATAAATGTTCAGAATAGTGAGAGGAATGTTTAGATCTGTTGAGAATATCTCTAGACCAAGTCTTGATTCAAATTCCCAAGAATTTCAGGAATTTACCATCTTTGAATTCCAACCAAAGGCCACACCTCATGAGTGTTCCCTTACATCTTGGCCAATGAATTCCATGTGCTTGAAGGTTTTCTTTAGGAAGCTTGTAATTATAACTTCTTTCCCTAGGGTTTCTTGTAGTAGCAGGATATCAGGATTGTGCCTTTGTACAAACCTTTTTAGAGCAATTTTTTTGGGAGGACTTGCTAAACCCCTGAAATTTAGAGAGAGAAAATACATTTGGGCACCCCCTCAGGGGGTTTTTTTTCTCTAAGTTCCCATTATATGGTTTTTTGTTTACCATCTGAAACCTCTAATAGAGATCTATGTTGTGCTGAAGATAAATTTGAGGTTCTGCCTCTTCCTTTTGGTTTGATGTCTGGGAGAGGTTGTTTTCCAAGTCCTAGAGTTAGGTATTTCTTCGCCATATATGGTAGGATGTCTCTAGATCGAAGGTGGAAGCGGATGGTTCTAGTATCCAAGGAAGAAGTAGAATAAAAATCTATGGGGGGGTTAGGTTATTATTTGAACGATGTGATAGAGGGTAAGAAAGGGAGCCTTGCGAGGGAGGGGATGACAGGCTATGTATGGAAAGATATAAAGCAGTTGTGTGTGGGTGAGGAATTATTGGTGAGACTACCTTATTGAAATGAATATATTTTAAAGAGAGATTAAGAGAATAAAGAGGAATAATGGGAGAGAGATCCTTACCCAGTATGTTGATAGTTGTCGGGCGGTCTTGGGCTTGTACCAAGGGATGTTTTGAGTTTCTTGTTTCGTGCTAAATATGATATCTTGCTTCTCTTTCTACCTATAAGGTTTATTTCCCTTGTTTCTCCTGGTTACCATATTTTTTATCCTTTTCCTTTATGATAAGTATTGATGGGTATTCCTCTATCTCCATACCTCTTCTTGTTACTATTCTTTTCATGGACTTCTTGATCCTCTTACAAAAATTTTGTGTGCAATTTATGGCCAAGTTCCCATACCTTCGATACCGATGGCATAGAAATGGTGTCCCTTCATAGTCTAGCTTCTAGCAGTGGATAGCTTCTCCCCAATTAGGTTTAGCTCATCCCTGAGGCATGTTTGAACATTCATCGAGACTAGGATCCTTGTTACTATAATTCTCTTAGTTTGTGTGAAGCACATATCCGCATATATGAAAACTCCCAGTGCATTCCCCAAGTATCTCAAGGAATTCCAATTCCAGAATTCCCAGGGTAGTCTTGGTAGCCTTACCCAAACTGATATTTCATCCATGTTTTCGCATTCTGCATCAAACGTTGGAGTCCAACTCTTGAGTAGGATAGGTGTGGCTCCAAATTTCCAATGTGTTTGAGTTATTCGAGTTGTGTCTTCTTTAGTTTTGAACATAAAGGCGAACCATACTTGGGAAAGTACCAGGATTTTAGGTGAATAGTCGAAGAAAACTGGCTAATTTTCCATGGCCCAAGTTTCCAGTGCTTCTAGGGTTAGTTATTTTCCCCTTACTCTCCCAACCACTATCGCTTCTATCATGTCTAGAGACTGAGCTACTAACACAATAACCCCATAGAATAGGTTTAGTGGGTTGTCTGTGTTTTTCAGACATTTATTTCTTCTTTTCATGTGTGCCTCCCCACCCTGAGAGTCAAAGTTGCTTCTGGAGTCAAAGTCATCTTATTTATCTGATTCCGTGTCTTGATGGATTCCAAGTTGATCTGAGGGTTTCAGGAAGGCCACTATGAAGCATTCTGAGTTTTCCTCCAACAGCTCCCTAAGGAACGAGGTATCCTTTGAGATTGATTTGAAGGGTCATCCCGCCTCTAGGGTATCAGGACTGAGGAAAATAAAGGCATCCCATGGCACAAGAACTCCAAGGGTTTCTATGACTGATTTTGTATTCACTATCATGGAATCCACTTCAGGGTTTAAGCAAGGGTTTCCAATACCTGCGAGATGAAAAGGGAGAGCACGGGCCCTTCGAGTTCTGGAGCAACAGGTCTGATCACCGAAGCAAATGACAAGAAGTTTGGGTTCTTCTTAGTGTTCATCTTGTTGGGGTTTCCATTATCTACCATCTTCATCCCAAGGTGAGTGGTCCCAGCTAGCAACCCGCTAATGGTTAAGACAACTCCTGTCTGTGGAGACTTTGCAGTTTTCTCTAGAGGTGCAGTAAAACTTGATATCCCATCAAGAGGGTCAATAGAGTAGTACACCTCATCTACGCTGTAGTAGTCCATTGTAGTCCATGCTAGGGACAGGTGAGGTGCTGTTTTGTTTCGGCATCCCGCATCTGCTGCCTTGTTTCCCTATTCTCCAGATATCCTCGCATTGTCGAATATATATATATATATATATATTCAAAGAAAAAAAACCTTTTATTCAAGGAATAAACATGAACTGCTCTGACGAGCTTACATAAAAAAAAACTTGCCTTGAAGGCTTGCAAAACAGTCTTAGTGTATCCTATGAAAACATTACACAGCCTTTATGACTTCTTTCACATGAAATTATCTGACGAGCTTACATAGAAAAACCAGCCTTGCAGGCTTGCAAAACAGTCTTAGTGTCTCTTATCACAACATTACACATCCTTTATTGCCTCTTTCACAAGAGTTCATTAGTTTACAAAATTTTCATAAGTAGAAATTTAAATCGCTTCATATCGAAGGGTTGATAACCCATCTGCTACTTCTTCTATCTCCAACATTCTTGGTTGATACGCTAAAGCCTGTTTTGAGAGGGTATCAGCTTCTTCATTCAATTATCTATATATAGGAGCAAAAGATATCCTCCTAAACTGTGATTTCATATTCTGAATTTCAGCAAGTAAATGTTGGAGATGTGGAACTCTGATGTTATTTCTTCCATTTACCCATTCCACCACAATTTTTGAATCGCTGAAAATCTGAATGTCCTGTATCTGGTTGTTGAGGTCTCTTTTAAGGCTTACCATAATGCCGCAAGTTTTTCCCTATTATTAGAAGCTTGTCCCATAACATATTTTATGAGCAACTTTCTCTTTGAAGAAATGTGAATGACTACCCCATCGCTTCCCAGCAGTGGTTCACCCTGGCTGGCTCTGTTGAAAAAGGCCCATGGAGTTTCACTTTTTATCACCAAAGCTCTGATAATTCTTTTTTTGGAGATGACGATGTTAAGCTTGTGTTCCTGTATCTTATTCATTAACAAAGTAATGGTGATGTCAGGAGGAGTCCATGTATTATTGAAAATAGATCTATTTTGTGCCTCCCATATACTGTAAACAAAGAGAATAGGGAAATCTTCATATGGACCTACCCCTTCATCATGCCACCAAGTTTTAGTTCGTTCCTCCAAGGTTACATTTTCTCTTTCATGGGCTCCTCCTACTGATATATTTCCTATCACGCCCATCCATACGCTTCCTGCACATGGGCAGAAGGAAAACATTCGATAACTCCTTTCATCACTCATTTTGCATAGTGTGCTATTGAGGCCTCCCCACCCCTTCCTCCCCAACCCACCATTTCCTCCCCACCCCTTTTTATACCTCAATCCTTATAAACCACCCTACCCACCCTCGCCTTAAACCCCTCATTCCCCCCAATACTTGCAATATATTTCTTCGATTTTTTATAATTTTAAAACCCACAATATGAACTAACATGATAGGATATTGGTAAACAAGTGAAGCCCCCATGGGAAAATCGCAGGTAACAATAGTAAGGATTCTCCCCAATAAATGTTCCCAATTAGCTCGTTATTGTTTGGTATGGGGAATTCGTCCGGTTTACGGTACGGCTACCATAGGTCAAGTAATGGTTAAATCTTATTTTACCGGTTGTAGCCTAGTCCACCGTTTAGGTGTATTTTTAGTTTTATGTTTAGGTATGATATGCAAGTGCCTAGCTTAATGCAATTGATAGAGAAAATGAGGAGCGTCACAATGTGATGCGCAAGTTCTTACCTCTCGTCTTACCTCTCTCCCTTCTAAATCATAAACAAAGAAAACTAACTAAAACTCTCTAACCTATCCCTATGGAGCAATACTATAATTAATGCTGAGCAATGTATTGTATAGCATGCATAAAGAACACTGCACATAGTTGTTAATATTTCTAAAAAAATGCATATCAATAGACAGATAAACAAAGAGATAGCTCATTGTTAATTAAAACATTCATTACTCAAGTATGATTGTGGAAATTTCACAGAAATAAACAACAGCACATTCATAACATGAAAGAATTCATAAGTTAGAACAGTCTCACAATTCATGGAAACAAGCTGAAACAGAAATAATTCACATCCAACTAGTCCATGTCAAGCATTTGAAACCCCATAGTGCTTTCTCCAGCTGAAAAATATAACTCTTTATTATAAGATGAAATAGTTCTTCTTACAATAATCTTGCACAAAGATAGTCTGAAAAAAGGTCCTTTGATACATAAAGTTTTCCTATATTTATACAAAAAGAAAAACTCTTGGGCTGCCCTCATTGCCTTTTGGGCTTCCCCAATCTTTCCTCTCCAAAATTTTGTCTTTTATCTTGTGAACAAAAAGATAAATACAAAATATTACATTATTTATCAAAATGCTAGACAGTCCAACTAAGAGGGTCCAGTTTGCTCATTCATAAACTTCTTCCATACATTTGCATATGCTTCTATGTCCTCAAAACCAGAAGGTTCGAGAAATTTGATAGTAATTTCATGCTGAGCAGCCTGGGCTTTTACACCTGCTACCCTGTAAGGAATCAAGCGCAGCTGTTCTTCCAGCAAGTGGATACTCACAGCTACATGTGCTATTTCAGTTTTGAGTACCTTTTCATCTAACTCCTTGACTTGCTGAATGGTTTGTTCCTCTTCATTGCATCTTTCCTGTAATTGTTTCAAAAAAAATTCATGCTCTAGCAGCACTTCTAGTCTCTTTGCAACAGAGGTATGACACCGATTATAAGTTAGGAGCACTCTCCTACAGAATTCAGCATAGGAATTCTTTGTTTTCTTCACTGTCTTTTTTAGTTCTTCTGCTACTTTTCTAGCAAACTCGATCAGCTCGTACTCCAGCTTTAATGTCTCCGGATCTTTGACAGATATGCAGGAGATTCCTTGTTCGTTTCTACCCATGTCATCCTTCCCTGCAGAGTTTCTAAGATATCCTGTGTTCTATCCAAAAAATAAGAAGTTGTATTTACAATTTCCTCTAATCTGATGTCTATCTATAGAAATTTAAATATTTCTTCCACCATCTACAGCTGCATTTGATGAATCTTCTTTCAGAGCGTAATGGCATGCTTCTTTAAAGGTTCAATATCAACCTTCTGCTCCATAGTTGACTTCAGTGAAGCTACTAGTGAATTGTTTTGATCCTCCAAGGCTACTATCTGAGTTTCATATAGCTTAGCCTTCCCTTCTGCATTGGCCTTCTGCACTTCCAGCTCTATCACTTTACCTTCCAATATGCCCTTTTCCTTATTCAATTCTTCAACTGATAACCTAAGTTCATCCCTCTCGGCTTCCAAACTATGATATTTCTGCTATAGCTTTACAAACTCTGACAAGGTGGTATGGGCATTCTTCTCTATATTTCTTGCAGATATTACCAAAGCATCTTTATCGGCCTATAGAGTCTGAAATTATACCTTTCATACCTTAACTTCATGGATCATATCCACATACTTCCTTTTCAAACTATGACTTTCACTCCTTTCTTTCTTCAAAGTCTCTTTCAACTGTGTGACCCTTTTCTGAGATTGTTCAAGGTTTGCCATGATTCTATCCACATTATCCTCAATGGATAGGGTTAGAACTACCCTATCCCTTGCTATTAATCATGGATCTTTGTGTGTACCGTGAACCATTGTCTTATCAGTCACCATCACTCCTAGCTTACCTTCAATGTCCACTTTCTTCTCGGTTCTTTTGACAATTCTTTTTTTCTTTATTGTAAAAGATAGTGTTAAAATTTGGCACCTCCTCCCCTTCAGTGGGCACGAAAGGAATTAAATCAACTCCAAAAATTGACACTGAACCTTCTCCTACTGCACTACTAGAAGGAACAACAGGCTCTAATGGGTCAATATCAGATTGAGCCTATCCATGATCAGTAGGGTCTTATCCTTCTAATTTCTATATTCTTGATCCTTCTGCTATCTTTTCTATTTGTCCCTTTTCTTTATTTGCATCTTCTAATCTCAATCCTTCACTTTCTTTCTGCCTTCTTAGTATTTATTCTTCCTCTATCTTATTTGCAGCCTCTTCTGCTGCTCGTTTCTTTTCTTCTTCTTTTGTTCTCAACCGATTCTCTGCCTCATGCACTAGTCTGTTAGCTTCTTCCTTCCTCTTTTGTGCTTCTTCTTCTTCTTGCATTTTCTTCTTCTCAGAACCTTTTCCCTTACCACCAACAGTAGCTATCTTCTACTTGAATCTTTTCCTTAAAGCTGTCATGTTCTCAGCATTTCGGAAGGTCTCTTCATCCTTATCCCAAAAATTTGTATATTCCAAATGTACTCCAGCTTCGGTGCAATAATCAGAAATTTTTCCCTCAGAGTCATTCCTATGGAAATTCATTTCACCGAAGTGAAAA
Organism: Pseudotsuga menziesii; assembly: GCA_001517045.1. Lineage (NCBI taxonomy): Eukaryota > Viridiplantae > Streptophyta > Pinopsida > Pinales > Pinaceae > Pseudotsuga > Pseudotsuga menziesii. Next base: position 148,497 of record LPNX010121551.1, read on the forward strand.
TACTATAATTCCTTGAAAAACTCTACTGCATTCTTCACCCTGGAAAATTTGTAACTTCCTACAAAAAGTGGAACTATAGGATAGACTGTTTTCTTTTGCTCAAAAAGGAAATTTCCTACTCCATCAATATTCAACTGTCTCACAGCCTCTTTATGCCATTACATAGTCTGTGGCATACTTTGGTAGAAGAGAAGCGACTCTCGAACCACCATACATTCTTAAATATAGGCCTTCTTCTGTCAGATAATAGCTTCCGTGTTCTTGCACAACTTTTAAAGCTTCTTATGACATACAATTGCATTCAGCCAAGAAGATTAGTGTGTACAATGGCATGATGAAGTTCTCACAAATCTCCTTGTAGTAGCTGTAATATTTGTGGGCCCAAAATATTTTATAAGCTGCATACATTGGACCTTGGTCCTTATACCAATGGCACTTTAAGGATGAGAATGGATGAGTGCATAGAATGCAATCAATCAAAATAGAACTCATGAAAAATTCTGACTTCTTTTGGGACACTCCTCCCAATGCTACAATTATACAAGCTGACAGACTGTTGGATACTATACTTTCCCAGTTAAAAATTTTACCTTGTGTGGCAATAAAATAGATAACTGGTATCCAACCCATTTTAAAAATTTTCCCTTTAGCTCTTTCAAAAATTATGTTCAACATCAAAACAATGAACCTATATGGAGTATGGAGAGTTGATGTTTCATACTCTCCAGAAGGCCTTGTACGGAAGTTTTTTCCTGGTATCATCATCTTCTTGACTGTTTTCACCATGTCTAAATTTAGCTCCTTTAACCAACTTTTAGTCAGATAAGTTTGTGTTGTTGGTAAATTATATGCCATAGATACATAAGATGGGCTATATGTAGCATAACCCTACTTCGTGGTATTAACCAATATCATCCTTGTTACATCTGCCCTAGGTAGAATCCAACTTATCACTTCCGAACATGGGAAAAGCTCAAGTCTGGTAGCCACTTTCATAAGGGTGGACCTCTCAATATTTGCATACATGTGCATATCTTCAAAACCAGCATCTAGAACACTCTGGCTTGAAATCATCCTATATACCTCTCCCCATTTATTTCTAGCTCAACTCTAGTAATAGCTTTAGTATCTTCATAGATGACTTCCACTCTAGTTATCACCTCCACTTCAGGTTCCTCTTCAGCTGCTTGGGCTTTATTCTTCTATTTCCACGGCATATTGCTGTGTTGATAATTTACCTGTAACCATTATACAACATGATCTCAATCTATTTATCTCTAGCAAGCGGTGTAATGAAAAAACAATAAAACAACCAAATATTACCATTTGATCAATATGCATACTGAAAAATATTATTAACACCCACAACCTTTCTGAGTGAGAGACTCTAAATAGAGAGAACCTGCAAAACATCCCTCTGGTAGCTCAAAACCTAACCTTTCCTAGCCTCCCAAAATTACTCTACAGATGACTCTCGACTGAGGAATGGCTCATACCGCCTGTCTGATCAAAACAAAAATCCTCAAACCCTTATAGTTACATGGCCCTCGCATATCACATGGAAACATACTATCAACGAGGACACAACTGTCTAACCCTAGGCTTAAAACAGAGCAATCAAGAATAGGGCGGTGTAGACTGCGGAACTCTCGTCTACACCATGCCCTAAACTTCCACAAAACCGTCACAGGCATACTCATGGATGCACAGAGGGTGAGTAGAAAAACCTAACCGGCCAAAAATAAAAACTCTCACAAATAAGCAGGCCACATCCTAAGTAAAGGAAATTCACCACAAGAAAATCCACAAAAATACGTAAAACCTTACCCTACCGCAAAAAACCTAACCCTATCCACCCTCGCAGTTTTGAAATAACAAAAACGAAGCATAAAACAAAATCATGAGTGAATCCTACCTGGAAACGAAGTGGCAGGTGACCTGGACAAGAGTTGACTGCTGCGGGCATAGAGGAGATTGACAACTGCAGGTGAAGGACTGGATGGCTCCACGATAAGAATGACAAATCACGGGCTCAAAAATGAATTTATAAACCTCAACTGGGAGAAAACTAATGCTAGTGGGAAAATATTTTAACCAAAGGCTGGACCTATAGTCTTGAAAGCATCCGCAACGTTGGACAGGAACAGTTCTACTTACCCAATAATCAGATGGGAAAACTACATCGAAAATCGGAGAGACTAACTTCTTCAATATCGGCAGGAAAATCACAAAGCTCTAGATCGACTCAACACTGACTCTCCACAACGTCGGATGGCGGACAAACTAAATCTTTTGGTTCATTCTGAAAAGAAAAGCCGATGGAAAAAATACCAACTTCACCGGACAACGGAAAAAGATATTTGAATGGACACCCGATTCATCTAATCTGTTTTACACTAAAACACCATCGAATCGACCAAATATCTCCAAGATCACATACAAACTGACTCCTAATATAGCGGGTCAAACTTCAGAAGGCTTCCGATAAATACATTGGAAAGATAGTGGACTATGCCTCTGCTGTATCGGAGGACTAGTCAACTAGGCATCCGATATGGGCATGCAAAAAGACTAAGTTTTTTCAGAAAATAGTTGAGCCCTGGGAAAAACGTGGTATAAATAAAACATTCTTAGGCCATCCAAATATTAAAAAATAAAAGGGGGGGGACCCTAAAAATAAAAAATTTCGGGGAAATAGTTGCAGCTGCAACAATTGGCGACTACCTGGCGAACACAAATCTATGAACAACTCATTCTTTGATACTACAGACTATTTTGGTGATATATTTTTATTAGGTTTCTTCAAGATATTTGGATTCCAAAAATGCAAGATTTATGAACTTTAGTCATTAATGATAGTCCAAGTTTAAGAAGGGGAACCAGGATTTCAAAGTTCGGATAACTCTTCTGAGGTTGAAGATATGAGTTTTATTTTACCTCTGCCTTTGGGTGGCTTCCAACTTAGACACCACAAGATTGTAACATATGGTAAATAGATATATCCGTTTGTTCCTCATTCCCATGCCAATTTGCACTTTTTGATGCTTCTGGACTTTAGTCCTTTTGAGTCCTCTTGATTTTTTTTTCTGAATTTTAATTCAGGCTCCTCTATCCATAGTGTCCTTTTGTGTGAGAGATATCTTAATTTTAACTCACGGACGGAGAAGAACTTTGGAAATCTCATTCATACTGATGTGGTTCAATATGTGTTTTTGATACATATTGCTTTTTAGGATATTTTGACTCTTATTAGCCTTTTGGCTTTCAATTTATGGCATGGGATCATTTAAATATAATACACTATTTACCTTGCTTCCTTTCCATGGGCCTTTTGTTGTTACCCCCTAAGGAAGATTTTAATGTAAGATGAATGGACCCTCAAAATAGTACTCTAGACTTTTCTATCCTTAGTTATTTCACAAGGATTAAGTGGGAATTCAATGTGTTCATAACCATTTAGAAAATCTGCTAGTATTGAAGAATCTTTCAACATTTTATGCATCAATAGTAGGCAGTATTTGATCAAAGATTTCAGTTTATCTAGAACTCTAATGAACTCCAAAAACCAAAAGTCGTGCTGATTTATTGAAATATAACAAACCAATATTTACAAGCAATCAACCTCTAAGTAAGTAAAAGCAAAACAACTAAAACTAATCTAAAGTAAACAAACAAATCAAATCATTTATTTATGTACAAGAAAACAAAATAAAAAACCATTAAGAAAAATAAGGCTTGAGAACTAAACCATTTACTGGTAAGTTCTCCTCCCACCCCTGTAAGTCTTGCAACTTGTAAGTTGAGGGGCCTATCTTTGCTGCAATCTGAAAAGGGCCTATCCATAGTTGTTGAAACTTAGTGTGCTTTCGCTTCTCATCATGCGGGTGATCCCACTTAAGAACCAAATCACCTACCTCGAATTCCTTGTTCCCAACTTTGTGTTTTTCAAACCAACGCTTCACCATTTCTTGTTGATACTTAAACCTTTCCCGGGCTTTGGACCTAGACTCTTTTGACTTCAGCAGATTATAAATTCAGATTTGCAGAATTTCATTATCAGCACCCCTAGAGTCTTGGGCTACTCTGGAAGATGGAAATCGAATATTAGGAGGGAGGACAGCTTCTTTCCCATAAACAAGAGTGTAGGGTGACACACCTAAGGAGTTCTTTAGTGTGACTCTATCAGCCCAGAGTGCATTGGGTAAAGCTAGATGCCATCTCCTTTGATTTTCTATCACTGTTTTCTTTAAAATTCTAATCAGATTTTTATTTGTGGATTCTTCCAAACCATTTCCTTGTGGGTAGTAGTTTGCAAAATAGTGTAGCTTAATTCCTCTTTCATTAGCAAATGCAGTTAATCTAATAGATGAAAAAAAGAAGCATTATCAAAAACCAGAGAAATTGAAACCCCAAACCTAGTCATAATGTGGTTCTGCAAGAAATCCAAAACTGCATCCTCGTTTACTTTTCGTAATGGAATGGCCTCTACCCATATGGTGAAATAATCAGTTGTCGTCAGAATATACTTATGCAGCAATGAGGAATTTGGCTTGATGTCTCCGATAATATCGATTCCCCATTGTTCAAATGGTTCCGAGATAATCATTGGTTTCAATGGTCTTACTGCTTTAGCTTGTCTCCCAACGCACCTTTGGCAAGTGTCACATTTTCTAACATGAGCATGAGCATCTCTAAACAATGTTGGCCAATAATATCCAGCTCTAAGAATCTTATGTGATGTTGTGTCCCCTGAAAAGTGACCTCCAGAAAGTTCATGATGTAATTCTGCTACAGCCTTCTTTGCATCTTCTTGTTCCAAGCATCTGAGAAAGACTCCATCGTATCTCTTTCTAAACAACACTCCATCAATAATCTGATATAAGGCTGATTTCAGACGTAATGCTCTTCTTTTCTTGGGAATCCAATGCTCTGGAAAATACCCTTCTTGAAGATAATGGACTAGATCTCAATACCAGGAGTCCGAAGCTGTGAATAGAGGACATACATACACCATGTGTAATTCAACTTCATTATCAAAGCTGTGATCTTCATTGTTTTGAATTTCAGCTATTAGTTTACAAAGTCCTTTTCCTTTAACTATGGTTGCTGATTTGAATTTAAGGTCGTATTCTTGCAAGGCGGTCACCCAGTTACCTCTTCTTTATCCCAATTCTTTCTATACAAAAAGGGATCGTACTGCTGGGTGTGGGACTATTACTTTAGTGCGATTCTTAAGTATGTATGGCCTGAATTGCTTTACCGCCTTAAAAAATACATAAGCTTGTTTATCAACCGTGGGATAGTTCAATTCATCCCCTTGTAGACCAATGCTCATAAATGATATGGGGTACTCATCTCCTCCATCTTCTTTTTGTGTAAGCACAGCTACTAATGAATCATCGAAAGCAAAAGTGTACAGAATAAAATCCTTTTCAAAATTTGGACTTTTGAGTGATGGTGCATGAGAAACAGATGTTTTGATCTTGTTGAATGCATTCTTCTCCAAATCAGTCCATTTGAACTGCACACTCTGCTTAACCATTTGCTGCAAAGGTTTGACGATTTGAGTAAAATCTGGCACAAACCTCAGCACAAAATTGATTGTCCCCATAAAAGATTGCATACCCTTTTTATTATTGGGTAAAGGGATCTGTTCTATGGCTCTAATCCTCTCCAGATCTATGGAGATCCCCTTTTTAGAAATGACATGACCCAATAGCTTTCCTTCTGTGACTGTGAACACATATTTCTTAGGATTTAACAAAATGCCATATTTCCTGCAGCGCTCAAAAATCTGTTTCAAATGAAAAGTGTGTTCTTCTCTCTTCTTTGAAAATATTGTAACATCATCTAGATAGACCACAACACTATGGCCAAGCAGACCATGGAAAGCTATATCCATAGCCCTCTAGAAAGTTGCTCCAGCATTGATAAGTCCAAAGGGCATCCTCCTATACACAAAATTTCTCCACTTGGTTCTGAAAGTGGGCTTGACCGTGTCCTCTTCTACTACTAATACTTGATTATAACCGGAGAATCCATCTAATAGAGAGAACAGTTTGGAACCTGAGACCATTTTTAGTATTTTTTCCATGGGTGGGATAGGATAATTATCTTTATCTGATGCATGATTAAGATTTCTAAAATCTACGCAAAGTCTGATCTCTCCAGACTTTTTTCGCACTAGTACCAAATTAGATACCCATTCTGAATGTCTAACTTTAATATGATTTTAGCATCCAACATCTTTTTCACTTCACTTTGAATTAGGGGTTCTAGCTTTGGATGCATTTTTCTTATAGGTTGTTGATAAGGTTTGACCCCAACCGTGATTGGAATCACATGTTGTATAATTTTAGTGTCATACGTCTTTAGGTCTTTGTAAGTCCAGTCAAATACATCCTTATATTGTCTGAATAAGCTAATGAATTTAATCCTCTCACCGGGTGAACAACACTTCCCCAAATTCACATATTTGGGTTTAGCTTCTGTCCCTATATTTATCAGCTCGAATTGTAAAGATGAGCTATGATTCTTGACATTCGTTGGCTTTCTAAACTTGTTGTCTAAATCAAGCATCTGTTCCAAAGTTCCAACTCCTTTTGGAATTAAATTTCCGTACTTTAATTCCGCTTGGTGTTCTTTGTCATCTATTATTGCTCCTTTATATGTATCATTATTTGTTAAGCATTCCAATATCCGTCGATCATCATCGAACACCCTCGTATTAGTGATGTTATCTGGAACAGAAGGCCTGAAAAGCAATTCAATTGAACATCTATTATTTGTAGGTACCAACCTTGCAGGTGATGTAGCTAACAAATCAGTTGCTGCATTTTTTGCTCTAGGAATTGAAGAAATATTTAATGCTGAAAATTTATCAATAAATCCCATACTTCATTTTGGTAAGCCTTCAAATGCGGTGATATGCAGTGAATTTTGTTCCGAATTTGTTTAACAATGATATCAGAATCTCCATATACTTTCATATTTTTTACTTTTAATTCTATCACTTTTTTATGTCCCTGAACTAATGCTTCATATTCGGCTCTGTTATTTGTGCATTCAAATTCTAACCTACATGAAAGAAAATGTTTTTTTTTTCTGGATCAATCAAGACACAGCTAGCTCTTGATCCTTCCAATGTTTTAGAACCATCGAAATAAAGAATCCAAAAACTTTCTACTCCTACTGAATTTGAATTTCTAACTACATCTGAAACTAAATCTACTATGTTACAATCAAACTCATCAGCCCATGAAAATTGAAGGAGATCAGGCTGGATATCAGGTATACTACTGGCTTCTTCAGCTTGGTAATTTCCCAATTTTAGTTCAAGAAAATAATTTCCCAACACAGAGTTTATTGGTTCATTTTTCCCTTTAACTGAGTCACATTATACTTCATTTGAGGCTCTCTTAACTCCTTTATCTAATTTTGACATCCTTTAAAAGGCAACCACAAATGTGACCAATCTGATGCAAAATATCCTTCTAACCTCGTTGACCAATCCTGGCTCAAAACCAAACCATAAGCATCCGGAATATCTGCTACAACAATATCTATGTACTGACATACCCTCTCATCTGCGGATAAACTGATCAGAACATCTTCCATTTCTCCTATTACTTTCATTGATGTTCTATCTAATTGAAGAACTTATCTAGTAGTTGTTTTAGGTTGACCATTGATTTGCTTGCAAACTGAAAGTGGCATGACATTGACTGATGCTCCTGAGTCCACTAAACAATTATGCACATTATAGTTGAAAATCTCAAAGGTTAGAAGAAATGTTGGAGTTTTATACTTAGATTTTCCTCCTAAGCTCGCCTCACCAATCTCTCCCTTAGGTTGGTTGTCAATGGGAGGCTCCTTCTCGGGTGTCTCAAGCGCTTTCAAAATATTTTCCTTTTGCTGAGGTAGATTGCACATTTCAAACAATGAGATATTTGCTTTAGCTTTTTTAATGTCTTACACAATATCATATCCCATCTCATGTTCATCCTGATTCTTCTTCACATTTTCAATTTTATTTTCAGTAGGATTTATAGGCGTATTGACTTTCTTAGGCTTCTGGTTTGAAATGACAAACTCAGGTATGTTAACAGTTGAAGTATTACTCTTCATTTTCTTCATGTTCTCTTGGAGTTTCTTGATCTTTGGAAGTATCAAGTTATATGCTTTTAATGGATTCTGACTTCTTGTTGTGACATTTGTCTCTGATGTTTCTTCTTTGTCAGGGAGATATTCATCTTCTATGTTGAACATAGACCCACAGTCCCATAAAACTAAGGTGTCTTCCTCTTGGGTTTATGTAGGTTCACGATCTTTCCCTTTCTCCTCCTCAGTTTCTGTCAACTTGGAATCCAATAATTGGTTCATTACTAATGTCATAGAATTAATCCACTACGGGCAATTTTTTTCAAAATGAGGTTGTTGATCGAAAGTGCAAAAATTATTCATTCCTATATCGGTCAAATTCATTGCTGAAGGGCTATGTGGAGGAGGTTTAGGTTGACTATTGTCTTATCTTTTTTTATAATAAGGCTTATATTGTTTATGAGCCTCCTTTCCTTTTTCTAAATCACCACCCAGTTTGATAACTTCTGCATCATCTTCACCATCGCAGCTAAATCATGTGATCGTTCATCCTTAGGTTTCATTAATAATACGGGCTTTTTGTTTCCATAAGTTCTTTCATTTGACTGCGTAGGATAGTGTTCTATACTCTCCAATTCCGCCTCTACCTTCTCAGCTTCTTCATAAGTATCTACCAAAGTGGGCCTAACTGATCTCTTGGAAAACATGGCTAGATCAGACCCGAGGGATGAGGTATAATACTCAATTAGAGCATGCCCAGATGATTTATCAGCTGCACTAAAGTTATTCAGGTATGCATCAAACCTTTGAGTAAAATTGTGTACCCTCTCTTTCTTTTCTTTCTTTAAGGAAATCAATCCTTTCATTAAAGTTGCGTGAGTTTTTTGGATTTCGTATTTGTTTCTAAACAGTCTCTCAAGAATATTCCAATTTGTGATTGAGTTTGCTGGTAGGGAAAAGTACCATGAAGTTGCTTTTCCTTTCAGGGTATGCGGGAATAATCTGCAAACTACATCTTCATGGTCTATTGCTTGTAGACCTTCTAAATCCAGATAAAAACTCTACAAGTGATCATCCATAAGAATTCCTTCACTAGGTTCAAACTCTGGTACAATTTTGTCAAAACTCTAAGGCATATCATGCAATGGAGGTGTCAGGTTTAAAGGAGATCTAGCTGTCCAAGTAGGCTGTGGAGGTGGCTGATTTGCATTCACATTGGCCATGATTCCGAGAGGAGTATGATGTGGAGACTGAACAGGGGTTTGAAAAGGTGAACAGTGATGGGAATCTAATCCCTACTAATCCAAAGGTTGTTAAAATTCTTGTAAGGTTGTTTCTACCAATTCTTCAAGATCATCTACCAACACTGAATCTTCCAATTGAGGACGGTTCTTCTTCTGATACTCTCTTCTAGGTAGAACAAGGATAATAGATAACCCTGAAATATTTTTCGCATAAGCCCTTGTAATCCTCCTAAAATATTCTACCACTTCGTTATCAATGGGATACAGATACCCCTTTCCCTTTTCTTCAGGAGAGGGTTTCTGAGGCAAACTAGTTTCAAAACTGTCACTGATGGAGTACTCTCGAGAAAGCGGACTTCCTCAGCCAACCATGCACTGGTGTCCCTCCTTCTAGCACCAAAACTATTGAGGCCTGGAAAATCATAGGTAACAACAATAGGGATTCTCTCCAATAAACATTTCCAATTAGCTCGTTATTGTTTGGTATGGGGAATCCGTCCTCTTTACAGTCCGACTACCATAGGTCAAGTAACGGTTAAAGATTACTTTATCGGTTGCAGCCTGGTCCACCGTTTAAGTGTATTTTTAGTTTTATGTTTAGGTATGATATGCAAGTTCCTAGCTAAACACAATTGATAGAGAAAATGAGGAGAGTCACAATGTGATGCGTAGCTTCTTACCTCGTCCTACCACTCTCGCTTCTAAATCATAAACAAAGAAAACTAACTAAAACTCTCTAACCTATCCCTAGGGAGCAATACTGTAATTAATGTTGAGTAATGTATTGTATAACATGCATAAAGAACACTACAGATAGCTATTAATATTTATGAATACATGCATATCAATAGACAGATAAACAAAGAGATAGCTCATTGTTAATTAAAACATTCATTACTCAAGTATGATTGTGGAAATTTCACAGAAATAAACAAGAGCACATTCATAACATGAAAGAATTCATAAGTTAGAACAGTCTCATAGTTCATGGAAACAAGCTGAAACAAAAATAGTTCACATCCAACCAGTCCATGTCAAGCATTTGAAACCCCACAGTGCTTTCTCCAGCCAAAAAAATATAACTCTTTATTATAAGATAAAATAGTTCTTCTTACAATAATCTTGCACAAAGATAGTCTAATAAAAGGTCCTTTTATACATAAATTTTTCCTATATTTATACAAAAATCAAAACTCTTGGGCTGCCCTCGTTGCCTTTTGGGCTTCCCCAACCTTTCCTCTACAAAATTTTGTCTTTTAGCTTGTGAACAAAAAGATAAATACAAAATATTATATTATTTATCAAAATGCTAGACAATCCAACTAAGAGGGCCCAGTTTGCTCATCCATAAAATTCTTTCATACATTTGCATCTCTTGCTATGTTCTCAAAACCAGAAGGTTTGAGAAATCTGATAGTAATTTCATGTTGAGAAGCTTGGGCTTTTACACCCGCTACCTTGGTAGGAATCAAGCACAGCTGGTCTTCCAGCAAGTGGATACTCACACCTGCATGTGCTATTTAAGTTTTGAGTACCTTTTCATCTAACTCCTTGACTTGCTGAATGGCCCATTGCTCTTCATTGCATATTTCTTGTAATTGTTTCAAAAACATTTCATGCTCTGGCAGCACTTCTAGTCTCTTTGCAGCAGAGGTCTGACACCGATTATAAGTTAGGATCACTCTCCTACAGAATTCAGCACATGCATTCTTTGTTTTCTTCACTATCTTTTTTAGTTCTTATGTTGCTTTGCTAGCAAACTCGATCGGCTCATACTCCAGCTTTAACATCTCCAGATCTTTGACAGATATATTTGCGAGAGATTCCTTGTTCGTTTCTACCCATGTCATCCTTCCCTGCAGAGTTTCTAAGATATCATGTGTTCTACCCAAAAAATACGAAGTTGTATTTACAATTTCCTCTAATCTCATGTCTATATGTTGAACTTTAAATATTTCTTCCACCATCTACAGTTGAATTTGATGAATCTTCTTTCAGAGTGTAAGGGCATGCTTCTTTAAAGGTTCAATATCAACCTTCTGCTCCATAGCTGACTTCAGTGAAGCTGCTAGTGAATTGTTTTGATCCTCCAAGGCTGCTATCTAAGTTTCATATAGCTTAGCCTTCCCTTCTGCAGTGGTATTCTGCACTTCCAGCTCTGTCACTTTACCTTCCAATCTGCCCTTTTCCTTATTCAATTCTTTAACTGATAACCTAAGTTCATCCCTCTCGGCTTCCAAACTCCAATATTTCTGATGTAGCTTTCCAAACTCTGACAAGGTGGTCTAGGCATTCTTCTCTATATTTCCTGCAGATATTACCAATGCATATTTATCGGCCTATAGAGTCTAACATTCTACCTTTGATACCTTAAATTCATTGACCATATCCTCATACTTCCTTTTCGAACTCCGACTTTCACTCCTTTCTTTCTTCAAAGTCTCTTTCAACTGTGTGACCCTTTTCTGAGACTGTTCTAGGTCTGTCATGATTCTATCCACATTATCCTCAGTGGCTAGGGTTAGAGCTACCCCATCCCTTGCTATTAATCATAAATATTTGTGTGTATCATGAACCATTGTCTTATCAGTAACCATCACTCCTGGCTTACCCCCAGTGTCCACTTTCTTCTCGGTTCTTTTGACAATTCTTTTTTTCTTTGTCGTAAAAGATAGTGTTAAAATCCGGCACCTCCTCCCCTTCAGTGGGCATGAAAGGAATTAAATCAACTCCAGAAATTTACACTGAACCTTCTCCTACTACACTACTAGAAGAAACAAAAGGATCGAATTGGTCAATATCAGTTTGAGCATGTCCTTGATCAGTAGGGTCTTGTCCTTCTAATGTCTCTGTTTGCGATCCTTCCACTATCTTTTTTGTTTGTCCCTTTTCTTTATTTGCATATTTTAATCTCAATCCTTCACTTTCTTTATGCCTTATTAGTATTTCTTCTTCCTCTATCTTCTTTGCAGCCTCTTCCGCTGCTCATTTATTTTCTTCTTCTTCTGTTCTCAACCAATTCTCTGCCTCCTGCACTAGTCTGTTAGCTTCTTCCTGCATCTTTTTTGCTTCTTCTTCTTCTTTCCTTTTCTGCTTCTCAATAGCTTTGCCCTTACCACCAAGAGTAGCTATCTTCTTCTTGAATCTTTTCCTTAAACCTGTCATGTTCTTAGCATTTTGGAAAGTCTCTTCATCCTTATCCCAGAAATTGTATATTTGAAATGCACTCCAACTTCGGTGCAATAATCAGCAACTTTTCCGTCAGAGTCATTCCTATGGAAATTCATTTCATCAAAGTGAAAATACTCTAATTCTTTGACAAACTCCACTGCATTCTACACCCTAGAAAATTTGTAACTTCCTACAAAAAAGGGAACTGCAGGATAGACTGCTTTCTTTTGCTCAAAAAGGAAATTTCCTACTCCATCAATATTCAACTGTCTCACAGCCTCTTTGTGGATTACATAGTCTATGGCATACTTAGGTAGAAGAGAAGGTACTCTCAAACCACCATACATTCTTAAATATAGGTCTTCTTCTATCAAATAATAGCTTATGTGTTCTTGCACAACTTTTAAAGCCTCTTCTGACATACAATTGCATTCGGACAAGAAGATTAGTGTGTACAATGGCATGATGAAGTTCTCACAAATCTCCGTGTAGTAGCTGTAATATTTATGGGCCCAAAATAGTTTATAAGGTGCATACACTAGAGCTCGGTCCTTATCCCAATGGAACTTTAAGGCTGGGAATGGCTGAGTGCATAGAATGCAATCAATCAAAATAGAACTCATGTAAAATTCTGACTTCTTTTGGGACACTCCTCCCAATGCTGCGCTTATACAAGTTGACAGACTGTTGGATACTATACTTGCCTAGTTAAAAATTGTACCTTGTGTAGCAACAAAATAGATAACTGGTATCCAACCCATTTTAAAAATTTTCCCATTAGCTCTTCCGAAAATTCTATTCAGCATCAAAACAATGAACCTATATGTAGTACGGAGAGTTGATTTTTCATACTCTCCAGAAGGCCTTGTACTGAATTTTTTTCCTGGTATCATCATCTTCTTGATTGTTTCCACCATGTCTAAATTCAGCTCCTTTAACCAACTTTTAGTCGGATAAGTTTGTGATGTTGGTAAATTATATGCCATAGATACATGAGCTGGGCTATATGCACCATAACCCTGCTTCGCGGTATTGGCCGATATCATTCGTGTTAATTCTACCCTAGGCAGAATCCAACTTATCACTTCCGAACATGGGAAAAGCTCAGGTCTAGTAGCCACTTTCATAAGGGTTGACCTCTCAATATTTGCATACATGTGCATATTTTCAAAATCAGCATCTGGAACAATTTGGCTTGAAATCATCCTATAGACCTCTCCCCATTTATATTCTGGTTCAACCCCAGTAATAGCTTTAGTATCTTCATAGATGAATTCCACTCTGGTAATAATCTCCACTTCAGGTTCCTCTTCGGCTGCTTGGGATTTCTTCTTCTGTTTCCACAGCATATTCCTGTGTTAATAATTTACCTGTAACCATTATACAACATGATCTCAGTCTATTTATCTCTAGAAAGTGGTGTAATGAGAAAACAATAAAACAACCAAATATTACCATTTGATCAATATGCATACTGAAAAATATTATTAACACCCACAGCTTTTCTGAGTGAGAGACTCTAAATAGAGAGAACCTGCAAAATACCCCTCTGCCCTAGACCTCTACTAGCTCAAAACCTAACCTTTCCCATCCTCTTAAAATTCCTCTACAGGTGAATCTTGACGGAGGAAAGGCTCATACCATGCGTCTGCTCAAAACAAAAATCCTCAAACCCTTATAGTTACGCAGCCCTCCCGTATACCATGGAAACATATGGTCAACGAGGACGCGACTGTGTAACCCTAGGCTTAAAATGGAGCAATCAAGAACAGGGTGGTGCAGACAGTGAAACGCTCGTCTACATCATGCCCTAAACTTCCACAAAACTATCACAGGCATACTCATGGCTATACAGAGGCTGAGTAGAAAAACCTAACCGGCCAAAAATGAAAATGCTCACAAATAAGCAGGCCGCATTCTAAGTAAAGGAAATTCACCGCAGGAAAATCAACAACAATGCATAAAACCTTACCCTACCACATAAAACCTAACCATATCCACCCTGGTGGTTTTAAAACAAAAAAAAACAATCATAAAACAAAATCATGAGTGAATCCTACCTGTAAACAAAGTGGCAGGCGACTTGGACAAGAGTTAACTGCCGTGGGCGTAGAGGAGATTGACAACTACACGCGAAGGACTGGATGGATCCATGATGAGAGTGAAAAATCATGGGCTCAAAAATGGATTTATAAACCTCGACTGAGAGAAAACTAACGCTAGTGGGAAAATATTTTCACAAACGCTGGACCTATAGTCTTGAAAGCATCTGCAACGTCAGACAGGAACAACTCTACTTACCCAGTAATCGGATGGGAAAACTACATCGAAAATTGGAGAGACTAACTTCTTTGGTATCGGTGGGAAAATCACAAAGCTCCAGATCGAATCAACACTAACTCTCCGCAACTTCAGATGGAAGACAAACTAAATATTTTGGTTCATTCCGAAAAACAAATCTGACGACGAAAATGCCAACTTCACCGGACAACGAAAAAAGATAGTTAAATGGACACTCAATTCATCAGCTCTATTTTACACTAAAACACCAGAACATAGGCCAACTATCTCCAAGAGTGCATACAAGATGAATCTCGATACAGTAGGTCAAACTTCGAAAGGCTTCCGATAAATACATCGGAAAGATAGTGGACTATGCCTCCGCTATATCAGAAAACTAGTCAACTAGACATCTGATATGGGCATGCAAAAAGACTAAGTTTTTTCATAAAATAGTTGAGCCCTGGGTGAACCGTGGTATAAATAAAACATTCTTAGGCCATCTAGATATTAAAAAATAAAAGGGGTGGACCCTAAAAATAAATATTTTCGAGGAAATAGTTGCAGCTACAACATGTACATAATCTTGGTCCTTCAAATCTTCTCTTCTGCAACATTTCGCATGTCAAAAGTTTATTTGAAAAGGCTAACCACATTGTGATAATAGTATCTAGAGGGATTTGTATTTTCCATAATTGTTTCCACCACCATTGATCCTCCCTCACTGTGAGCTCTTTAATTGTCACTCCATATCCTAGTTTGGCTAAATACTGCCCTGATTTTGGATTTTTTGTCCAAATTAGCCTGTTCGATTCTGAACCCAGATGGATAAAATTTGTGAATAATAGATTGAGAAATCTATTCCATTCTGTAGCATGATCTCCTGTTATACCAAGTTCCAGGGCACTTTTCCACTGTTTTCTCCCTCTTATGGCCGGATCAGCACATGCGTCTACTAAAGAGTAAATTCATTGTGACCTTAAAAGGTGTAATAACCATGTAGATATCCTATCACTTTCTCCTTCCCCAGCCCAAGGATATTCTCTCACTCTCACTTTTCTTCCATCACCTATCTTCCAGGCTATCCAATTCCCAACTAAAGGATAGGCCAAGATCATCGCCTTCCACTCAATTGAGCCATTTTTGAAAATTTTATCTGGGTTTCTAATCTATTCAATTAGGCTTGCTCCAGAGTAATATTTGGACAAAATGACCCTTCCCCATAGTGATTAATAATTTTGGAAGAATCTCCACATGGTTTTTTCCGCTAGAGCCTTGCAGAACAATTCTAAATTATTTATGCTTCATCCACCTAGTTCCTTTGGCCATGATAAGGTCTTCCACTTTACCAAGGGAATTCCTTCAGTCTGTTTGCTTTCTATCTACAAAAAGGAGAAACACTTCTTTCTGATTTTTTATCAATGTCCCTTTGGTATGTATGCTATTGAGGCCCAGTACATTGGGATACTTTGTAGAACTTCTTTTAGGAGTACTAGCCTTCCCCCTCTGGACAGGAACCAATTTGTCCAGTTGTTTATCCTACTTTCTATATTTTTGAATACCCAGACCCAATCTCAGAAGGAGTAACAATTAGGTTTCAGCATAAATCCCAGGTATTTGAAACTCTCTTCGATAGGGATAATTTGATATGGTATTATCTCCCTTGTCGTCTATAGCATATCTTCAGGGAAGTCATTATGGATGATATTGGATTTGTCCATGTTTACCACCATTCCTGTGGCTCTTCTGTACTTGTATATCAGAGCTATGAAGGCCTAAGATTCCTGAGGGATCCTTCACTGAACATCAGAACATCATCTAGAAAGAGAGTGTGTGTAACTTCTTCAGTATTAGACACTTTGATTCCTTTTATTGAGCCTTTTTCTTTGTCTTTATGGATGATCCTACTCAATGCCTCTTCCACCAATAGGAAAATGAAGGGAGAGAGAGGGAAACCATGCCTTAGGCCTCTTGTGGGTTGAAAAAAATTGGAGGGAGATCCATTGATTAGAGAAACAAAGGAGGTGGACTGTAGACAACCCATAATCCACTCAACAACTTCTAGGGCTACTCCAATTTTTATCAATAATAGTCTTACAAAAGTCCATCCCACCCTGTCATAAGCTTTAGATAAGTCTAGCTTTAAAGTAAAAGCTCTTTTCTTTTCCTTTTTGATCATATGAACTGTCTCTTGGGCCAATGACACTGCATCATGAATCTGTCTGTTATTTGAAAAACCAAATTGTTCTTCAGATATAATTTCACTTAGAACTGGTTTGATCCTCAGAGCTAGTACCTTGGCAATGATTTTATAAATCATGTTGCAGCATGAGATGGGCCTGAAATCATCAAAAGATTGAGGTTTCTATTTTTTGGGAATTAGGGTCAGAAAAGTTGAATTTAAACTCCCCAGCACTTTCCCATATCTCTGTGATTCTCTAACCACCTCTAGAATGTCATTTTTCATCATATCATAGAAACCAGGGTAAAATTCCAGAGTAAAACCATCAGGCCTAGGGCTTTTCCTTTTTGAAAATAATGTAAGTATAACCGATTTATTCCTCTAAAATTTCCTTAGTGAGTTCTTCATTCATTTGTTCAGTTATCATTCTTGGAAAAAACTCTAAAACTTCCAGAATTTCCTTAATAGGACATCCTTCTGGCTCTTTGAAGATGTTTTGAAATAATTCTACCCCTGCTATTGCTTTCTCCTCAAAAGAGCGTACTAGACTTCCCTCCTAGTTTCTAATTTCACATATAGTGTTTATATTTCTCCTATGAGATGCATAGCTGTGAAAGAATTTGGAGTTCTTGTCCCCTGCCTCAAGCCACAAATCTATGCTTTGTCGGCCCAATGTTTTTCTTCAATATATATATATATATATATATACATAAACACACACACACACACACACAAAACAAAACAAATTTTATAAAAATTATAATATATGACAATGTTATATATAACAAAAACCAACACAATATGTAATAATAATGAAAAAACATACAAAAAAAGAACATATTGGTTTGGTCACTGACCTAAAACCCAAATCCCACAATGATATGGTGCAGGCTCCCTGTGCCTTTTCCACAGTTATGAAAAACAGAGGCCATTTATGGGTGTGTGCAAGAAGTTGAGGGACCTTTTAGATGCAATGGTGGAGTGAAGTCAATCAATCTTAATCCAAAAAAAAGAAATCATCCCAAGCAATCATAAACCTTCCAAGCCTAGTCCCAAGGCTGGCAATAGGCATGCCAACTAGGATAGTAAGACAAATCGCGCCTCCGTTTTAGTGAACAAAATCACGTGCGCGATTTCGTTCACTAAAATGGAGGCGCGATTTGGAAATCCTGGGTTTTTTTTTAAATTGGCTGAGGCCGTCTTTTTCTCCTCACCGCGCGGCTATTGGACCAAGGAGGAGCAAATCTCGACTGGGCAAACGCGATTTTGGGTGTGCCAAAGCCCTCCATCTCCACCTTTGGATAAACCTCCCCTTTGTGAGGTATTTTCCTCATTTCTTTTCATGTTTTTTTCTCTTTCTTCATCAATTTATTTGCCCTAGATTGAAAAATTAAATTATGGCCAATTGAAACAAAATCCCAATGGAATTGGCCAATTGAAACAAAAACCCAATGGAATTTCCCAATTGAAACAAAAACCCAATGGAATTGCCCAATTGAAACAAAAACCCAATGGAATTGCCCAATTGAAAAAAAAACCCAATGGAATTTCCCAATGGAATTGGCCAATGGAAACAAGAACCCCAATGTAATTGGCCAATTGAAACCAATTCCCCAATTTAATGATAAAAATTAAATAATTTTGATTATTTAACAAAATTCATACACAAAATTCCCATGCCCAATGGAAACCAAAACCCCAATTAACTCAAAAAACAAATGAATTTCACTATTTCCATATGCATATTCACAAGGATCCTCGTGAATCCATACCAAAATCCACAAATAAACACCTTATAATTTTGATGAAACTTCTTGAATTTACTCTTCCAAGAACATCAATAAACACCTTATCGTTTTGATCAAACTTCCCAATTCAAGTGTCAAAATAAGGTATAGAAGCTTCCCATGCTTTTAACAAGTATTTCGTCTTGAACAAAGGGTACTTTTTGGTTAAGGTCAAGACAACAAAGTTCAACAATAGACTCTGTGAACATGAAGATACATAGGTAGGTTGATGTATTTGATTAAACATGCCAATCACATACTAGATCATACATGATATTTAATCTAGTGGAACCCTTGCAACCATAAAAATCCATAAAGTTCTACTAAATAGCCTTTGGAGTCCAAAAAACATCACACTACAACAAATAATTACATATCTAACAAAACCGTTGCCTATACTAGGATTGTATTCATCAACAGCACATTATGCCACCTATTCTAGGGTCTAGTTGTTGCCTCTACCCACAATTTGGGAGCTGGTCCTACAAAGGCAATAATAAGCACCTCACAATTTCGACGAAACTTCATAATCCAAGCCTTAAAATAAGCTAGAGGAGCTTCGCAATCAACATATGCACTCAAGACACTTTATGTACACATGTATGTACTTAAAAATTGGAATTAATACTTGAATTTAGGACATAAATATGAAATGAAAAAATGTTAAATGTTTATTCTTTACTGTAAAATTCAAGATCAATTTTTAAATTTACATGATAGATTTAGTTTATATGTCACTAGTTATACAGTTTTCAATTCTTAGATATGTCATTATATCATGTGTTTATATTTCTAATGATATTTTATTTGTATTTATGATTACAGTGGCTACTATGCATCATAACAATGCGGAGATACTGAGATTTACTGTCCATTTGAGAGAGATTGGTTCGGTTTGGAGGGCTGGAGATGAGCTCTGCCGCTCCTTGTCAAATTCATTGTTGTCTATTGTTGATATGATCGCAAGATCGAATAATGCTTTGTATAGCATCGCATCTTACAGGGAAAGGAAAAGACAACAATATGCTGATGGGTTAAGTTACAATGAGGTAAAAAAGCTGAAAATAACAAAACAAGCCATCTATTCATTGTTTAGACTGCCTGGGACAGATGACATTCCGGAGATCAGCAGGCCACATATTTCTATTGAGTGGTGCACTTTTCCACCCATCAAAGACAATTGGATGGATCAGGTGGTACATGGTTTTTGACATTCCCCCTCACAACAATAGGGAAGTACTGATGTACTTCCTCCGAAATTTGTATGCAGAGTTTGTGATGGGGAAACATGTCAACTATTTTGACATGTTGGGCTTCCAGGGAGTTGGTAGGAGGATGCCCCAACACCGACCCCATGCTAGGCATATAGATGCCAATCCACAGATACCTACACCCCATGCCCAGCTACCGAGGGTAGACAGCCCTCCTGCACATGACATGGTTTCCTAGACAAAGGAGGCATTTTTTACTCTAGCTGAGATGGTCTCTCGACACACGACCACTATTGACCAGAGAGCGCCCTCTTTCTCTACTAGCGTACAACCACCAGCTTCTGGTGGTGGAGGGACATCTATTGGTGGGGATAGATCAACATCCCATGTGCCTCAGAGCGAGCCACACATCTGCACATCATGTGGGGGACCCTATTATGGTCTTGGACCAAGACATGGTACCACTACGATGACTGGTGGTCAAGTAAGGACATTCTTTTAAAAATCTGTTATTGTTCAAATTTTAATTGTTCCATACTATATCTAACATATTAAAATATTCGTAATATATATGCAATATTTACTCTTGCAGGAGATTGATGCCTCTCACGGGGGTGGTACTGCACCCGGTGTGGTTGTACCCAAGGCCCAAAGAACCACAATTGAGGTAATATTTAAACACTTGCCATTTTTTTATTACATATAATTTTGTTAATGCATGCATTAGTCTTGATTAATTTATTAAAATTTCTAATATTTACAATTTTTGAAGTTGCGGGAACCCCACTTAGAACGTGATGCTGGAGACATTGATATCAACGACATAGTCCAAGGTGGAATTTACGACTACTTGAAGAATGTAAGTACATGGGTTATGATTGAATCTTGTTCGAATTATTTAAATTTCTTACTATACACTCCTTTATAGATCGCTAATGTAAATATAATTTTTAAACTTGCAGATGCTAGAGGCATCTAAAGAGGGGCAAGAAATTGATGGAAGTGGTCACTCCCATGGTGGAGATATGTCCCAGGAAAGGGTAAGTATATTACAACATGTTATTTTTTCAGTACATATTATTCCATCCATTCAAATCCATGTCTAACTATTGTAACACTTTATGAATGCAGACGTCATCGTAGATCCCTGCACCACCTCTTTGGTTTGGATCTCCCCGTAGTCCAAACATAGATAAGGGGGTTGTTTACACCAGACGAGGTCCCTCTTCCTTTAACAGAGTGGGTGTGCATGAGGATTAACCTATTCATCCCATGGTAATGTACACACTTCCAATGGCAGTTGTTGGTTAGCTATGAATTCACTTCACAAGTGGTTTTTCTTAATGTTATTTTCGCATGTTTACAGCATCAGGATGTAGAGTCATCCGTGCCAGACCTTAGTGGGATTTTTGATGCCACTGTCAATGCCGCATCTACAATAGGGATAAGTCACAGTCAAGTACATCTACTTGAATATTTGTAATTGTACATTTCATTTGTATTGTTTCTGGACATGCACAATGTCTAACTATTTAATCATTTGGTGAATGTAACCACACCCTGGTCCATTAGTGCACGCAACTGAGGTTGATGTTCAACCTACGGCTCCTCTTACTACTCAAGAGTCCCAGCCTAATCCCCTAGAAATGGTTTTATCGGTGAGATGTTCATTTTTTACATAATTGATTAGTACTTTCTCATTCATGTACATGTTGATAATTCTTGAGATAATTGACATATTTTTTTTATTTGCAGAGAAGCATGGCAAAGAGGCTCGCTACAAGGTGGAGGACAGCAGAGGCACCTACACCCTCGACACCATAGGGACCTATACCCCCGACGAATGCAGTGAGTCTTTGTTTTATTTACAATTGAGTCATATTTTAAATTTTCAAATTTTGTTATTGATGGACAATACTAGTTCAGTTACCTGATCAAGAAATATTGTCATTGATTTGCAGTCGCCAAATATGCATAGTGGTTGTAGACAGAGCCGAAGAGCATCAGGATTCGGGAAAAACAAGAGAAAGTTAGATTTTTGATGTGTTAGTCCAGGACAAATATTTATTTTTATTTACAATCCAGAGTTCAAGTATAGCGGCGCGATCTAGGACAGATGTACATTTTTTTGCACATGTACATCAAATATGTTTTTGATACATGTACATTGACAAGCCATAGATAGGCCTTCTATTTTTGTGTTATAACTTTCATGATATAAAAAATATTTCATATCAAGGCTCTTGAGATATTCATGGTTCAGTCTTTTAAGTGTGATTATACATGTGTGGTGAAGAATGTTTCTATGTGTAATGTTCCAAATTTTTTATAGATTTTACGATTGCATGGAGATATCAGTTATAAATTTGAGAACAATGCACAATTACAATAAATTACGTAATGACAAAATTGTACATTTTAAATTTCTTTTACCACGATCCAATTGCATATACAATGTTATATTAACAATGTCAAATTGTATTCAAAAAGATGGAACATAGGTCTAATACACATTTAAGCACCCATCACAGCTAAGCAACTGATCCAACTTGGTGGAATACAAAAGCACCTTACCCACATAACAACCTAACAAACGTTTAAAGGATGCACGAAGTTGAAACACTTAAGTGACGCACCAGTGTGGTCTACATAAATAAAATTATTGTTTGGCATGATGTCTTTCATCTAACGAATACATGGGATACACATCAAACCTAAAAGTATCTGAGTATTATAAGGTTGATTCAAAATAATGGTTATGACTATATCCTGCACATTATTTTATCATTTTGTTAATGTACATGGAATTTGATGAATGGCCTCGAGTAACAACTTTGAAAGAGATGAAATTTATGTGTGATTAATGTACATGGCATTTTCGAAGCATTCGTAGCGTGAAGATATATATATTTTGTAATAATGTCGTAATAGAATGGCCACTTGTTTCTAAGCATAAACATGTTCCATTACATGGTTACTGACGTAATGGCATTGTCTCCTCCTGTATTTCATTGTACAAATGATCACATCTCTTGTATGAGGGGAAGATCTACAATCGCCTTCAAGCTAACCTTTATGTGCAAAAATTTCACATTCACTTACTGAGCAGAACCCTAGTTTCCAAAATTGACAAAAAAAAATGATCCCTTGTCCATGGAAGTAGAGTAGAGGACCACTCTAGCACTATCATGATGTATTGAATCCAATGGATTTGACGGTTCATTGATCCGAGCAACGGTCATCAATCTATGGAACGTTGAATCCCACCTCCTACAAGCTTTTAGGGACACCCGTTCAATCCCTAACTGGGGCATAGAGTGGAAAACATGCATCAAAAAGGGCTTTTAGTGGGTTGTGCAAGAATGTTTAGGCAAGTTCCATGTGGGAACACTATCCACACGTTCACAGTCAAGGAATTTGCAAATCCGACCCATATGTGTAGAAATTGGACATTCACTTACTGAGCAAAACCCTAGTTTCCAAAATTGACCAAAATAATGGTCTCTTCTCTATGGAACTAGATTAGAGGGCCACCCTAGCACTATCTTGATGTTTGGAATCCAACGGAGCTAACGGTTTGTCGATCTGAGCAACGGTCATGATTCTATGGGACGTTGAATCCCACCTCCTGCAGACTTTTAGGGACACCTGTTGAATCCCTACCCAAGGCATAGAATGGAAACCGTGCATCAAAAAGGACTTTCAATGGTTCATGCAAGATTTTTTAGGCATGTATTATGTGGGAATGCTAGCCACACCTTCACGGTCGAGCAATATGTGAATTTGACCCCTATGTGCAAAAATTTCACATTCACTTACTGAGCAAAACCCTAGTTTCCAAAATTGACCAAAATAATGGTCTCTTCTCCATGGAACCAGATTAGAGGGCCACCCTAGCACTATCTCGATGTCCGAAATCCAATAGAACTGACGGTTCGTCGATCCAAGCAACGGTCATGATTTTGTGGCATGTTGAATCCCACCTCCTATAGGCTTTCAGGGACACCTATTGAATCCCTACCCGGGGCATAGAATGGAAACCGTGCATAAGAAAGGGCTTTCGATGGGTCTTGTAAGCGTGTTTAGGCATTTGTTATGTGGGAATGCTAGCCACACCTTCATGATCGAGCAATATGTGAATTTGACCCTCATGTGAAAAAATTTCACATTCACTTACTGAGCAAAACCCTAATTTCAAAAATTGACCAAAATAATGGTCTCTTCTCCATGGAACTAGATTATAGGGCCACCCTAGCACTATCCCGATGTCCTGAATCCAATAGAGCTGACGGTTTGTTGATCCGAGCAACGGTCATGATTCTATGGCATGTTGAATCCCACCTCCTACAGGCTTTCAGGGACACTTGTTGAATCCCTACCCGAGGCATAGAATGGAAACCGTGCATAAAAAATGGCTTTCGATAGGTCATGCAAGCATTTTTAGGCATGTGTTATGTGGGAATGCTAGCCACACCTTCACGGTCGAGCAATATGCGAATTTGACCCCCATGTGCAAAAATTTTACATTCACTTACTGAGCAAAACCCTACTTTCCAAAATTGACCAAAATAATGGTCTCTTCTCCATGGAACCAGATTAGAGGGCCACCCTAGCACTATCCCGATGTCTTGAATCCAATGGAGCCAATGGTTCATCGATCTGAGCAACGGTCATGATTCTATGGCACATTGAATCCCACCTCCTACAGGCTTTTAGGGACACCTGTTGAATCCCTACCCGGGGCATAGAATGGAAAATGTGCATAAAAAAGGGCTTTTAGTGGGTTGTGCAAGTGTTTTTAGGCACCTATTATGTGGGAAGGCTAGCCACACCTTCACAGTCGAGCAATATGCAAATTTGATCCCCATGTGCAAACATTTCACATTCACTTACTGAGCAAAACCCTAGTTTCCAAAATTGACCAAAATAATGGTCTCTTCTCCATGGAACTAGATTAGAGGGCCACCCTATCACTATCCAAATGTATTGAATCCAATGGAGCCAATGGTTTGTTGATCCAAGCAACGGTCATGATTCTGTGGCATGTTGAATCCCACCTCCTACAGGATTTCAGGGACACCTGTTGAAACCCTACCCGGGGCATAGAATGGAAACCATGCATAGAAAAGGGCTTTCGGTGGGTTTTGCAGGTGTGTTTAGGCATGTGTTATGTGGGAACACTAGCCACACCTTCACAATTGAGCAATATGCAAATTTGACCCCCATGTGCAAAAATTTCACATTCACTTACTGATTAAAACCCTACTTTCCAAAATTGACCAAAATAATGGTCTCTTCTCCATGGAACCAGATTAGAAGGGCACCCTAGCACTATCCCGATGTCCTAAATCCAATGGAGCCAACGGTTTGTCGATCTGAGCAACGATCATGATTCTGTGGCATGTTGAATCCCACCTCCTATAGGCTTTCAAGGACACCTATTGAATCCCTACCTGGGGCATAGAATGGAAACTATGCATAGAAAAGGGATTTCGGTGGGTCGTGCAAGTGTGTTTAGGCACTTGTTATGTGGGAATGCTAGCCACACCTTCACAGACAAGCAATATGCGAATTTGACCCCCATGTGCAAAAATTTCACATTCACTTACTGAGAAAAACCCTAGTTTCCAAAATTGACCAAAATAATGGTCTCTTCTCCATGGAACCAAATTAGAGGACCACCATAGCACTATCCCGATGTCCTAAATCCAATGGAGTTGATGGTTCGTCGATCCGAGCAATGGTCATGATTTTGTGCAACGTTGAATCCCACCTCCTACAGGCTTTCAGGGACACCTGTTGAATCCCTACCTGGGGCATAGAATGGAAACCGTGCATGAAAAAACTATTATATTTAAAGGTTTCACTGATCTCACTACATACACACTAAATTCAACTTCGTGAATCAACATGATTTGAAGCATAAGTCCACCGGATTTGAAAAAGTTGAGTTGGACATTAGATTGATTCTGAATTGAGTTGTGACAGTAAGATAAGATTAGGGTTAGGATTAGGGTTTCCTAGGTAGGGTTATGGTTATGGGACATGCATGTTAAACAATAAACCCTCGTTAGGGATAGGGTTTTCCAAGTTTGGCCTTCATTGGCATGAAATGCATTGTCCAGCTTTGGCCCAAATTTCTTATTATATTTTATTATCTTTTAAGTAGAAATTAAACTTTTAAATAAATAAAAATGAGATTAAATTCCAACACTAATAGGCACTACCCCTTTGGAAATGGACATGCGGGTATAAGAGGTGAGTTGTCAAGAAGGAAATTATACAAGCCTTAAAACATAAGTTTATCGTTTCGGCATCTTGTTTCCATCATCCTAGTTGTATATATCGGCTGAAACCATTGACAATATTACCTACTTGAAAAATTAGGGTTTTAGTCATGTAAGAGAGCCTACAAAGAACTTTGATAGGTATGACCTACAGAGGTACATGTATGTATTCTAATGTTATGTATATCATGTGAATGAGATCTTGAAATTTTCATATGATTGATATATATGGTTTATTTATCATACGTAAAATTTGGCATGTTCATTAACTTGACATACAAGAGAATTTTTGGCATATTTATAAACAACATTATGGAAAATTTCGCATATCAAGAACAAAAAATTGACATATTCATAAGAAACATACATGGGAAAATTAAAATTATGATACATACCTCATCATGCTAGATCCCACCTAATATCATACAACCAAGGCCTCCAGATCATCTCTTATAATGATGGTCTCCATTAGTCATCATGCTAGATCCCACCTAAAGAAGTAGCGTACAAGAACACAAAATTGACATATTCATAAGAAACATACATGGGAAAATTAAAATCATGATACATACCTCATGATACAACCAAGGCCTCCGGATCATCTCTTATAATGATGGTCTCCATTAGTCTCTCGTGCTATGTATCCAATAAGAAGTAGCATACAAGAACACAAAATAGACATATTCATAAGAAACATACATGGGAAAATTAAAATTATGATACATACCTCATCATGCTAGATCCCACCTAATATCATACAACCAAGGCCTCCAGATCATCTCTTATAATGATGGTCTCCATTAATCTCTCGTGCTATGTATCCGGTAAGAAGTAGTGTACAAGAACACAAAATTGACATATTCATAAGAAACATACATGGGAAAATTAAAATTATGATACATACCTCATCATGCTAGATCCCACCTATTATCATACAACCAAGGCCTCCAGATCATCTCTTATAATGATGGTCTCCATTAGTCTCTCGTGCTCTATATCCGGTAAGAAGTAGCGTACCTTCGATGAATTCCGACTAGGCATTGTTCGTACCTGGAGGTTTGTACCAATGATTAAGTTGGTAAAGTGATACACACTTGCACCTGGTTTGTAATCCCTATAAACATATCCGCCCTTCTTTCTTACATTGTTCTCATGTGTAAGATATTCACCTTTAAAAACCATAGACCCAATGGGGAATTGGTTGTTTTCATCATTGGTCATGGACATAATGAGGGTTTGATTTCCCTCTATACAACGTTCCAACCAGTAATCACCACCCCATTCACTATCTTTTGAGGCAGCCACTACGTATATGTGTCCTGCATAGTATGATTGTAGGTATATGAGCAAATATTTTTCATGTGATACAAGGCCATTAATGTTAAGGAAATGCATCATACCAGGTTGTACAAGGTCTGATACATGATCAAAATCTATAGATATAGACTATTGGTCTTCTTCCAACGGAGTTAACTCAACAATTGCATGCTGATCAAGTGGAAGTGATATGCGATCCCATCCATCAACCCAATCCAATGATTCACACACGTCCCAGTGACCATCACAACAAGGCGGGAAAAAACAAGATAGCTTTATGGTCCAAATTTCAAATACTGGGTTATCAGAGCTTCGAACCGAATGAAATCCATGAGTCCCAGGAACAGTCTTACATTCCCATGCATGTGAACGATCTATGTCTACCACCTCCCAAAAAAATCTCTCCACATGTCTCTTTCTTGTGGATTCTACTCGCATAGTTGATTCCTCTCCCATTACTGACGTGCACCACGTGACTATAGATTGAGCATTTTGAATAGTAGATATTGTAGATGATTTCAATTCCTCTCTTTGTAGGGCTGTTTTGACACATGCTCCGGCTCCATCATGCTCTCCTTTACCATGCCCAGTCTCAAAATAGTTCCACATATGTGGAACTTTGTAGTTTTTATGCAATGAACACAACCATTGAAATATATGTGCATTTTTGAACTGACCAACACATCCATTAGACCAAATCCAGTGTCGATCCATCTGTATGTTCCTATCCTTCAAATGACCTTAGAACATGATGAAGCAATGACGTACATAGTGGAACTCATGGCACCTATCATCACTTATGTAGAAGTGATATTCCTTTAGAATTTCTCTTTGCTCTTCACTGCTATTTGGGCCATGCCTATATGTGATATGCACCATCAAGGAAACCTGCTCAGAGTAATAATACTGACTTTGGATCTCATTTTGAGGTTGCAGAGTGTAGTTCTCGGCAAAATCAACAACCGAAAGTATAGTACCACGAGGAAATGTATCTCTGCATATTCTAAACTTCTCATTCTACCATCGTGCCAAGTGGAGATGCTGAACATATTGACGTGTCTTTTCAATAAATTCCTTGATGAAGACACTAAATTGTACTTGTTGACACAAAATGATCTCAATATCAGTTTTTTTTGTAAGTAAGGAATGAAATGCAACTTTTCAAACATAAATTTATAGATAAATGCATGTACCTGAGATGTCACCAATTGTATTTTTTTGCTTTCTTTCCCTGGGACTATTTCATAGCTGATATATTTGAAACTTTTCATGTCTGTAACCATATTCCCAAATTCATTATCTCCAGTCTCATGCATACATTGGCTCAACAATGCCATTCTAGCACAGTTGGAGCAAGTTCCATCCAAACAGGATTTTGCATAGTAAGTTTGCCCCTCAGGCCTATTGCACATGATACTATGAATGAATTCTCTTGATGAGGTCAGTGGTATTGTCAAGGAGAAATCCTGCACATGGTTAGTATGCAATACATGAAGAATGTACAAAAATGTTTCATATTAATATTCATATTCTACATCGTATCTACAACAACAAGTGTTATGAAGAGTATTTATTCTAACATACCAGGGCTTACATTTCTCAAAAGATCTTTGCCCCAAATTCAATTGTCTATGTTCGTTCCTAAATTTCTCGTATAGTTCTGTCTGTGTTATATCAAGAAGATGCTTAATATGTGGTTCATGATCCTTTGAACCCCTTCCTAATTTTAGTACATCCTTCCGGTTTGAAGAAGGCCTTGTGTGATCATGCCAAAAACTCTGCACTAGTCCCTTTACTGCATCAACTAGCTTCATGTCACAATGTGGCAACTGACCAATAAAAGCCCAAAAATATGTCTGGGCGTTTGTGTCAAAATGTTCTCTTCTAATAGAATACCTATGAAGGGTTTTTACATTCAAATTAACTAGTTTAGATGTAGGCTTGAGAAAACGAAGGAACCTAGTGTTTTTATTTACAATTGCTTGTGACAACACACGACGAGCCGCATTGCAGCCCTTTGACCGTGTGTTCTTACCAATTTTACCAAAGGCATCTACTAAGATTTTAAATATATGAGAACTTGGTCCAAAAGGATTTATCATCTTTATCCCTAACGATTTCCTAACAATATTCATGCCCCTAGATTTTAACAATGATAAAAATAATCTACATTTATCTCCATCACATTTAGAAACAAAATATTTATTTAGTATATGTTGAGTTTGATAAGCAATACTACGTTTAGATAGTGTACCTTCAATGGAATTGAGGAGTCCTTCATCAACTTGTATACGCTTTGGAGTTCTTCGACATGTGCTTTCTAATGGAGGTAAGGGGGTTGGATTTCTATCATCTAGTGCATCAACAATACGCTCTGGTGTTTCAGTAGCAACTTGTTGTCCTTCATTCTCTTCCTGGTAGTTGGATGGTGGAAGTCCAACATCCTCATCGAAGGTTTGGATAATATTTTCTTCTTCAACAGTAGGCTCCATGTCCAAGGCCTCTTCAACAGTAGGCTCCATGTACAATGCCTCTTCATGAGCTTCGTCTTTAGATGGTAACTTATCACTTTGACTTGATGTAGGATTTGAAACATCCCCTAATGAGCACCTACGTTTTGCTTCTCGAATACTTCCATGGGGTGCTTGTTCAACAAATATTGTGGAAATTGAAGGTCCCTCTAGTGAATGCTTCCTTTTTTCTTGTGCTGGATTAATAGGATGAACCGCCGTATCCTCTATAATTGGATTTGGATTAGTTTCCAAAGAAATCCTCCAATTCATCATATCTATTCTTTTCTTTTCTTTCTCTTCTTCGATGACTTCTTGAGGTCTCTTCTTCCTTGCTGATTTTCTTCTACGGTTACGTACATTCCCCATCACCACAATGATCAATGTCATTATAGTTTGTTTTTGTTACTCCTCAATTACAAGCTTTCAAACCTTTAACTTGCTTTATAACTATTCATCCTTCAAGGTGCTTCAATCTTCCTTCTCAATTGTTCATATTTCCCATAAAAAAAATAATGAATGGGAAAATTTACCTTTGGTTCTCTTGAATAATAAGCAAATGAAAGTTAAATCATAAATTGTTCCTCAAGCTGATTTTCTTGTACAATTATGTATATCCACCATCACCATGAAATGACATTGAAGCTTGATATCTTATCCTGTGTGCTCCTCAACCATGAAAGATATCCTCAATGTTGCACCTGCATAACAAAAAGAATGATGGAGAATGTGTAAATTATGAGTATTTTCACAGGCGGGCTCGTTCTCCTGAAAAAAACGCGTTGTAATTGGATAAATTCATAAAAATAGAGTAAAGTTGCTCTCAGACAAAAACAATTCACTGTTTTTACAGTCCCAAAACGCGCACACATTATATAGAGTAAAAACACGTATACGATTTGTATAAGTATAACACGCACTTGATATGGTTAAGCACAATTAATAGAGTGGGTGCACGGCTAGGGCAACGAATAAGATCATAACTTCCCAAATGTTTTCTATGGCTAGCAACAAAACAAATGTTTTTAGTGCTCCCTTCTTTTCATGCATATAAATGTTTCTCTCTATAGCCCCAATAATCCCTACATATCCCTATCTCTTTCTAAATATACCTCCTTCATTCTCTCTACATCCCTCCCCATATGTTCCTTTTTCTCCCTTACTCCATCCCTCCATACTAATGGTGATGAAGACGATGATGATTATCATGATGGTGATGATGATGATGATGATAATGATGACGATGATGGTGATGATGATGTTCATGATGTTGATGGTGATGATGATGATCATGTTGATGATGATGATGATGAAGGTGATGATGATGATGAGGAGGAAGGTGATGTTGATGTTCATGATGTTGATGGTGATGATGATGTTGATATTTATGATGACGATGGTGATGATGATGTTGATGATGTTGATGTTGATGATGATGATGGTGATGAAGATGATGATCATGATGAAGATGGAGATGATGATGAATATGATGATCATGCCTCTTTTGATAATGATGATGGTGATGATGATGGTGATGATGAGGATGGTGATGATGATGAAGATGTTTATGATGATGATGAGGAGGAGGAGGAGGAGGAGGAGGATGATGAGGAGGATGAGGATGGTGATGATGGTAATGATGATGATGATGATGATGAAGATGTTTATGATGATGAGGATGAGGATGATGATGAGGAGGAGGATGAGGAGAATGAGGATGGTGACGATGGTGATGATGATGGTGATGATGATGATGATGATGACGATGATGTTGATGATGATGAGGAGGAGGATGAGGATGAGGATGATGTTGATGATGATGATGATGACTGCTATAGTTGATTTTTTCACACCAAGTGAATCACACTTGTATGGCCTTCCCCTGTCCCTCTGCAGACTCCTTAGACCCTTGGACCATTTTTTGTCCTTTGATGTTTCCTAGACCATCCCTATAAACATGTGAAAATTGATATACATGACTTTTAAACCCCTTATCGCGTATATACGCGGGTTTGATCGCTAAAACTGCGTACATCGGGATGTGTGCAAAATCCAAATCCTTTTGGAGTTTTCCTTGACATGCATCCGACTCACTTGACTCCTGGCCTTCCATATGCCTTGAGATCGCTCGGAGTCGACCTTTCATTACCCTTTTGAAAATCTATATAAGGAACTCTTTGGATACATTGAAGGCATAAGAGAATTAAGACCAAAGAAACTATAGTCCATTATTGTCGAAACTTGTGCTTGAGTCTGCATCCCTTTGTCCCTTGGAGCACTTTGGTGTTCTTCCCAAGCTTGCCTTTTGCTTGTGAGCTTGCTATCGAGAGATGGAGGATTGAGGTGGTGGAGGCCCAAGTGGGGGATTCAGTTTCTCTGATTCGCAGACGTGCGGACAGAGGTTGTATCCATTGTAATCTCTGATTTTATATTAATAGAAATATATTTTCCTGTCCAATAATGTATGTTTGAATGAATATTTTATCCATGGATGATTTCAAATGCTTATACATTGTTGATTATATATGCTAGAATAGATCTAACACCAATATATAGTATGCTTGTCTTGTTTACTTGTTGTTGAGGAAGTGATTCATCAATTCAAGCTAAAGTTGGAAAGCTCAACGGGGATCTACTTCAACCGTGCAGAATAAGGTACGAGGTATGATCCTTTAGTGTTAGATATTTTATTTCTATTGCATATTGGAAAGGATTGATTTCTGGAGTCAAGCTATCTGTTGTGGTACCCAAAGCCATAGGAATTTATCTCTATAACAGAATTGATGACTCCACTGGGGATTTCCTAGTAGTTGTCCTTTGGGGGTTTTATATCGGCATTCAATGACTTTGAATTGCTCTTTTTTCTCTTGTTTCTATGTCGGGTCTGGGGGCATGTTTTCCTGGTAGTGTCTAATTGGTGTGAAGTTTGTCTTAGCTTGTCTGTTTGCCTTTATTTTTATGCACCTTTCTTCCTGTACGTGATTTTTTAACTCACAGCCGCGTATATACGCAGGTTTCACTGTTATTTCTGCGTACACACGCGGGTTTACTGTGAACTGTCATGTATGCCCTTAGTTTTTCCTTCTACAAGAAGATTAATTGTTGCTGGGTGAATTTGGATGATTGTTGAGTCTCCTTTGATACTGCTAGAGTCTGTATACACCCCTGTTTCTGACCAAAGACATTTTTTTAGGGTAAAATTTATTTTTTGAAGAATGTTCTTGTCATTGCATTTTTTATTTTTTGTTTTGGGATTAATGCATTAGATTTATTTTACCATAGTACTTTGCTTGAGTGTTTCTTGATGGTGCTTGCAGAGTCTGGGGGTTGTAGAATCATTCTTTTGCTTTAATATCTCATTTTTATTTCAAAAAATCCAAAAATATTTGATTATCATTATGCATTGCATCTTGCATTTTGCATAGTACTTGCATTAGATTTGCTTTGGAGTATTAGTCAGGATTTCATATAGGAAAGTTTGCATCTATCATTCAAAGAAAATTGTGCATTTCGTGTAGTAGCATACCCTGTTTTTCATGGACACAATGCATTTGCGTTGATTGTTAGGTGTGCATTTTGCTTCATGTTGTGTCATAACGCCATTAGTTGCACGACCATATACCTCTTTTGAGTAATAAAGCCAATTAAAATCAACGCTTAATTAAAATGAACTACACTATTTTATTTGATAGGGTTCACCAATAAGATTAGGTTTTAGGGTCTTGGAATAGTTCATTGGGAGTAAATTCTCCAAGACCACTAAATAACAACATGTATGTGTCTGTCCAGGTGAGTGTGTGAAATTCCTTGGTATAACCAGTGTTTCTCAGGATCCTCCTCTCAAAAGGGAGTTAAGCACGAGGCAGTGTGAGCGGTTATTGATTGGGATGACCCCTAGTCATAACTGAGTAGCACCAGAGATATTTCCAGGATTGTATTCGTATCTGGTGGCTCTTTCGAGAGTTTCGGTATTTTCTACCCTGCCCATATGGTCAATCCCGCCTACGACTATCCGCCTGAGCATTGATTATATTGAGGTGACCTTAGCGGCCTTACCTAGGATATCGAGGGGGTACTCTGCAGGGGTTATTCTGCGGGTGTCCCGACTAGGTTGGGGTCAGATAGCACAGTCACTTTACGCGTTGAAGCTGAGGGATAGAATAATTGGTTATGTACCTCCACTTGTTGTGTATGGGAGTAACAAGCCTCTCCTAGGTGAGACATATCTGCTTCATTCAAGAGCTCATTTATCCTACCCTTAATTGCTTGTGTTTGGCTTTAGATTTTATTGGTGTATGCTCTGTGCACGTTAGCTTGCTTAGGGTTTGCATAGATAGAGAGTGTTTTATATTTTTTGAGTCTTTGTGGATTCGGGTGCGGTGCCTCGCTGTTCTCGTCATTTAGCAGGACTTTTGCCTTCTACATTTCCTCCTCCTTTGAGAGAGAGTGATAGACAGTCCAGGAAGACTACTTTGCACATTGATTCACACATGATGGGAGACCATGTTGAAGGTATTCCTGAACCACCTTCTCTCATTCAAGTGGAAGATGGGGTGTTTACTCCTACCTATGATCCTTCACCTGATTTGACTGAATTAGTTCCTGTAATTTCTGAGATAGGGACTTTTCATGATGGACCTACTTACTGTAGTGTTGATCCCCCATTGACGCATTGCCGATATGGAATGCCGAAAGATGATGAGACTCATTTTGAACCTGTGAGCACTAGTTATGGTAGTTATGGTATGTCTGGTTTTTCCACACATGATTTGGCATTTCATGTCGAGTCAGAGTTTGAGCCTAGCACTATGCCTAGGGGCACTCTCATTCCTTACCATGTGGAGAGGTTTGGGAGCACAAGACACATTGCACCTTCCATCCCGGCGGTGGAAGCTACATCACATATTCCTCCTAGGCCTAGGGCTAGTGATCCTATTAGGATACCAGATCTGAGACGAGTGACTATAGGGAACAACACATACATAATTACATAGGTCCCTTCATCCTATATCCCTAGCTCTTCGAATGTTCACCCTCCACCTCATTCATGTGGTCCTTCGGGCCGAAATGTTGCTATGAGTCAGGTCCGCACTGCTATTACTTGACCAGTTGTGTCTCAAGTTCAAGTACTGCCCGTTGTTTCAGGAGGTCATGTTCATACTTCTAGAGGTCATGTTACTACTTTCGGAGCATATATTCCTACTTACGGAATGTATATTCCTTCTTCTGGAGTGTATATCCCTACTTACGAAGTGTCTCATGGGACATCTCATGCGATGACTTATGGACCTTATTATGGGACGCAGTATGGACAAGGTTCTTCACCTTATGGCTGCGGGTATCAACAACCCACTTACTCTCCAAATTATGGCTTTGTAGCTCCCAATAGTCAAGGTACACCACACTATGGTGCTTCCATGCCACCCTATATGGGTCAAATGAGAGGAGGGCACTATGGCCAAGGCCATGGTGGTTATGGTAATCAGACCTATGTGAATCAGAACTATCAGGGAGCGGTCCATCGACCTACTCATCCTAGGCTCCCTTTCCTTGCAACACTAAATATTCCTGACTTGTCAAGATTGACGAACGATCCTGTAGCTCATGACCCAGCTTGGTCGGCTATCCCTGCTAAGCTTCCCTCAAACATACCCAAATTCGAGGGCAAATCGGGAGAGGATCTGAGCAAACATGTTACTACCTTTCACCTATGGTGCTCTTCAAATTCCTTACACAATTACTACCTTTCACCTATGGTGCTCTTCAAATTCCTTACACAAAGATTCAATCTGTTTAAGGCTGTTTCAACGCACCCTTGCAGGGCCTGCTGCGAAATGGTATATAGAGCTACCTAAGGGGGCATTCTCTTTGTTCGATGACCTAGAGATGACTTTTCTTAACCACTTCCAGCTACCAGTGCATTATGACATTGGTATGAAATTCTTGTCGACATTTCGACAGGATAAAGCCACACATATCTCGGATCATATCCAAGAGTGGCATAGACAGAAGAGGTTGATTAAAGTTTGTATACCACCGGAATTCCTCCTCGAATGGTTCCTTAAGTCGTTATTTCCTTATATAGCGAAGGATGTTTTTACATACGAAATTCAAAATGAGGAACAAGCCATTTTTAGGGAGCAGGAACTGGATTTGATTTATGCTCAATCTGGTTTGTTATATGAGATAATTCCCAATGCTCTGCGTTCTAGTTTCAACCCCACAGTTAAACCTGGACCACATGCTGATGGCATTGTTGGTTGTGCAAGTGCTAAACCTACGGATTCGGTTGCGAAACAAGTCAGTCAATTGTCAATCAACCAATCTGCTTCGGGACAAGCCACAACTTCATCTCAACCCACCCAAACGGCGAGTGTGCTTTCGATGCAATCATCGGACCAAAAGGGTAACCAACAACCTGGAAGGAATAAAAAGAAGGGTAAGAACTATCATAAGGGTGGGAATAGGAATGAAAATGATAATAATAATGACAAGAATGCTCGTAATACTGGGGGGGACAAGCAAGCTAAACGTAAGGTTAAATTTCCTTGCAATTTGTGTAAGGAAGATCACCTCACTTACTTGTGCCCTTGTATCGATGAAGCCTCGAGAATCTTAGCGTAGGGCCCAGCTGTGCTAACTAACCCTTTAACTCACAATCAAAACATGAACTTGAGGACCCATGATCAGTCTGGTGGTGATCAAAATCCGCTGGAGGATAGTGGTCGTGGTTGCATTAACATGGTACGTGCTGCAAAAGTTGTGACCCATGCGAAGGACTATGGTTCGTCACAACCCAACCCAGGAAAGGAACCTGATCCACCAGGGACTCCTTTGCGTATTGAAAAACCTATGGATAAACCTGAGGTTGCACCTCGCATTCCTATGGGAGTCCTTAAGCGTTCAGGGAACAATCCTAATGCTCGAGCTGCCCAGAAATATTCTGTTGTCGAGGATTTGGGCCACACTCCTTGTGCGATGTCTGCACTAGAAGTACTTCATAGTTGTCCTTCGCAAAGGAAGGCTTTGCTTTCTTCCCTTGGTGTGAATGATGATAATTCTTCCTCGGTGATTAAATTTGAAACCGCAGGACTTCAACCTCGCTTTCCTTACTATGCATCTCTTTTGATTCATGTAGAATGTCTCAACATGACCATCAAGTGCATTGTGATTGACGAAGGCGCTGCTGCTTTTATGATGTCTTTATCGTGTTGGAAGGGTTTAGGTTCCCCTGAGTTATCTAAGTCTGTGACCATGTTAATTGCGTTTGATGGGAGATCATTTAGGCTGCACGGGATCCTTCCTTCCCTTCAGGTCCATTTGGGAGGGAAGACCGTTGCGATAGAGGTCGAGGTGGTTGATGCGCCCCTTGACTACAATCTCTTGCTGGGTAGGAATTGGATGTATAGTATGCAAGACGTAGCTTCTTCACTATTTCGCGTTGTATGCTTTCCATTTAATGGGAAGATAGTTACAATTGATCAAACATCATTCAAGAATCCGTCAGTTACCGCATCTTCGGGAGCTTCGATCCCAATTGTAGAGCACTCTCAGCCAGGAATTGGGAGTGTGGGTGTGGGCATGTATCCATCCCTCATGGGAAGCTTTAGTTGTCCTGCACCTATCCTTATGATAGGGTCTTGTTCTGGTGAGGCTTCGGCATCTATGATATCGGTGTATTTTTGCACGAGTCATATGGAAGATCCTTGGATTCTTCCTACACCGAATACTTTGAGTGAGCCCATCGTGACGAACATTTTGTTTCCTGCAACTATGGTAGCTTATCAAGCTAATCTTGGATGTGTTGCAGAGCGTAGTTCTTCCTCTTCACGGACGGAGGAGGAGGACCCATATGTGCTACCTACATGGGAAGTTCAGTCTTCTCATGCACACGACTACCTTGATAGTGTTTTTACTTCAGACGAAGCGATTATTGAGGCCATGTCGAGAGTTGAGCCACCATTGGGAGAGTTGCATCATAGATATTACTTTCTTCGCGAGCTTGACCGGTTTGAGCATGAGGAATTTAGGGAATTTCTTAGTGAGAGAATTGGTAGTCCCATGGTTCCATTAAGCTCTCCTAGTTTGATGGCTGATCGGAACATGGCAAATATATCTCCAATGATTCCTATCAATATCTCTCGCGATCCTGGCAAAATAGAGAATCTCTATATTGGGGCAGAATGTTCCCATGATGAGATTCAAGAATACACCGAGCTGTTTAAATAGTTTCATGATATCTTTGCTTGGTCTTACGATGAAATGCCAGGTATCGACCCTCGCATTGTTGAACACGAGATTAAGACTTATCCCAATGCTAACCCTGTTCGACAATGCTTGTGTGCAGTGAATCCTAGGAAATCACTCGCGATTAAGGTAGAGATAGAGAAACTGTTGAAATCCAGTTTTATCTATCCCATTCCCTTGACGGAGTGGGTTTCAAACCATGTTCCGGTTGATAAGAAACAGGGAATGATCCGCATATGTACTGATTTCGGTGATTTGAATCATGCCTGTCCTAAGGACAATTTCCCCACACCATTTATTAATCAGATTTTGGATGAGTGTTCGGGTAGTGAGGTTTTTTCCTTTATGGATGACTTTTCCGGATACAATCAGATACAAATTAAACCCGAGGACCAACATAAGACCGCATTTATTTGTCCTTAGGGAACTTTTGCATATTGAAAAATGCATTTTGGCCTTAAGAACGCCGGAGCTACTTTTCAACGGGCTATGACCTTGATCTTCCACGATCTCAAATCGATTATCGAAGTATTTTTGGATGACCTTGCTGCTCATTCTCGTATGAGAATGCATCATTCCTATCATTTGAGATTGGTATTCGAAAGGTGCCGCCATTATTTGGTCAGGTTAAATCCTCACAAGTGCATATTTTGTGTGAAGTCTGGTCACTTATTAGGATTCATCATTTCTAACGAAAGTATAAGAGTCGACCCTTTGAAGGTTGAGGCAATACTTCAGTTGTCTCCCCTAAAAAACATTCATCATCTTCAATGTTTGCAAGGCATGGCAAACTTCTTACAGAGATTCGTTGTCAATTTTGCCAATTTGACTAGAGGCTTCATGTGTCTTTTGAAGAAGGACACCACCTTTCATTAGGATGAGCGAGCCCAGGATTCCTTCGATGCGCTTAAGCGAGCCCTAGCATCGGCCCCGGTGATTAGTTCCCTAGACTATAGCCGTGATTTTCTACTTTATGTGGCCGCGTCCATGGAGACGATTGGTATGGTTTTGGTTCAAGAGGATGAGGAGCTCCAAGAACATGTCATATACTATCTGAGTTGGAATCTTATTGAAGCGGAGATCCGTTATTCCTGTGTTGAGAAGCTTGCCTTAGCTACCGTACATGCGGTTCAACGGTTGAGACATTATATTCTCCTTCGCCAGACCTTGAT
The DNA here is from genome assembly GCA_001517045.1 of Pseudotsuga menziesii. Taxonomy (NCBI): domain Eukaryota; kingdom Viridiplantae; phylum Streptophyta; class Pinopsida; order Pinales; family Pinaceae; genus Pseudotsuga; species Pseudotsuga menziesii. Next base: position 188,005 of record LPNX010121551.1, read on the forward strand.
TGTAGCCCATGTCAATTTGTTTCAATTCATCCTCACTCGAAGGATGATTGGGGGAAAATATAATAAATGGATTGTCATCTTGAAGAATTTGATCTCGAGTTTATTTCGGCAAAATCGAAGAAATCGTTAATTTTTGCGGAGCTTATATCGGATTTCCCAAGCGAGGCCGAGGAGTTGGTTTGTGAAGATACGTTTATCGATGAGCACATCTTCTTAATCTCAACCTTAGACCCATGGTATGGGGATATCATTATATATTTACAAACATTGAAGGTCCCTACTCACCTCTCATGGGATGAACGGCGACGGTTACGTCACGTGTCTAAGAATTACCTCATAATGGATAACACTTTGTACCATCGTGGGGTAGATTCCATTTTATGACGTTGTTTAACTCATGAAGAGGCTGAGGTAGTGCTGAATGATTGCCACGAAGGGGCGTGTGGTGGTCATCTATCTGGGCTTTCTACAACCCAAAAAATATTAAGAGTGGTTTATTTCTGGCCATCGATCTTTAAGGATTGTGTAGATGTGGTCAAGAGGTGCCACCCTTTCCAGGTGTTTGCATGTAGCATGAGCTCGAAACCTTCCCTGTTACATCCCATCATCACCGCTGGTCCCTTCACTAAGTGGGGGTTATATTTTATAGATTGCAACCCAACTTCAACTAGGGGGCATCATCATATCATAGTTTCTATTGACTACTTCATGAAATGGGATGAGGCTATGCCTATAGTTAAATCTGACGGTGAGACAGCCGCACACTTTGTATTCAACCAGATTACTACTCGGTTTGGTATTCCGAAAGAGCTTGTCACTGACCATGGCTTGCACTTTCAAAATCATATGATGGAAGAGTTGGTATCAGGGATGATTTTAAGGAACCATACTTATTTAAAAGTGTATAAATGTTGGCGAATATTACCAATTCTTAAAACACCAACTATAAAATGATTGGCAATATTTTGTAAAAAATATTTTAATTTCCAAGGATTTTATATCGTTTATATAATAATTTGGCGATTTTTGGTGTGAAAAATTTTTACCCCATCAAAATTGGGCGAAACAGGGCTTCAAAAAATGCAAAATGGCGAATTTTTTTTGGGAGAAAAACATGGAAAAATAGCCCACTGGGCTAAAATTCGCCCCTAAAATCATCCCTGGTTGGTATCAAAGTTAGGGTATAAGCAAGAGCATTCCTCCTCTTACTACCCTCAAGCGAATGGACAGGTAGAAGCAGTGAACAAATCACTCAAATCCATTCTCCAACGAACCATTGCACAAAACAAGACGAATTGGCACATTATGTTATATCCTGCTTTGTGGGCTTATAGAACCGCTGTTAAGACTGCCATGGGTTTTTCTCCATATCAACTTGTACATGGAGTGGAGTCAGTATTGCCGGTTGAGTGCGAGATTCCTTCTTTGAAGCTAGCCATAGAGCTCTTACCAGACACTTCCCCATTGGAGGAGCGTTTGGTCCACCTTGAGCAACTTGATGAGCAGCGTCGAGATGCCTTGGTGGCTCTAGAAGTAAATAAGCGTCGTGTAAAGGTCCAGTATGATAAGTCTGTCTGTCCAAGGCGGTTTAGTGAGGGAGACTTGGTCCTTTTGTGGAATCAACCGAAAGAACCCTTGGGTGCAGGAAATTTTAACCCCATGTGGCGTGGTCCTTACATTGTCAAACGTGTGTTAGAGAAGGGCGCTTATGAGTTAGTGGATTATGAGGGAATGGCCTTGCTGGAGCCTAGAAATGGACTCTATCTCAAAAAGTACTATGCATGATTTTCATCCAAGGCTGGTTATTGTTTATTATTGTACAGTTTTGCATAGGTAGGTCTTTTTCTTATGGTGATCGGGTTTGTTATTAGTTTCTGTTTCTTTTGGAAGATGTCAATGGAATCTTCCACCTTCATAGGATTCGCGGATGGTGCGAGCCGTCACACTCAACACTCAGCCTCTGCTCCTTGGGTGATTTATACTCCTATGGGTCATGTATTGTCTTCAGGAGGCATGTCTTTACAGCCATCTTCAAACAATGTTGCCGAGTATAGTGTCGTTATTGAGCTTCTACGGGATGCCATTTTACATGGCATTCTCTCTCTTGAGGTACGTCTTGATTCAGAGTTAGTAGTGTCACAGCTTAATGGTTTGTACCATGTTAGAGATCCGACATTATTAAGAAGATTCTTACGTGTGAGATTATTAGAACGGCAATTTGACAATATAACATACATACATATTCCAATAATTAATAATCAAGTTGCTGACTCATATGCTAACTATGTGTTAGATTGGCATTTCTTTCATACACAATAAGCTCATCACAAACATAAATTTTTACACATGTAAATAAATAAACCGATCATCATAAAAAAAATTATAAACATCCAAAATGTGGTAATACATCGTATCATAATACAAAAACGGGGCTCTCGAGCCACCAAAATATAATACACAGTAGTACAAAATGTATCACTCCCAGGTATCTAAGCCTCTGGAGGAGGAGGGGGGTTGTGATCGTGGAATGTCACTACGGCTCTAGCTAGCCGTCGAAATAACTACACCCATGCTCGTGGTACACCCACCACCTGGCGCTGCATGGCCTTAGGCAAGTCCTCGACTTGCGCCATGGGTACTCTATGTGTCAGTCTCACAAAGTTGGTATGAATGCTTTGGAGCATCTGCTCCACATCCACACCTGTGATATCGTCTCCTCTTCCCCTCCGTCTATGACGAGGGATGCCTTCAGGCCGCCATGGCCCCACATATGCATGCATATGGTAGATGTCACTATGTATTGTCACCCAAAAACATGTCTTTTGATTCCACATAATCAGAAAACACAAAAAAATTAAATAAACTCAAAAATTTTAAAGAGAGGGTTGAGATTCGTTACCTATGTCACCGTATGCCGATCCTAGTGGTAGTGGCATATCTGGGTCTCCCCGGAAAAAAATCCCCGCATAGGGGTAGTCATCGATGGCAACTATCTGTCGTCGCCACTATGGAAAGAAATCACTTGGATAGGGATTGGACACCCTGCCTCCACCCAATCTGCGCATCGCATCCGTCCAACGCCGTTGGGCCAGATCTCGAACCCCGTGTAGAGGAACGTCAACTCTAAGGCTCAATCCTGGAACATGCTTAAAGAAAAATGTGCTCAGTATGCTGCTAAAACCGAAGTTTGGCACTCTGCCCATCTTGCACTCACTGAGCTGGTGTTTCATGTTGCCAAGTAGCACAGTGCTCCAATTGTATACCGTGGGTCTCATGCACTCCACTGCATAGAACATCAGAGGATGCGAGGTCTAGTGGAGTGAAGCCAAGCCTGCTATCCTGTCAGTGTCAGTAGGATGGCCTTTAGTCCCAGCACCTGTATGAAGTTAGTTGGGATCTGACTCCCCACTTTCTCTGTATCTGAATAGCAGTACACCGCAATGTACTCATCTATAGTCAGGCCACTATTATTCTTACACATTGATCTAGGAACAAAGCATCAATCTCATCAAAGAATAATCAACAAATAATTCATGAAATGGTGTTAATCGGAACCGGAATTGGTTTCCTCTATGTATATTTAATAAACAATGAATGGTTACAATACCAATGTCAAGCAATTGCTTGAATCAGTGAGAAATTCAAATGCCTAAGGAGGCAATTCAAAATCATGAGTGAGTCTGGCTTAACTGCATGTCAGCCATTCAATCACACTTAGTTAACCACTTGGCCAAAAACCTAATTGACTCACCAAACCCTAACTGAAGTCGGAGTGCAATAAATGACTGAATCTCAACTGAAGGAGATCAAACACATGTCATAACAAGCCAACCATCAAGTGCTAGTGCTCCATGACTTCAATGAACCCCGAAGAGGTTAATTGAAGCTGAACTGATCATCAGAAGTTGGTGGAGGCACCCCTGTTGACTCCAAATCATTAAATAATATATTTAATGAGAGGAGGCGCCTTAACTGACTGTTTGAACTTATTGTAACCACCAGTTAGCAATTAGGTGCATTAATATCACCCAGATCACCCCCGGAGTTCTCCAGTTAGCCTCCTTGACTATAGGAGAAGGCTAAGTTAGCCTCCTTGACTGTAGGTAGGCATGGGTGTGACTGGATGATGGAAATTAATGCTCCACTGATGTCAATTAATGTCAATTATACTTAGGATAATGGTTTAACTAGGTCAATTTGACCAAAAAGAGTGTGTATGATGCTAAATGTCTCCAACATCCACCTCCATGCCCGCGAGAATGTAGGTTCACTACGTCCCCCCGTCGGGAAAGTCCAGTAATAAAGTATATGTCCTCCACTTCTATGGTGAGGGACATCCCGTCTATCTGGAACGACTCTGAGTCTGGATCCTAGTAGTGCACTAACATCTACAATAGTCCTGGTTTGGCTCTTAAGCCACCAAGACAGCAAAATTTTTAAAGCCCACATGCACGTAACGCTTGTTGAGCCATTAGATCTGCCCTTACTGCCTCTTCTACATCACCATGTTTACATTCTCTCCATTCTAGGACCATCCTGCACATAAAAGTTGAGTTTTTTCCATTAGAAGACTTGAAAATCATTGATCGCAGCCACATATGCGACTGTTTACCAAATAGCCATGTATGTACACGACTGTGAGGGCATTTTCCTCGTATATCCATCCCTATACGCAGAAAAACCCTCGATTTTCGTGTGGACCGTGGCGGGTATTTTAGAATGGCCTAGAAACCCAAATACACCATGGAATTTGACAAAATTTGCATCAAAATGAAAGAGTAGAGCATGAGTAAGTACCTGGAAAAGACGGTAGTGGATTCTGCCAGCTGGATCTCCTGGAATTCGCTGTTGAAGTTTTGAGCTCAAATGGGTAAAAATTTCAAATGTTTTATAATGTTTTGAATTTTTTACTATTTATAGAATTTTTGAAAATTTTTGAAAATTTTTACCCGCTTTCCCATAGTTTGGACCGTTTCTAATCCTTTTGGACCGTTTTTGGACTAATTTATGATGTAGGAGACCTTTTTGAGCGCCGTTTCAGCCGTTGGATTGACCCGTTCGTGACAATTTCAGGTATCATGTCTAAACTGGCATATAGGTTAGGTTTCATCACCATTTGCATTTTGCATGACCTTATGATCGTTTTACTATAGCCTTAGGTACGAACCCACTCTATTATGTCACGGAACCTTCTTGTTGTTTTAGAAGTGGCATGATATGAGTGGTAGAGCTTGACCTTACATGGGTACCCTAGTCAACGCCTTATTTGCATTTGGTCCCCATGCTGACATTTTGTCCCTTAGGGTGTGGGAGTTCATTGTATAGTATTGCCATGAAATTTCGCAAGAGCCTCATACTCCTCTTGATCTTTTGCTGCCGTATTTCCCTCAGGACTCCCTTATGTCAAGTTGTAATTACATTATCATGAGCTTTGCCTGCCTTATTGAGCCTTACGCCGGCTTCCCTGACATTGAGTTTTAGCCATATAACCCAAGCTTGTCTCATGTCTAGCCATGTAGAGCCATCTTATATATCCTTTGCAGCTTGATCCCCTATTTTTTTCGGGAGGGGATTTTCCCCCAAGTGTCACTATCCTACACATGTATCCTTGCATTGAGCATAGGTATGTTCCACTGCTTGGAACTAGTTTGTTTGCCCATATGACACTCGTCTCCTCCTATTATGTAACTATAAAGCCATTTTATTCTTTTTCAAGATTTTTAAATATTTGAAAAAGTCCAAAAAAAAATCAAAAAACCAAAAAGCTAGACAAGGAAAGATGTTATCTTTTGGCAGCTGTCGAGTCGTGTCGCCTTCGAACAGAGAACTGAATATCACATCCGTTGGTTGGGTTTATAGTTTGACTTTAGGAGTTGTACTCGTTTTATCTGAGTTTATCTCCACCGACTGGTTAAGCTTCCAGTCCCCATGGAGCCTCTGTCGATGCTTCCTGTGTCGCAAAGATGTCCCAGTTTTGCATATTGAGTCTATGCTGTCTTTATTTAGTCACCATTCGTCATTATGCTCTTGTTCGAAGGAAGTTGAAACCTGAGTCAGCCATTCCTCAGTTGTCTTGACTTTGCATGTCGACCATTCCCAGTATAGTTACTGGTTTGTGCACCTTATGATCGAGTCCTTCCACATTATACAGCTTTGCTGAGTACCTTGTGTTGGATGATGGGGGATGCCTTGATGCCCTCCTTCCAGCGGATTTCATCCCATCAACTTTAGATCATTTATTCTGGGATTGGAATCTAGAATCATTTTTGAGTGCCTTGAGACTTGCAGTCATCAGTGGCAGGTTCTCTCGCCATCGACAATTTTTGGGAATACATCAATGTCCCCTTATCGATGGATCCTCTCAAGTGTTCGACCTCAACACATTTATTTACACTTGTTAGTTTGCACTCTAGTACCTTGATTCCCATTTTCATTATCGGTGAATGATCTCACGTTTGTTAACGGTATACATTAATGACTGGTAATCAGACGATGGACTACTATGTTCAACCTCGACACCTCTATTCACATAGTAGGACATGTACTCGTAGCGGTTTGTGTAAAAGACCTTTCAGATTGGTGGCATCTCTTATATGCTACCTCCTTGATCGTGCCAGTGTTCATGAGATTTCAGCTCTTGTGACATGATTCCAGTATATGTCAGACATTTCCAGCCATTATGGAGATCATGATCCTTTGTATATCTTCATCATGGAGATTCTGATCTATGTATATTGTACGTGGTGATGACCACTTATGTGATATTTTGTATCATGCCTATTTATGGCCATTGTACTCTTATGTATCCGGGACTGCTGTATGTATTTGCAGTTATGTACAGAGTTGTATCATTGTACTATGTTGATTGGGTGGTTGGTCTTCCATTTGGGATCTTTCATTACTCCACTTCTGGGATGGACTTATAATGTATTTTGGCTATCGTATGACCCCTCTAAACTCACACATTAGGGGGCATCTGTTATAGCTAATTTTACCACACCATGTGAATCACACTTGTATGGCCTTCCCCTGTCCCTCTGCAGAATCCTTAGACCCCTTGGACCAATTTTTGTCCTTTGATGTTTCCTAGACCATCCCTATAAACATGTGAAAATTGCTATACGCGACTTTTAAACCCCTTATCGCGTATATACGCGGGTTTGACCCCTAAAACCACGTAGATCGGGATGTGTGCAAAATCCAAATCCTTTTGGAGTTTTCCTTGACATGGATCCGACTCACTTGACTCTTGGCCTTCCATATGCCTTGAAATTGCTCGAATTCGACCTTTCATTACCCCTTTGAAAAGCTATATAAAGAACTCTTTGGATACATTGAAGGCATAAGAGAATTGAGAGCAAAGAAACTATAGTCCATTATTGTTGGAACTTGTGCTTGAGTCTGCATCCCTTTGTCCCTTGGAGCACTTTGGTGTTCTTCCCAAGCTTTCCTTTTGCTCGTGAGCTTGCTATCGAGAGATGGAGGATTGAGGTGGTGGAGGCCCAAGTGGGGGATTCAATTTCTCTGATTCGCAGACGTGCCGACAAAGGTTGTATCCATTGTAATCTCTGATTTTATATTAATAGAAATATCTTTTCATGTCCAATAATGTATGTTTGAATGAATATTTTATCCATGGATGATTTCAAATGCTTATACATTGTTGATTATATATGCTAGAATAGATCTAACACCAATATATAGTATGCTTGTC
>LPNX010121551.1:198085-213029 GCA_001517045.1 Pseudotsuga menziesii
ACAATGGTGATGATGATGTTCATGATGTTGATGGTGATGATGAGGAGGAGGAGGAGGAGGAGGAGGAGGAGGAGGAAGATGATGATTATGATGACGATGGTGATGATGATGTTGATCATGATGACGACGATGGTGACGATGATGTTCATGATGATGATGATGATAATGATGATGAGGAAGGTGATGATGATCGATGATCAATGATCATGGTGATGATGAGGATGAGGATGGTGATGATGATCGATGACCAATGATCATGGTGATGATGAGGATGAGGATGGTGATGATGATCGATGACCAATGATCATGGTGATGATGAGGATGAGGATGGTGATGATGATCGATGACCAATGATCATGGTGATGATGATGATGATGAAAGTGATGATGATGATGAGGATGATGATGATGATGATGATGATGAGGAAGGTGATGGTGATGATGAGGATGAGGATGGTGATGATGATGGATGATCAATGATCATGGTGATGATGAGGATGAGGATGGTGATGATGATCAATGACCAATGATCATGGTGATCATGAGGATGAGGATGGTGATGATGATGATGATGAAGGTGATGATGATGATGAGGATGATGATGATGATGATGATGATGTTGATGATGATGACGATGATGGTTTTCATGATGTTGATGGTGATGATGATGATCATGTTGAGGAGGAGGAGGAGGAGCAGGAGGAGGATGATGATGACGACGATGGTGATGATGATATTGATCATGATGACGATGATGGTGACGATGATGTTCATGATGATGATGAGGAGGAGGAGGAAGGTGATGCTGATGATGAGGATGAGGATGGTGATGATGATCAATGATCAATGGTCATGGTGATGATGAGGATGAGGATGGTGATGATGATCGATGATCAATGATCATGGTGATGATGAGGATGAGGATGGTGATGATGATCGATGATCAATGATCATGGTGATGATGAGGATGAGGATGGTGATGATGATGATGATGAAGGTGATGATGATGATGAGGATGATGATGATGATGATGATGATGATGATGATGTTGATGATGATGACGACGATGGTGATGATGATGTTCATGATGTTGATGGTGATGATGATGATCATGTTGATGATGATGAGGAGGAGGAGGAGAAGGAGGAGGAGGAGGATGAAGATGATGATGATGATGTTGATGGTGATGATGATGTTGATCATGATGACGACGATGGTGACGATGATGTTCATGATGATGATGATGAGGAGGAGGAAAGTGATGTTGATGACGACGACGATGATGATGACGATGACGACGACGACGATGATGATGATGTTGATGTTGATGATGACGATCGTGATGATGATGTTGATGATGTTGATGTTGATGATGAAGATGATGATGATGATGATGAAGATGGAGATGATGATGAACATGATGATCATGGCGATGTTGATGATGATGATCGATGATCAATGATCATGGTGATGATGATGGTGATGATGAGGATGAGGATGGTGATGTAGGTGATGATGATGATGATGATGATGATGAATATGTTTGTGATGATGAAGATGTTTATGATGATGACGATGAGGAGGATGAGGATGGTGACGATGGTGATGATGTTGGCGATGATGATGATGACGATGACGACGACGATGTTGATGATGATGAGGATGAGGATGAGGATGATGTTGATGATGATGATGATGATGATGATGATGATGATGACGATGGTGATGATGATGTTCATGATGTTTATGGTGATGATGATGATGAAGAAGATGATGATGATGAAGGTGATCATGATGATGAGGATGATGACGATGATGACGATGATGATGACGACGACGCTAGTGATGATGATGTTCATGATGGTGATGGTGATGATGATGATCATGTTGATGTTGATGATGATCATGTTGTTGATGATGATGATGATGATGATGACGTTGGTGTTGATGATGTTCATGATGTTGATGGTGATGATGATGATGAAGATGATGAAGATGATGATGATGATGATGATGGTGATGATGATGATGGTGATGTTGACGATGATGATCGATGATCAATGATCATGGTGATGATGAGGATGAGGATGGTGATGATGATCGATGATCAATGATCATGGTGATGATGAGGATGAGGATGGTGATGATGATCGATGACCAATGATCATGGTGATGATGAGGATGAGCGATGACCAATGATCATGGTGATGATGAGGATGAGGATGGTGATGATGATGATGATGAAGGTGATGATGAAGGTGATGATGATGATGATGACGACGATGGTGTTGATGATAATGATGAAAATAATGTTAACTACAACACGCACACGTTTGGATTTTATAAATCACACGTGCGTTTGGCTTTACTAAATCGCGCTCGTGTATTGGTTAAATTCAAAAAAAAAATCCCACCAAATGACAAGGCCGAGCCTCCACCCATGCTTTCATGGAATTCCTATGCCTATGTGTCTGCTTTGTACTTTGCATCGGATTCAACATGCCTATGCCTTGAAGTATGATAAACCATGGCTAATTCAACATTATATCCAAATTTCCAATATCCTCATGTTTAGCGGTTCGTTTGATTATGCTGCACACCTCCATTTTTTATGATATTTTAGAAACATATATGTTTTTTTTTGCAGATTCTAAATATGTATATTTTAACAAGAATACATAATTTTTTCTATTTTTTTCTTATTTATCTTCTGTCATCACTCCTCAACTCAAAAAACACATTGTTAGTGTTTTGTCCATATCTCTTTCGTTTCTCAACCATTTAAAAAAAAATTGTATGGTGCACTAAATAACACCAACCTCTACATGCTATAAAAAACCCATTTCCAAATAATTTCATTAAGACATTCAAACACTGCACCCACAATTAACGTACCATTTTCGAGGTTTGATCTCTTAGATAATTAAAAACAAATTTAAAAATATTATTTTTATTATTGGAAAAATAGTCGTGCACTAGTCCTGTATGTTCTCTATATGTATACCGGTTTCCGTAAGTTTATTCCATCATTTAGACACTTAGACGCTACACCCACAAAAACATATACCTTATAATTTGTCCCAAAAATAAAAAGTGCATGTTAAAAAATATCTAACTTTGTATAGTTAACAACATTTTCAATAGAAAAAAATTATATATTTGGAAAGGTCATTCAATTTCCTACATTTCTTGTTTTTAACTGATCGCAAGATTCATTGTGTAAGTGTCTCAAAATATCCATGCAAGTTGATGGATGTCTATTTTTTCAGTTTTGTATTCCATCTAACGCGCCAAAAGAGACCCTCAACTTCTTGCACACACCCTTATGCCTTTATCTCATCCACATTAAACCAAATTTCTGCTATACGAACTAAATTTCCCTTCAAAACTAAGGCAACAGAGATCACAAGTCGAATGTGAGGGGTTTGGTGACCAAGGTTTTTCTAGCTTTCAATTATCCATTTCCAAGATAAATACAAGATGTTCATTGATGGTTTGGATGAAAAATCCCTAAACTAGGTTCGAGAGGTAAGTAATATTTGGTCGAACACCATTTTCTGCAAGTAAACTTCATGCATTGAAACGCTATGGAATATTTTTTTCCCTTATTTAACCCTATCTTATATCAATAAACAAGGCTTGAATGTGACACCCAACTTATATCCCTTTGAAAATATTGGTCCAAACCTTGTTACTGATCCTTTAATATACAATGTGGCCCATGCTAGCCTTCCTACCATAAAACTATCTGGCATCCATTACCATTAAGGCTTATTCATCTCACACATTACCATTAAGGCTTACTCATCTCACACATTCCTCCACTTTCGAGTGTAAATGTTATGATAGATTTTGTTTATGATAATGATAGTTCCAAACCCCTTGATATTTGTGTAAACCTAGTTCCAAACCCTAGACCAAGTTTGAATTTCTCAGCAAGGTTTGGATGAGGTTCATATATAGAGAGACCATCAATTAATGCTTAAACAATTTACATTGTTAATCAATAAATATAAATATAAATATATATAGGATGTTTTAATACATTATCGTATTATAATTTATAATGTAACCTTGTATTTTTATGTTATCTACCTATACACATTACTACCTAATTGATACCATACTCATATTATAATCTCTCACATAGTGGTTTCTTGATATGAATTTTAAATTAAATAGATACAACTATTCACCTAATACGTATTTCGAAATTCAAATGATACTCGTAATATCTCACATGGCAGCAATCCACGTGTTCCTCTGGAATATTTAATTAAGCTCGGATGGCGGCCAACATTTGCTTATAGCAGCTTGATTGCGGTGTCTTCGTTTTTGTCAAAGCATGGTAGCGACGGGCCAATTCAAGAGGTATGGCTCATCGGAGCTTGTTGCCAACAAAATGACCCACAAGCAGGGAAGTTTAAAAAAACCCTAACGCCAACCACTTGACGAGAAGATACCGACAAACAAAAGCAGGTCGTTTGAGTGAGGTAAGAGAAAAAAACGAAGGGTGTCACCACTCTCGCAACGAGCTTCCAACATGGTGTGTTGTTGGGCTTGCCATGCACTAACGACCAATCTCTTGGGAGCGCGCCCCACCTTGCCAGCATGTTCCTCTTTTTCGAAGTGAATAAGTGCGTTTCAGGAAGGTCGTTACCAAGGGGATTTTCAGTTAGAGTTTTGTCAAGCATTATCTATACGTGTTCTCTTAGTATCTGAGGTGTGCAAGTAGTATTCTGCATGCATTATTTCACACTGCTTCATAACTTATTTCAACGCAGAGTGTTGAATCCTTATTGAGCTCATTCAGAATTTGGTGACTTGACTTCGATCAATATTGTAGGTTTGGTTGTGATGACATTATTTAATGAATCCAAACCAACAACATCATGAAACCAAAAATAGATGAATGCTACATGTACTGGACTAATATAAATAATATAAAATAAGTTAGTCTTTCTTTGTTCTTTTGGAAGATGTAAGGAACTTGCTTTTAAGCATAATACAAGCACTTAATATAAAAATGATTATAAATAATACCACAAACGTTTAACTAAATTAGCATAACTTGAGGTCATGATACAAAGAATAAGCAAACTTTTATGTACTTATTGTCATCAAGGACTAGTATATTTGATAAGAAAGGCCATTATATATAACCCTTTCATAACATTATGGTCTCTGTATTGAGTTAACCAAAATCTAGAATTATCATATAAAATTGCATTTGTAAGTAAGGAATGAAATGCAACTGTTCAAACATAAATTTATAGATAAATGCATGTACCTGAGATGTCACCAATTGTATTTTTTTGCTTTCTTTCCCTGGGACTATTTCATAGCTGATATATTTGAAACTTTTCATGTCTGTAACCATATTCCCAAATTCATTGTCTCCAGTGTCGTGCATACATTGGCTCAATAATGCATTTCCAGCACAGTTGAAGCAAGTTCCATCCAAACAGGAATTTGCATAGTAAGTTTGCCCCTCAGGCCTATTGCACATGATACTATGAATGAATTCTCTTGATGAGGTCGGTGGTATTGTCAAGGAGCAATCCTGCACATGGTTAGTATGCAACACACGATGAATGTACAAAAATGTTTCATAGTAATATTCATATTCTACATGGTATTTACAACAATAAGTGTTACGAAGAGTATTTATTCTAACATACCAGGGCTTACATTTCTCAAAAGATCTTTGTCCCAAATTCAATTGTCTATGTTCATTCCTAAATTTCTCGTATAGTTCTATCTGTGTTATATCAAGAAGATGCTTAATATGTGGTTCACGGTCCTTTGAACCCCTTCTCAGTTTTAGTACATCCTTCTAGTTTGAAGAAGGCCTTGTGTGATCATGCCAAAAACTCTGCACTAGTCCCTTTACTGCATCAACTAGCTTCATGTCACAACGTGGCAACCGACCCAATAAAGGCCCAAAAATCTGTCTGGGCGGTTGTGTCAAGATGTTATCTTCTAATAGAATACCTATGGAGGGTTTTTACATTCAAATTAACTAGTTTAGATGTAGGCTTGAGAAAACAAAAGACCCTGGTGTTCTTATTTACAATTGCTTGTGACAACACACGACGAGCCGCATTACAGTCCTTTGACCGTGTGTTCTTACCAATTTTACCAAAGGCATTGTCAAAATCCCAAATTTTTTGATTTTTTTTTTTAAATGCATATAAATTCAATAAATGCAGTCACTAATTGTTTGATTAGTTATATGTTACCAAATTAATTATCTGTGGGTGATGTTTAGAGATGGAACAGTTTTCTTTTTAGTTTACTGACTTTGTTTCTTTTTGCGACCACAAGGTGGGACTGTCATGCAAAACTGGGCTTACTTAGCTTTCGAGCTAATGCAGAGAATTTTTCCTGTTCTTACAGCCTACAGGTGAGAAGCCTTGGGCGCTGCTTGATGTAAATTTTTAAAGCATTTGAGTATAATATTGTCGCAGCCAGTGAACTCAGTAAAGAAATAGATACTAAACACAAATCAAGGTATTCAAGGTATAATTACTTCACTGTCTCTATTCTTTTAATTCTTAAGGGATAGAATTTAGTTTATCAGTAATGGTTGCAACCGTTTTCTTTCTAGTCATCGAATACTATAGTCCTCAAAAGCTTACAGAAATGTTTCACATCTACCATGGTTGTCAATTGTAAGATAAAATACTTTCAATAATTCTTTACAGGTAGAAATGTAAGATCAAGGTCTATTTTTAGTTGTCCATCTTACTAAACTATGCCATGTCTGAAAAGAATACTACACAGTGCTAAAGAGCTTATGTATCAAATTCTTACTTTCATTTCTCCCAAGTTTAAGGGAATTACAATCTCATTGCATACTGCAGTCAAATAAATGATGCTAATATTAGAGGTTTAAATTCCTCTATACTATAATTGTTTGGAGAATAATAATCTATTTAAAGTCGGTAATATTATTCAAATCTCAAGAAAACCTTTAATATTTTAGAGACCTAACATACTTTCATACAAACCTGCTAGTTCCATACTAAATCATTTAGGTAAGTGACTACCATAAGTATGGATATACTTACCATGGTTAGATTATGTAAAAAAAATTTCTTTTCATGTCTTAGCTTTTGATTAAGATAAAAAATGGCTTAATGAATAAAGGCCAAGTCTGTAAACAACTGAGTCATAGTATATATATTTATACTTAACAAGTCTATGGATTATCTATAAATCTGCATTCTATCCTATTTTACCATTATGGTCTCCTTAACTCCTTTGCATGAATAAATATATTTGGTTAATTAATAATTCTTCTTTGGTTACTTTACAATTACTAGAATATCAAGGTAGATACTTGTAAGTAAGATTGTCACTAAGAGAATATCATTACTCTTCTTCTCTTAAGTCATACTTTATAAGACCCTTGTCATTTTTATGATTATAACGTTTGATGATAACGTTGTAGTATAGAAAGGAGATATCCAAAGAGTTTAAGTTATGATAAAGGAAAAAATATACTTTGTTGTATAAACCATAATTATGTTCACAAGGGTCGTATGATGTCTTACGACCTCGATGATTACTAACAAAATCTTTGGTGACAAATCCTTAGGTGCTCATGAATACGTGCATGGTGACTTAAAGTGGAACTTTGGATAAGTTTAATGATTGGAAATCATTTTCTAGAAAAGTTGGAATGCTATGACTATACAAATTTACCCACAGCGTGAAAAAATTGATGTGGTAACGTGGCGATTCCTTATCCATGCATTTGATTGTTAAAGGGCCACATTCAAACCCTAACTTCACCATTCTTCCGTCGCCTTCGGGCATTCTCCACTCTGCTGCGATTATTCTCTAGGAACTGTCATTACCTTGCCCTGTGACAGCCTCCCAACCGCTATCCTCCTTGAATGCTCATCCACTGCCTGTACAAGGGTGCTGTTGTAACATTATCTGGTATTTTACGAAGGTTGTTAATAACATTCTCAAAGTTTTCTCCCTCGCTGTTTCCATGTCTAAACCCTCGACTGTAAATGCCTTCCTCCTTCGTGAGTGCTGAAGTATTGTTCCTCGGGATAGCATTTGGATGTATGCTGCGCTGTTAACCCTATTCTCCCTTTCTACAGAAGGCTTTCCTACTTGCAATCATGGTTGCTACACAGTTCGATGGTGGTTGTATCTCATAACAAAACTGGTAAGAGGACTGTCAGTCCTTCTTCTATTCATTATTTTACTTAGAATACATAATATGAACTCATTTCGAAATGGTCTTAATATGATACCCTTCTTGTTACAGGTCTGTTCCTTCCTCTGCTTGGTTGTGCGAGGTTGCGACAGCAGTTCGGGGTTTACGGGTAAGCCTGGTTTTAACCATGGTCGTTCCTCTTTGCTTGGTCCATTTGGAACAAAGATGGTTGTGTGGTCATGAACTATCACCCTTGGGGTTTCAATTTACCTGCTACTTCATTTTGTTGTTTAATCTTGTATGGGAGCCCTTGTGCTGCATGAAGGTGCTCTGGCTCTGGCCGTAAATGTATTTCAATTCTGTTTTAAGAACTTCTTGAAGCCGTGGCTTAAGTAGTCTTTTAAAACTCTTCACTTAGCTTTATTGTGTAAAGGCTACGGTCGAGAGACAACTTGGAATAAGGGCTTAAAACCCTCGGTTCCATACTTCTGTTAATGTTTTATCTTTACAGGGTTCAAACCCTAACTTAAAACATGAGTTGTTAAACAGTCCTTTTAGTTATCTTGTGCTTACAGTTCCTTACTGTAATTTATTTACTTCTTTGTTTACTTGTATTATAATAATAATGTTTAAGCTCGGCCGTAAAAGAAATATTTACATGATCTTGGAAATTTATCTTGGGTTAATAATATACCTCTGTAAATTTTATTAGTTAAGTTGTAAAAATGGAATTGGCTCGATAGGACGAGCATACTGTAAGTCTGTTTATTTAATTTATATTTATTATGGAGTACTTGAGTAACTAACAGTTACTTCATTTTCAAGTACAGGAATTATAATTAATCTTATATTACTACGATTGACTAGCTCACCCTTAATACTGTTCCTGTACTTAGTATTTTAACCTACATACTTATCCATACAGTACATATAATAGAAAGAATATTTGTAAACATATTACCTTATCTATAGGTACTATTGTTCCTGTGATTATTGATACTTAGTTTATTTTATTTGAAAGAGTTGAATTTGTTATTATATGGCTATTACCCTGCAACTTATAATAAATTTATATTTTATTACAGTAATTTACGTATCTGTTATACACAGCGTTTGAGAACAGAGATCTAATCCAGTTACTATTGACATTGTAATAGAATACATTGCTTCATTGATATAAGTATAGAGCTGTGCTTATAAATTTTATATTTATCAACTTTATTATTTATTAGTTATAAACACAAAATAAAATATTATTTATATATTGTGTTCCTACCTTTTCTATACTAAATACCTTATGCCTTTAAGAAACACTTTCGGTATTCTATAATAACTTATTTAAATGACAAGCTATTAATTATAAAATTTACTCATACCAGAAGTACTTTAATTATTGTACAGTTGGTATTTACACAGTTAATAATTTGTGAAGTATAAGTTTACAGTTATACATTTATGTTTATATTTAACTAAATAGAACAGAATTTGAATGAATAACTTATTATATACGCCTTTTTATATGTGAACCCTGCTACGAGCTAAAATACCTGTAGGATTAATTCGAAGTTCTAGCTGTTCTCTCTTATCACTTAATTCTTATAAAACAGTGATGAAGACTGGAAGGGAGTAAACTGTAAATCTATAAAGCAATTAGGTTACTAAAAGTAACTAAAATAATCAGAACTGCTTTTTCTACTGGTACATGCTATCATCAGTAAACAGTTCAATTATTTTTCTGTTCTATAAAGACTTGACAGTTTTTTTGTACAGAATAATACTACTCCTGATACCAAGATAATTCTTCTGCAAAATAACACAGAGAAACTACTCTATAATTCTACTAACATTCTATTATGTATTATCATCATATCATCCTTCTTTAAATTTTTACCCATGTGCTGGAGTACGGTCTGGTAAACCCAGATGTGGAAAAACACAGCGGGTCTTTATTTTTCATCTAAAGATTCCATTACTGATAAACTAAAACATTTACATTACTAAACCAGTTAAATCTCTATATCATAAACTACAATCATAACATTCAACCATTCACAGTTGTTTAAAACAAAGACAGTTAGGTGACAGAACCTATTTAAACTGGGACAACAACAGCAATGGGAGGCTGTTCCTCCCTACCAACTCCTGGAGAGCGCTCAAACAGTGACTTCTCAAGACCCCCGAGCTTGCTCTAGTCTCCCTGGCTGGAACTAGGTGCAGCAATAGTCAAATACCAGTCTTCAAAACTTAGTATCAAATCTGAACTTATCAGTAAGTTCTCCCAGCTAACAAGCTGTAATAAACCAAGTTACTGCAGCATTCCTCTCAGAACAACTTCCTTACTACTTTTCCCTTTTTCCCCAATGAATTTCCTGAATATCATTCCACCTGAATGATTTCTCTCTGGAATATATCTGAGCAGCCTCAGCTCTATTCATTGGGTACTTTTAAAAGATTGCCTAGGTCTTTTTGGGTTAGTTGTCATTTATTGAGCCACCTGCTCTGATCCCACTTTCTTGGGGGATCATGACCCCAATTATAGGGAAGTTGCCACCTGCAACTTAGGAAGTGTTTGAGGATGCGGCCACTTGTATTTTTCCCTCCACCTAGTTCCATCCACCAGTTTGACCAGTAACCTCTTTTTAACAACTCTCCCATGCTGTTGTCTCCACATTTTATTTATTAATAATAAAATATTCTGAATTACATTCCACTTCTGTTGACTCTGCTGAGTCATCAATTCCTACTTAGCATTAAATTTAACATAATGTCTCAAGAATATAATTAAAACAATTAACATTATTTTACAAAATTGGGGTATGTGACAGGCATCTACTAAGCTTTTAACTATATGAGAACTTGGTCCAGAAGGCTTTATCATCTTTATTCCTAACGATTTCCTAACAATATTCATGCCCCTAGATTCTAACAATGATAAAACTAATCTACATTTATCTCCATCACATTTAGAAACAAAATATTTATTTAGTATCTGTTGAGTTTGATAAGCAATACTATGTTTAGATAGCGTACCTTCAATGGAATTGAGGAGTCCTTCATCAACTTGTATACACTTCGGAGTTCTTCGATGTGTGCCTTCTAATGCAAGTAAGGGGGTTGGATTTCTATCATCTAGTGCATCAACAATACGCTCTGGCGTTTCAATAGAAACTTGTTGTCCTTCATTCTCTTCCTGGTAGTTGGATGGTGGAAGTCCAACATCCTCATCGATGGTTCGGATAATATTTTCTTCCTCAATAGTAGGCTCCATGTCCAACTCCTCTTCAACAGTAGGCTCCATGTACAACGCCTCTTCATGAGCTTCGTCTTGAGATGGTAACTTATCACTTTGACTTGATGTGGGATTTGAAACATCCCCTAATGAGCACCTACGTTTGCTTCTCGAATACTTCCATGGGGTGCTTGTTCAACAACTATTGTGGAAATTGAAGGTCCCTCTAGTGAATGCTTCCTATTTTCTTGTGTTGGATTAATAAAATGAACCGTCGTATCCTCTATAATTGGATTTGGATTAGTTTCCAAAGAAATCCTCCAATTCATCATGTCTATTCTTTTTTTCTTTCTTTCTTTTCTTCGATGACTTCTTGAGGTCTCTTCTTCCTTGCTGATTTTCTTCCTCGGTTACATACATTCCCCATCACCACAATGATCAATGTCAATATAGTTTGTTTTTGTTGCTCCTCAATTACAAGCTTTCGAACCTTTAACTTGCTTTATAACTATTGATCCTTCAAGGTGCTTCAATATTCCTTCTCAATTGTTCATATTTCCCATCAAAACAATAATGAATGGGAAAATTTACCTTTGGTTCTCTTGAATAATAAGCAAATGAAAGTTAAATCATAAATCACTACAACAAAAACTGGATTTAGCATCTCTTTTTGCATCCTTTTTTGCATCCTTTTTTGCGTCTAGACTATCTTTCAGTGTATTTTTCTTCATTTTTTGGACAAAATGGCGCAATTTCACGGGTTGGTGCTATTTTAGTCGTTTTTTGCGTCCTTTTTCTAAATCTGGCGCAAATTGCGGCGTAATTTGCACCAGGTTTTGCACCTAGTTATGCGCCAGGTTTTGCATCGGGTTTTGCGACAGGTTTTGAGCCTAGTTTTGCACCTAATTTTGCACCTAATTTTGCGCCTAGTTTGTACATCTACTCTTGTTGCGCCCCCTTTTACGCCCATGTTTGCCTCAAATTTTACGCCCTTGTTTTCATCCACTTTTGCATCCTCTTTTACATCCACTTTTGCATCCACTTTTGCTTCTTGTTTTGCATCCCTTCGTGCGCCAAGTTTTGCATCAAAGTTTACATCCTATTTTGAGTCTAGTTTTGCATCTTGTTTTGTTCCAGCCATTTTTGCATCCACTTTTGCATCCATTTTTTCATCCACTTTTGCACCCATGTTTTCATCCCTTTTTGCATCCCATTTTGCATCCATGTTTACGTATTTTTTTGCATCTACTATTGCATCCACGTTTGCATCCACTTTTTTCGCATCCCAATTCATACCCATTTTTGCGCTTACTTTTACACCCACTTTTGCTTCAACTTTTGCATCTACGTTTGCATCTTTTTTTGCATCTAATTTTACATCAGTTATTGCATCCCTTTTTGCATCCATTTTTGCATCCACTTTTGCATCGAGTTTTGCGTTGGGTGTTATGACTACTTTTGCATCTAGTTTTGCATCTACTTTTGTTGCATCAACTTTCACATCCAATTTTGTATCCAATTTTACATCCATGGTTGTATTCACTTTTGCGCCACTTTTTTCATCATGTTTTGCTTCCATGATTGCATCATTTTTTGCATCCACTTTTGCATCACCTTTTGCATCCATTTTTGGTGCACCCCACTATGCGCCCACTTTTGCGCCTACTTTTGTTGCATCCATGTTTGCATCCATGTTTTTATCCAGTTTTACACCCAGATGTTGAAGATGAAAATGAGTTTAATGATTATGATATTGAGGATGGTTATGATGACGATGATAATGTTGTTGATAATGAGGAGAATGATGACAATGATGATGATGATGAGGATAATGGCAATGATGACATTGCTGATGATTATGATGGCAATGCAATGAATGGTGATGATGGTGATGATGACAATGACAATAATGATGAGTACAATCAGAGTGATGATGTTGATCATCTTAAAAAATAAGTTGTTATTTGTCATGCATAAATTGTGTGTGTCCTCCATGACCCTTTTCCACTAATCATATATTTTGGGTAGATGTTATTTCTTATGCCAAAGGTAATGATGAATAACTGATGAAAATGTCAATAATCATGATGATGATGTCAAGGACAATGGTGATGATGATGACATGGATGATGATTATGCCGATGATGATGACTATTGTGATAATCATGATGACAATGACAAAGATGACGATGATGATGATCATCATCATCATCATTTCCATCATCATCTTCATTAAAAACATCATCACTATCATTGTCATCTAGTTCATCATCATCATCATTTAAAGCATATGAGATATGTTTACCATTTACAGCATGCATAACAAGTGGGATTATTCTAAAACACCCCACCAAAGTACAAAATTCAAACCACAAGGGAAACATAATATTGAAATTGTTCCAATTTTCTTTCTCCCAACAAAACATGCTTCATTTTAGGGAATTATGTTAAAATCCATACATTCATAATCCATCCATACTATACTTGTAATAAATGTAAATATAATACTTAACCGAATTTATAAAATAGGTAAATATTTTATAAACACCCATATGATATATAAACTTCTTTCACCTTAATAATGGTAAAATATGTAAATATAATAATAACATATAATTAATATAAATATGTTACTATAGTTCATATGTTAAAAGATTTAATATAAATAAATATATATAGTTCATATATGATGTGATTTAATATAATTAAATATGCACACATATTATTTACTTATACATTATACAAATTAAAATATAGATTAAAACCTATGAAGTTTCATAGGGAGGCGAAGCAAAACATGAAGGATTTTTCAAATATAGATCTATGTACAACTACCCATTTCCCAATGGGGCTTCTGCTAAATCAATCTATGGATCCAGGGTTATGAGTATCAATTTGGTCCCTTTGGTCCGTCCCCAATTTGGCCATGAGAGGATTTAATTCGGCCATGAGAGGATTTAACATTATTCCACCCATGAGGACATCTCACGACCCATGAGAACGTCTGAGGGCGCCTAGTTGGAAATGTGGGTGTCTTGATTCACGGGCCAAGACGTTCAAAGCCTGGATTTTGGGGATGGATCAAAGTAAACTAGGAGCTCTACTGCTATTGATGCCTCTACTGTCTTTGTCTTAGATGTTTCTCTCTCGTATACTATATACGATATACCTATGCTGGTGGCGCTACTGATAGCTAGGTCACCAAAATTTAGATCGCTATCTCGCCCTGCCCATGGAACAAGAATTTGGTCGAATCTCAAGTCTGCCACATGCTTTCCATTCCAAAAAAATTCACAGTTTTGCATGATTCGATTTCCTTCTGGTACTCTGTGCTGGTTGGGTTTTCCATCTATATTTTCAAATAAATGAGGAATTCATGTAATGCAGTTTAGTCGTTTTGGTGGATACATGTGATGCTTGTAACTGCAAATCTATTATTTCAGCCCGCGTTGAAATATTTGTAATTACATATTTTATTGAAAGCACGTTTGAGAATAGAAATTTCAGAAAACGAGGTCAAACATATAAATCCATATC
>LPNX010121554.1:0-86271 GCA_001517045.1 Pseudotsuga menziesii
GGAACAAAGAAACGTCACAAAAGGCAAAAATGGAATTTCGATTGCGGAAAATGACCTACATGGTTATCCTCTAAGATATCAGAAAAATGTTACCAGGCTCTTCTAGCTCCAAATCTACTCCCAAGTTTGACTCTGCTCTTTGTAGAAACTAGGTTGAGTTGCCCCTCCACATTTGACTTGACCACAAGTCAGACTTGCTATTTGACTCACAAGTATGACCCACACAAGTCAAACGTGAGTCAGATCAACTAAGCAAATTTGAATTGTCAGGCTTGCCATTTAGACACAACCATCTATCTACTAAAGTCGTGGTAAAACAACATGAGAACACTAGTTTTGCTTATTTTCGCCCCAGATATGACAACAAACAACTGATGTACTTGTCAACTGTACAGATTCCATGGATTTTGTAGTAAATAGTATCATATCTGTACTTTACAATATTTTGTAAGTATTTAATTTCAAACGTGTGGTTTTGAATTTGAAGACCAGTCTAATGTACAGATTTCCAAGTAAAAACAATGAAAAGAGACCACTTAAAATTACAGATTTCCAAGTAAAGACATAGGCAGAGGAACAAAAATCAACAATGAAAACCTAAACACTCACTGAAGAGAGATCAGCTCCATCCAGTCAAATGGATTCTGCACATTATACACCTTGCTATAACCCAATGCAACCTGAATTTCCAGTACAAAGATTTTCCAATTAAATTTGTAAAATATTACACCATATACATTTGCAAAACTTTTCCACCATACACATTTGTAAAAACAAAAATAAAAACACCAAACATATTCAAAACAAACTAAAGACCAAAAAAAGGGATGATACTTTAATAAAACATCCACTAAAGACCAAACTGGGAAAAACACACAAAATCATTACCTTATTGAAATTTGAAACATCTAATGAAAACCTACTTTCACTTTAAACTTCAAAGTAACAAATTATTACCGGTGGTGCCTAAGGGTAGTCAGGTGGAAGATAAATATCAAAGAAGAAAAGTCCATCTTGATATGGAGAGCCACTGGCTCCAAGGATCACAGCCCTCAGTAAATTCAATATCTTCAACCTCGCATTCCTCTTTCGGAACCAAAAGGGTTTCAATATCTCTTTCCTCCTTCCATTCCTCCTTCGGAACCTGAAGCGTTTCAGTAATTTCCATCCTGCATTCCTCTGCGGAATCCATGGTGGTTTACCCCAAAGAAAAACCTTCCCCTTCCTGAATTACGCATGCAATATCAAGAGCTAAGTATGATTCAAACACAATTACCATTAAGTAGCAAAGAAGGACTCACAGATAGTTATTATTGCTGGGCATTTACAGAGGTCGGGGATGACCATGGAGGGACCTCCAAGTAGATGTAAATGGGGCCAACGGTTAAACCCTAGCTTGCTGGTGCGATGATGCCAGATCGAATACGCAGATTTGCATGAGAACACCTTGCTAAATATTATTATCGATTTCCAAAAATAGCCGCCTCAAACTCTTCCTCCCTCTAATTCCTCCTCCTCGTCCTCCATAACTATAAGCATTAATCCACCCGCCCACGAAAACGAAAAAAAGAAGAAGATCGAACCTCTTATTTGTAAAAAGTCAACAAAAGATGGTGCCGTCGCTATAGCGATGGATAGCCGTGGATACAGCGATGTCCAAGGCTTTAGGTGTGGATACAGTGACGGATAAGAGTCCCTGCGTGGATACAGTGACGGCTAGGCATGGATACAGTGATGCCTCAATAATTCCTTAACCATAGATCATTTTTTATTTCTCCCGTGGCAGAAAGAAGACAATTTTTACCTTGTTTCTCATAATCTTTCCCTGTTCTCTCAATCAGGACTTGAGTGATGCTCTCCAAGGCATTCAGGGCATCAATCTCTACTCTCCCGCCAAGTTCATCGATCAACCTCTCCATAAGTTCCCTTACCTTGCCAAGAATAACGCTTTTGCTCGACACATCCAAATCTCCTGCCTGTTCAGCCTCCTCATCTGTGACTTTATCTAAGTCAAATTTGATGTCATTATTTTCTATACTATTTTGGAATTGATCTAGTGACTGATGGCAACCTTGAAGACTCTCTGCCCATCCTGCCCAATCATCTGTGATGTTTTCCTCAAGCCTATTGACCCCTCGAGAAATTTCAAATCCTCCATTAGGTTATTGACCTGCCCAACAGCCACAAAAGTCATCCTTAGAACTAATAGTTGCTGCCTCTTTGAATCTAACCCACTATAAATCACCATCGGCTTTCATTCTTTCCAACTGCGGTCCAATAGTGAATATGATGACCAACAAGAGGATAGTGGAGATCAAGAGAGGATAAAAAAATGATAGAATTTTGATCAACTTTGGAGCCCAAGTAAGGAAAGCAGCTGTGTGGACTGGATGCTTCCAAACAAACGAACAACCAATGAAGAATTCCCAATGCAACTGCTCCCATTGATCATCAGAGACATTAATAAATCTATGCTTCCATCCCATTGTCAATGCTGAAACCACATTAACAATGGAAGGATTCTTCGTCATCTCCCGATGGATTCAACTCATTCCTGTGCTTTCTCCTTCTCCATGCAACCTTGTCCAATCCAATGGGTACAAGACCATATCCAGAAACAAGCAAAAACAAGCTCATTTATAATAGTTTGATTGGATTCAAAACTCATCTGGGCTTCCTCAGCCTCATGCAAAACTTTCATTCTCTAAGTGAATTTACATTCTCAACTGTGTATACATCCAAAGACAGAGAGTTGCTCTAGATTGCCCGAACTCAAAACCCAACTAGACTCATCCAAATGCAGAGAGGCTTGTAGATACTATAGATCGATCTGCTTTGTCTACACTGAGTAGCAAACTCTATAGTCTTTCTATAGCGAGTGATGGAATTTTGAGTAGCTGGGATAACTTACCTGGGTATAAAAAAGCTAAGCTCCTAAAAGGTGTTACCCGATCATACCGAAGGGTTCTTTGAGAAAGTAAGGTTCTGCCCTTCTTTAGAAGAGAAAGGTCTTGACCTCCGGTAAGGTCCTAAAAAATCAACAATTCCTTTGTAAGAAGGCCTGGGTTAGTCCTTTTAGCCAAGAGTGGTAAGGTCCCAAAATGTCTTGCTGCTCTGCTATTGATATAGATAACCTTAATCACCTGAATTCAAGAACCAGTTGGACTTCCTTGGCCTCAAAGTAAGGTCTGCAACAAATGTATCTGAACCACGCCTAGCTGAAAATCCCCAATCATACCACAAGTACTTTGGATATATAGTGAATAAGATTATACACTTCCTGTATATGCACCCAAGTTCAGAATTCTAGAAAATGGGTTCTTGAATTCTACACCCAACTGAAATCCTTTCGCCATACTGTAGTTGAATCAGGATGTACTGGTGAAGACAAACCTAACAAATTATGACTGATTGTATATCCATTGGACTGCAAAACTCTCCATATACTCTGTTATAATTTGATCAATCAATGCTGATAATCCACATTATTCATCTTTATGACGCAGAACAAGTCTCTTCTGCCATAATTTCCTGAACATGCGAGAAACCCATCATCCATATAGCAGTCCAAATATGCATCCAATACATTACAGACCTTCTGTATATATGTCCGAAGGCCGAGGCGTGCAAATGGGTTGCTCGAATTCAACACCCAATTGTAACTGAACCTCCTTAGCCTGACACAAGCTCCCTATCTTCTGAATATAACAGTTAACCATATATTATTGCTGGGCATTTACAGAGGCCGGGGCTGACCATGGTGGGACCTCCAAGTAGATGTAAATGGGGCCAACGGTTAAACCCTAGCTCGCTGGTGCGATGATGCTAGATCGAATACACAGATTTGCATGAGAACACCTTGCTAAATGTTATTATTGATTTCCAAAAATAGCCGCCTCAAACTCTTCCTCCCTCTGATTCCTCCTCCTCGTCCTCCATAACTATAAGCATTAATCCACCCGCCCATGAAAACGAAAAAAAAAGAAGATCGAACCTCTTATTTGTAAAAAGTCAACAAAAGACGGTGCCGTCGCTATAGCGACGGATAGCCGTGGATACAGCGATGTCCAAGGCTTTAGGCGTGGATACAGTGACGGATAAGAGTCCCTGCGTGGATACAGTGACGGCTAGGCATGGATACAGCGATGCCTCATTCCGGTTGCTTCCTATTTTACACCAAAAAGTAAGAAACGTGGAAAACCTCCGTGGAAAAATCCGCGCTTTTGTACTAGTGAGAGACTATACCTTTGAAAGTGAAACTTGAACTATGTGAGACATCAAAATTTATGCACATAATAATTTGCACAAGTGACACCATTTTTCATGTCAATCATGTACATAGGTCCTCTTATAATCTCATGTATTGAAGATCATTGAATGGCCAAATAAGGTGGACATGATTTTGTCAAGTTTTTAATATCCCAAGTCAATATTCATATTGAATATCGATAGTATATAGTCAGGATGTCCATTAGTAGCTTGTTGCTTAGTTTTCATGACCTAATGGATATAGAGGCCAACCCCTTCTACTCACATATTGTAGCTCAGGGGACACAAGTTTTGATAGACGTTGGTTTTCCCTTTCTACTTGAAAATAATGAAGGCTTATTGTTCGCTCTTAAGATAAATAAAGTGATAAAAAGTAAATATAAAAGAAGTCTAAAGGTAGAGATAATGCAATCTAAATACGAAAAGCAATAAAAGTAAAAATAAAAAAAGGTACTTATTAAACTAAGCGTTCCCAGCATCCCCAACTTTTGTAATAAGGCCTCTGAGTAAAATATCTAGCAGCCTAACGAAGAGAATGTATAGTCATGAGGGGCATTCCCAGCATTCTGACCAGCAGTCCCATCATAATAACAAAAGAAAAAACTAGCATTAGCAGTAGCATTATATCAAAGAGAAAGGAATTGTTTATCTCTTTACTTGTTAGCATTAGTATCTCCATCATAAATTCATTAGTTTCAGTCTTTTCCACTTATAAAAATACATTTATAAAATAAAGGAGATCCAAATACCATAATCGTCAATTATAATTTAAGCTTTTAATTCTCATTTACTATTATTTAAAAAAAATTAAAATATAAATCCCTTGTCTTTTCTTGAAACAAAATTTGAATTAGGTTCTGAAAAAACTAAAATATAAATTCTTGTTCAAGAAACTTTCTTTTAGGTAAAAACCAACAAATTTAATAAAACAATAAAAACAATCTATATTTGCTCAAATGATTTTGATTTGAAATTATAAAAAAAAAAAATTCTATATTAATTTAGCATGGATTTATATTGGTATGGAAGAGCTAAAAAGACTGTAATCCCTTTTCTTTTTCTTGAAACAAAATTTCAATTAGATTCTTAAAAAAATAAAATATAAATTCCAAAACTCTCCAAGTTACTGCCCTTACATCAGCTAATAAAGAATATGGTGTATCAACTGCTTTGGGGTAATGGATCTGGGACTAAAGACCCTGGAACTGGATCTGTTACTTGGGACTCTGCAACACTGGATGGAGCAACAAGAGGATATGAATCTATACTTGGGACTAGATCAATCAATTGGTTTAAGGTCCTAAGCTCATGACTGGCTGGTAATGATCACTAGATATTGGCTATGCAATGATCCTATGGCAATGACCTTATGTCTCTATATGGTAGGAAATTGCTCTATGTGCAGGTGTTGTAGGAACTATGGCTCCGTATGAGTAAGTGTTGTAGGAACCCTTCTTTAAAGTAATGTTATACGTGCACCCTCTCCTTTCCTTTTCAATTCAGTATTTGGATTGTATCGTTGGACCATTCCCATATCAATGTTATCCTGGTATCGTTGGAACATATTCCCTTATCGTGTTAATATTCCCTTCGTCATGGGCCCAAGACATGTTGACGAGAGAGCGAGGGTAAAATACACCCACGTTACCCATCCCTTATCTGCATTGTCACTTTTTTGCATACCATAAATGCTTCCCATACCCTATGCATTCTCCCATTCTCCCATCCCCCCAATCTGCATTCTCGCATTCCGTTCAATCTGTATTATCCATTATGCATTCCCGCTTTTAGGTACGCATTAACGCTTGCCTCCTTGTTAGTGGTTGGTTGTTGATCGCGCTAAATTCCAAAGCTTATTCTTGAAATAAAATATATTTTAGGTAAAAACCAACGGATTTAATAAAATAATAAAAACAATCTATGTTTGCTCAAAAATTTTGATTTGGAATTTATAAAAACAAGTTTTATATGCAGAAGAAATATTAATTT
The DNA here is from genome assembly GCA_001517045.1 of Pseudotsuga menziesii. Lineage (NCBI taxonomy): Eukaryota > Viridiplantae > Streptophyta > Pinopsida > Pinales > Pinaceae > Pseudotsuga > Pseudotsuga menziesii. The sequence continues at coordinate 6,259 of LPNX010121554.1, forward strand.
AGCATGAATTTATACTGATATGGAAAAGATGAAAAGACTCGGTTCATAGTATAGTTTAAAAGATGAACTTCTCTTCCCCTGAATTTCCCTCTCTATGTGAGGTCAGAGTCACTGCTGCCAGATTCTGATTGCATTGCATTGGTCATATGCATAGCCTGTATGCCACAAACAGACCAGCAGGAAAAGAGAAAAGTTCAATGATAGCAATTCTAGTAATGCAGAGCTCCATTGTTGACATAACAATTAGATTGTTAAAAACCCTCCCATGATAGAGGCCATAAATAATGCCAAATGTCTAAGCACAAAAATTAATTGACATGGGAATTATGTTGAAAAGATGAACATTGAATCCATTGATTTGTACAGAAGAAATTCCTTGAGCAACTTAATGTTCCTGTCGAGGAGGAGGTTGCAGTCAGCTGGCCGGCCAGAGGATTTCTCATGAACAAAGATAGCTAATAGATCGTGAATGGAGATAGCTAACAGAGTAAGTTATCTACTTAAGTGGACCTTAGTGCAAATCATCGATAGATAACTTACACCTTTCATGAAAATGAAATTTACATATATAATAAAGAAATGAAATGGAGTATCTAAAATAAATGGTAAATGATCCTTTTATTATAACTTACAGACTTCTTTTCAAATCCCTGCGAGAATATGGATGAGGGATGGTCCTAGATCTTCCTCAAGTTTATGGAACCATACAAGAAATGAAGAAAATAAATAAGTCTGCAACCTGGAATCTAAAATGAATAAGACTGCAATCTGGAATCTGGACTTGAGAAGATAAATAGAAAATGACATAGTACTTGTTATTCTACATACAATAAAATCAATGAGTTCCAAATTAAATCAAAACTTATGATATGATAAGCATAATAGAAAAATCGTCTACCTCTTAAGAAAAAAAACAAACTGTAGTAAAACCTTGTCTTCCTATGTCAATTTAGGGATTATCAGTGCTATCAATGAATGCCAAATCCAATGGAAAAATAGCCTATGGAGCATAGATCTTCTTCCTAAGCACAAATATTCTTGTCATTCAAATCTATGTTCACTGTTAACTAAATAAAACATTCCTCAATTTCCTAACCTTGATATTGTAATAACCCTCAATCTTGTGCTTCTAATTCCCATAGTCGGGCATTATTTCAATTCCATGATTTAAATTTCCAAATTAATTTCTAAGCATTTAAACCATAGTAACATAATTCGAGTAGGAATACAATTACTTAAATCTCAAATTAATTTCTAAGCCTTAAAACCATAGTAACATAATTCAAGTACAAATACAATTACCTAAATCTTCAGGTATTACCGAAATACAAGAAATCTATACTAATTTATAACCGAAATACAAGAAATCTATACTAATTTATACAAAAGAAGGACTTAAATACATTGGTTTGATTTCTTAATGTTGTTATTGAAAATGCCAAGCAAGAATTCTAATTTAATCTAAGATCTGAGAAGTTAACCTCACACATACATCATGTCAAAAATATTCACTGGAAAATTGAACTAATATTACTCCTACTCCGTAACACAGTGACACACCACCTAGCAACGCATCATATGGAAACACTTCACTTAATAAAACCCAAATTAACTTCCATATTTAGATTTATATTTCAGAATAATGAAATACTCACTTCTACAATGCTTTGAGCATTTGATTGACAAATTTCACTACAATGGATAATTCTAGGTTTTGTTTATTGGGTTGAGCCCGAGCATGGAGCATTGCCAATATTAACAATGAAAATTGAATCTAGGGAATGTGCAAAAGAAGGGAATGGAGGCCAATAAAGGGAGTGACTAGAGTCGTGGCAGGAAAAATAGAATTTTGGGATCACAACAAGTTGGGAGAAGAGAGCATATATCCACAAAAGATGCATTCTATATCAGAGATCGATGGTGTGGCTAAATTTGGAGATGAGGAGTAGGAGCTTGTAGGTGAAGAATGAACGAGGATTAAGGGGAAAATACAACATGGAATTGTGTAAACTGGAGGAGACCGAGATGTGGATATGTGCTTCACCAAAATAAGATAGCGGAAACCAAGGAATCAATGGGTTATTCACATCTAAAACCATTTTCCTTATGCTTGGAAATAAAGAAGATGTCAGAAACCATATATCAGTAGATTATTTACATCTAAAACCATTTTCCTGATTATTGCAATTAAAAAAATAGGCATTAGCAGGAGGAGAGACTCGAACCTGCAACTCGTAGCTCCTAGGGGAGGTAATCATGCTTCAGGGAGAGATCAGACTTTTCTCTTATAAAAAATCCTTGACAACCTTCAATTTCCTAAATCCAAAATCATTTCTTAGCTAGAAACCTATATCCAAAATTGGTCTTAGCCAGAAACAGTAACCCTTGAATACCTGCAACTCAGTGCCAACACACGGTGCATGGTCAAACACTCTTTCAGAAATAGTTCACCGTGATCCTTGGATTGATCATAATAATACATCTCTTTCCACAAGAAATAAAAGCTCAGGAGATTCTTGAATCATAGAGATTTGGATTTTTCAAGCGAAAATACCTGTCTAATGATGGTGATCTGGCTACATTCCTAGTAGCTGATAAGGCTACGAATTCTTTCGGATTTAGTTGAAGATAATGGATATGGTGGCCTTGGTGACTCTGGTCTGGCCCTGCTTGTGCTTGTATACTAGTTTCATGATTCCTAGCATAAAAAAATGGAATTTGAGATGTTCGATTTTCCTGAGTCACTCAACAATAGCAGGATAGATCAAAACCCCATCGTGATCTTCTTCTTTCTGTGTATAGGTGTGAATCGTGATCCTCTTTTTTCTAGGTATAGGTGGAAAATTTTCTTTTTTCTAGGTATAGGCAGGAAAATTTGGGGAAAATTTGATGGGCGCAAAGAGTAACTAATCACACTCAATCTTAATCATAAGCTATTGATTCCATTATAACTATTAAACTTCGTAAGCTTAGATCATTTCCCTAATTAAGCTAATTTATTTTTTACTTACACTGGTTAGATTAAGTCATAGTACGTACTATCAAAACTCGGTTACACATGTATCAAGCGGTTATAGTATGGGTATTGCTTTACCCTTGTACTCTATTCGAACCTGGTATGATTATGCTATGCTTAAGGTTCTCATATTTTATAAGCTATCATATTATTAGTTTATTTCCATATATGTTAGCCTAACTTGGTACAGTGTTACCCATACACTTAATGGAATTGCTTTTATTTGACTCATAATGATCAGTAATAGTGCATATGTGTTTCTCATTTTAGCAGCTTTCTTGAGACTAAGTACTATTGCACTTGGTTGTATGATAACAATAGAGAAAAAAACCATATATATTATCCAGTTTTTTATTTTTAAGATAAGAAATATAAAATATCAAAAAAAATTATAAGGAAGTAACATACAATTATATTAATTAAAAGTATAATTATTAAATATAAATATAAATTTTATTTAAATATTCAAATATAAATATAAAATAGTAGTTAACTATTTTAATGATATTTATATTTTTAAAAAATCTTTAGTATAAAAAGATAATTTATACATTTAACATAAATATAATGCTATGGGATTCATATATTTTTAAATTAATTGTTAAAAAAATTTAAAATGAGATCAAATGAAAAAAAAATAGACAGGCACAAGGTTGAAAAACACAAAAACATAGACATTAGGTTATACTAAGAAGAAACTTATAATGTGAAGGAGAGTAAATCAAGAAACATACGAGCTAAAATTGTTTTTCTATGACAAGTATCTAGGGAGGAGCTAGCTTATTAATTATTTGTATTAATAATGTAAGTTTCAACACATAGTCCATATTAGATAACGCCTTCTAGAGAGTGTCCTGCATTGACAAGGCCCTAGGTTTAATCTTGTGTGGTGTCAACCTACTCCTAGTAATGGTCACGGTTGAAGAAAATGTAGGTTCACTAAATTTGCTTGCTCCTAAGTCTCAAAGATTTGTGTCCTATCATACCTCGTGACCATTCAATGGTTTTTAAAATGTCACAAGTATTTGTATCAATCATCACATTCATTATCATCATTATATTTTTATCCTTATGGGGTCTCAACTATATCCTATTTAACCAGATATTTCTAGTTATGAAAATTGTTATTTGGAACTACTAACCATAAGTGAGAAGAGGTATCTATGGAATTCATCACTAGTTTGTCACTCTTAGAAGGTAAAGATTCTCTCCTTGTGGCGATTAACTATTTATCTTGCGAAAATTTGCAGTTAAGGGCATACGGATCTCAATGAACATAGTATTCAGGTTTATAACTTTTTCAAACTGAATGCTTGCTCCTAAATTTACTACACCTATTGCTTCTAGGGAACCATCAATCAAATTTCTATGTTGCAATTATCTAGTGATTAACAAACACCCTTAATAACATAGGTATCAGACTAATGTAAGCATGAGATGTGCTCTGAAAAGATATTCAACTATCCAAGTTATTTGAACTTAACTAATTTACAACACTACAGAAATTGAACCACTTACCCATAACCAAATAGAGAAATCTCTTTCAAGTCACAGCCTAGATAAGTGAGTAGTTCACTAATAAACTCATCGGTGACACCTGTTATCCCTGCCACTGATAACACTTCCAATTTTTTCATTTTTTTAATCTAGACGGAATCTTGCAGGATTCTAGCTACTCGCATGAATCCATATGCAATTCCTTAATTACTAGTTCCAAACTGCCACCATTATGATTAATGTCATGTAATTTTTAAGGTCATTTATATGTCGTTACAGTCATTTCGATGATAATAGGGTCATTTAGATGTCGTTCAGACATTTAGGTGCCATTAGACTAAATTAGGATCCAAAAGTGCGACAACATGCATAATCATCATTGACATCCACATCGTCATCATCATCATACAATAAATCAACATCATTGTCTTCATCGTAGTCATCATCAATGTCATCATCAATATAATTGTGATAATAATGAGCAAGGAGCCCTACCACCTCACAACAATGGATGATATAGTATTATACTTATCAAATCATATCCATACGCTCCATCATAATTATTGTAATGCATCATTGTCATGTTGTTAGGGCCAATTAGATGTCATTAGGGTCTATCAAATATTGTTGGGGACACTCAAATTCCATTAGAGAAATTTAGGTGACATTAAGATAATTTACCTCTTGGTAGGATTAATCAGGATCCAAAAGTGCCATGATTATGATCATTTAGGTGCCACTATGATAAATCAAGATCCAAAAGTACTATCACATGAATCATGATCATTGACATTGACATTAATATATCTCGCATTATGTCAGACATTTTTCGAAGACAATTCCTAGCTCTAAACCTAACGCAATTCCTAGCGTGGTTTCTTTCGAAATTAATGGCATTATTCCAGGCGTTATACCTGGCTCTATACCTGGCGCTATGTTGGATGTTTTCTAGGTGCAATTCTTAGCTCCATACTTCATGCTATGTTGGATGTTTTTCCTGCCAAAATTCATGGCACAATTCTTGTCTCTAACCCTAGATTATATGTGGTGATATGTTATTCAAGACGTTGTTTTGGAGGCTATTTTGGGCGTTATATGGGATGTTTTTTTGGATGCTATTTGGGACGTTAATTGAGATTTTAATTGAGATGCTAATTTGGATGTTAATTGGGATGCTAATTAACGTCCACAATAGCGCCAACTTTTAAACGAGACGCTAATTGGGATGCTAATTGAGACACTAATTGAGATGCTAATTAGCATCCAAAATAGCGCCATATTTTAAAAATGGACACAAATAATGCCATTAAAAGCGCCATCTCATGGAAAAGCTTCCACTTTCTCCAAAAATGATGAAAAATACACTAAAAGTGATAGTGGATGCAAAAAAGGAAGCAAAAAGAGACGCTAATCATAGGGTTTTGTTGTAGTGTTTTCTCCCAACCATAGGCTTCACTTGACCTATGTTTTCCAGTATAAAGACATCCTCGAGCTGGGGGATGAATCCACTAGGTTCAAGAGATAGTTAACTCTTTTGCAAAGATATTTTGGACAATGTATAATCCTAAATTCGATATTATGACATAGCTTAGTATTTTAATCACAAATTCCACTCCAACTAAAACTCTTTTCTTATGAAGAATATGAAGAATACTTACTCAAATACCAACTCTTAGACTCTTTAGCATGGAACATAGTTTTTAAATAAATACAAAGTATTCCATCTTTGTTATAAGAAGGAAAAAGGGATTAACTCATTTAGTGAAATATTCTAGTTTATTCTTTGAATAGATTTGTATTAGTTTCCTTGTAGTCAGCCACTAATTTTACTTACCTTTACATAAATATTAATATATTCTTGATCAAAATCTTTTCACATAATATTAACGTTTGATAAACTTCCATTTAGTAATATTCTAAAATATACTAATTGAGCCTTATCACCATTCATTGAGACTTTGGTAATGACTTGTAGATCTCTTAAAGGCCTGCAAACCAGACTAACATTTCCATTTTATGGTATAAACCCAGGATTCCGTAATGCATCGGATCGAAGGTTAATAGGGCATGTGTTTAGACTTGGGGATTATTGGGTCAAAGGTTAACGTAGGTACATCAATACCATGGGTTTGTGAAGGTTATCCACAAAACTCAAACATGGGACTGTCTCGCGATCCACATGTTGCATATCTGGATATCGTTCCAATGCAAGAAGATTTGGGGAATGAGTCAAAAATATCTCCCATAACCAGAATTCAACAACTAGAGATCACGACTATGAATACACATATCGTTTCATCATCAAAATCATGCACTAGCCCCTAAATTGCAGATACTATCTAGCAACTAGTAGGAGCTTCTTTGTTCGTATGTACTTCCTTTTTACCTTGTAAAAATAACTTATATACATGAAGAATATTTGCATGAATGAACTGGTTGAGAAACAAACTCAAACACCCCCTTAGGGTTCAGAACCTATGGAAACTCACGTTGTCCCCAAGGGGTAATGATAGAAACATAATAAATAAAAGAGAAGTGATCAGTTGGGTTCATTGTATAGTTATTTGAATCAGATAATTGATTCCCTCCATGAATAAGTTCGAGAGAAGCCAGCTGTGTATCTTAGTTGACCTTCTGAGGAGGTGACGTTCATGTACAGACCAGGAGGTTTAAAGCTAAAGTTGCATTCCTAAAGGTAATAACCATCTCTGTGATCAAACTCCGTTTGCGGTTCAAATGCATAATTTGGCAGCACGCCATAGACGCCACAACTAACACCAACACTGATAGTTTCCAAATGATCGCATCGACATTTAATATTTAGGAATCTACTATTCCAAATTTGTCATAATTTTTCTCTCAATTGATGCCAATTAAAACGATCGAATACAACATGGAGTAAGTGCCTCATTTTTACACCAAACAATCCGCACACTGTGATCTATATGGGACAACGCGGAACTTGCATCTACCGTCGTAATCGAAATCAAAGGGAACTAACAGTTGGAGTAAACTAGCAGCAAGAGGATCCGATCTGAATCTTCAGGTTGTCAATACAGTTAAGAAAATGCAATCGATTTAATACATAAAAACCGCACAATCAGATCTGATCAATAATTATATGCTAAGTTTATCATAATGCAGGAAACAATACATGACCCAATATGATCAACCAATCCATGCTGAGTTTATCAAACGCAATCAATCATTACCCGCTCCATATCTAAAATGCAAGCAATAAAATACATGATACAGATCTTGATAAACCAGAAGGCCCAGATTAAAACTCATATACAAAGTTGTGTTCTTCTCGGATATGCTAGGTCAAAAAGTCCAAGGAGGAAAGAACAAGGAAAATATATACATAGAAATGTCGATCTCTATACCATATTTCAGATATAATTTCCTCATCTACAATCTACAGATAAATATGAATACATGGATAATACAGAGCTAAACGAGATACATGGATATCGCTTCGCCACATATATCAGCAAAACAAACAGCGATTACAAATGAAAAGGATCCCAAAGTGCATTGGTTCGAATCGAAATAAAAAATTTAAGAAATAGACAGTGAATTCCAAAACGCCGAGATCCCAACTCATCGGTTCAAATCAAAATTCAAATTGTAATCATTCTTCAAAATAAATAAAGCTTTTCAAAGAAAATAGAGGATCAAGTTAATATGGTAACAAAACAACCAACATGTTGATAGCCACGTCGTACTGAGATATGGAATGGATCTATACCAACAAAACAATAAAACCAAATGTTGACATTCACATCGAGGAATGGAATATTTGGATATATATATAACAATAATAAAGTTGTAACACACATTGAAACGATTCTTGAAACTATTTACAGTATATCATAGTTCTTATAAGAAAAAATTGTTTTCCCAGGCGGTTGTTATCAACTCAAATGGAACTTCTCCATCTAGTGCCAACATTCATTATGTTGGTATACAAAATGACCGACATTCATTATGTTGGTACACAAAAGAACATTTTAGGATTGAAGTTTGCTAAAACACTATAAATGGGCATGACTTGGGATGCATTTACCCTTGAACAAGCTTGCCATATTATTTTTCTAAGTGTTGAGTTGCGTATGCGACTATCTCCATTGCAACTCACGTACATACATGACTATTTCCATTGTAACTCGCGTACTGTATGCGACTATCTATATTGCAACCCGCGTACATCAGTGTACGCAAGTTTTCTTTAAGCAACTCGCATGTCATACATGGGTTGCCTATGTCAATAGTCGCGTACATCTTGATTCGACCTTCAAAAATATAAAACACGATTAATGAAGATTAGTTGGGCCCTAATCATTAACTATGCCAACTGTTTCAACCTCCCCAACCTTTGAAATCACTTTATTTCCCAAAGTATAAATAGAGGCCTTGGGGAGGGCATTAATCAATCAAGATTGGAGAGCAAAGTTATGCTGGTGATATATCTTCAGAAGTCTTGGAGCAGCAAAACTCAGAGTCCTTTGGTTGAAGAGGAGTCCTTGTCTCACAAGCTGGGTTGTACTCTTATCTCATTCACTGATTGTTAATAAAGAGAATTCTTCCTCTAACATTGTTTTGATTGTTTTTCATGTATCGTGGTTAATGAATATATTTGATTATATACTGAACATGTTGTTTTATCTAACCTCTTGTATATACATGGATGAGATATTACTTGGAGAATTTTCTCTTTATAGGTGAATGAGGTGCATCCCTGGAATCTTTGGAGAGAAGAGGAATGAAAGAATATCAAGCTTGGATCAACCGTCAGTAATCGGGTAAGTCAAGACTTTCTTCCTATTTCCTTTATGTTCTCTGTTAAGCTGAATGTCTCCAAGGTTAGTAGCAAATTGGTAACCCCATACCCTAGGTTACAAGGGTGCTTAATCCTGAACAACAGAACTGGCAACTCCGTTGGGGAGTCCAACTTGCTGTGGGTTAGTCATGTATATGCTTGCCCAGTCTTTGCTCTGATTCAATTTGTGGTTTTATGTCTTGGTTTGGACTTGTAGTAGTGTTTTAGAGACCTTTATAATTTTTCTTTTTTGGAAAATGTTTTGTCCTGTACGCGGGTTGTTGTGCTACACAGTCACGTACAGAAGTTTGTATACACGGGTTGCTGTATTGAACAGTCACGTACAATGCATGGGTTTTTTTATTAGATAGTCACGTACATGCCTTAGCAGCAAACTTTTGGGTAGGGTTGCTTGTCCCTATATTTTTTGTATTTTTCCTTGCTTTGGGGTCTTCTAGTACTGGCACTTCACTATAAGTTTGAAAGCCTTGTCAACCATACTTCGTGCTTTTTAGTAAGCCCTTGAGTTTTTATTGTTTGAATTTCTTTCTTTTAGCAATCTGAGGTGGATTATCCTGTTGGGTGATAGTTCCAAGTGATGTGTATCTGAATTAGTGATCATGGTTTTAGATACCTTGTACCTCATACTATTTCCAAGTAGTTTTGGTTTGTCACTTGCCTTTTATTTATTTCAGTGGATTGCATTCATTGTGTCTTCCCAAGCTAGGTGTTCGCCAAGTTTCTTCCTTAGGTGGTTGATTTTTTGTTTTTATAAGTCTGCTATACTTCATTTTGCTTGCTTTATATAGTCTGATTTTTCGAGCATACTCAAGAATTTTTGCATTTAGGTGCATAGTAATTTTTGAAGAGTTTGAAAAGTGAAAAGAAAAGAATTGGAAACATTTGCATTTGAATTGCATATGGTAGTTTTATTTTCAGATTTTGAATAAAATATCAAAAATTACAAAAATAAGTCTTAGCTTTCTCTTTCCTAGTTGCAATTTCATTAGTTCATATTTTTCTTTTAAAAGAAAAAGAAGCGTGCTTTAAGTAGTTATAATTTGCTTTGGAATTCATTTTATACACCCTTTTTACTTTTCTTACCGAGTCTATAATATCATAATCATTCACACCACTTACCCTCTGACAAAGAACAACCCTTAAAATGAACGCTATAATTTAAAATTTATTAGTAAGTTTTGTTTTATAGGGTCATACATCTACTACCTTAGGCTAGACTTGTGGGATAAGAAGTGTAAACTCGCCATAAGTAATTAAATTCAGACGTAGTTGGCCAATGGATAGTTAAATCATTCTCTGTGTTGATAGCATTTGGGAAGCTCCTCTCAAACGGGTGTTAAGCATGAGGCCACGTGGAGGCATTGGACTAAGGACATAACCCTCTGATTCCTTGTCAAAACATAGACCAAGGTTTTAACGCATCTGGGGATTTTTTCCTAGATAGAGTTTCAAGCTTTGCTACCCTGCCCATGCGTAGGAATCAAGCTTACAATTGTTCCCCCGGACTATTAATATAGTTAAGGTAGCCTCTAGTCTCTTGGACATCTAGGGTTTATACATAGGTAAACCGAAAGGCTATTTCTGGTTCACCTTGGACAAGCTTGGAAGGTAACCCTTGTTGAAAGTGTAGGAGGGCAGTGGGTGATTCCTTTGCTTGTGCCTAAGAACCTCTTCAAGGACGCCAAGAAACTATCTCTCAACTTTCTTTAGGAAAGCATATCTTATACCCCTAGTGATTGTTGAGACTTTAGGAAATTTTGTAGTGATTGCTCTGTGGTTTGTCTGTGTTTTTAGCTGACCTTAGGGTGTGAACAGTCAAATTTTCAATCATGGAGGACCAATCTGTCAAAAGGTCATGAAGGTTGCAAAACCTTCCTCTGCTTATCACGTTGGAACCTCCACCTCCCCCTTAAAGGCAGAGATTAGACACAGACGGTTATTTCGAACTGATAGGAGTTGGTGAAGTTCCGAGTGAACCAGTACTTAGGGAAAACTGTTTTAATTTAAACACGGTTGAGACAGAAGACTTGCAAGTTTGCAAGGAATTTTAATTCACCTCTAACTGACTTAAACGATACGGTGATCGTTCAGGTTCGTCCTTTCAATCCATTCGTGATCGATGTCCTTTTGGGCAGAACAATGTCTACTGCAGGAGAAAGTTCTTCTACTTCCACCTCAGTTGCTCCGGCTGAGGGGGCACCACCTTTCCCAGTAGGTGCCCATAGAACAAGTATACCTACTACACTGTTAACTTCAGCTAGCTGAATGGTTCAACCACCGGCTCCCACAAGTTTAGCAGGTGCTTCTGGTGGTATGGTCATTGGGATTCCTAGTGTACCTACAGTTCCTACTTCCTTCACACACATTGCTCAAAGTGGTCCTATAGGATTCTCGGCTTTTGTCCATGATTTTCCTTGGAATGGGGGGGCACATTCCCCCATCCACTCCATACATAGGCCAAACACCCACATATGTAGGGGTGCAGTTTAGAAACCCTAATCCTTATGGTCAAGGTTTTCAAACCCTGGTTTCAGCTCCATTCACGAGCTCTCCTTTTTCACTTTTGAGCAGAGGCATACCTGCTTTTGTATTTCAAACCCCAGCTTCGACTGGGGCAGGTAGAACCTCATATACTACATTGCAGCTGAACCACTTCGCAACTGGCAGCAGGGGGTAACCCCACCTTCACATATGGGAATATGGGGGCAAGTCCCTATAATCCCCAAGCTGGTACTTTTAGTGCTCTGGTTAGACCCAAGCTCCCTTTCCTGGAAATGTTGAATTTGCCAAATTTGTCGAAACTAATGAATGACCCGGTGAGACATAACTCCTCCTGGCCACCTGTTCCTATCAAGCTGCCCTCGGATATCCTGAAATTTGAAGGCAAAGTTGGTGATGATCCAGTAGCTCATGTCACCACTTTCCATTTGTGGTGCTCTTCCAACTCACTGAACGAAGATTCAATTTGGTTGAGGCTGTTCCAAAGGACTTTAACTAGTACTGTAGTAAAATGGTATATTGAATTTCCTTCTGCTGCGTTTAATAGTTTTTGGGACTTGGCTAATGTATTCCTTAGCCACTTCCAACTTCATGTCTGATATGATTTCAGGACAGACTTGTTGTCTACCTTTCGGCAGGACAAGTCCACTCATATTTCGGATCACATCTAAGAGTGGAGAAGACTGAAGAGCCTTATCAAAGGCACTATTCCTCCCAAGTACTTATTAGAATGATTCCTTAAATCCATATTGCCATATATATCTAAGGATGTATCTACTTCGAGAGTGACCAATGAGGAAGAAGCTATCCTTAGGGCCCAGCAGCTAGATTTGATATATTCTCAGTTTTGTATTTTAAATGAAATTATCCCTGAGGCACCGAGGCCAACGCACAATGTAGAGAAACCTAAGCCTCGACCCCATGCTGATGGTGTGGTTGGTTCTATGAATTCTCCCACTGTAGAATATTTTGCTAAACAACTCCATCAGCTGTCTGTCAAACATTCTATGGCGGAGGTAGCACAGGCTACCCCTTCACCCCAAAATGCAAATGTTTTTGCACAAACCTCTCAGAAGGGCAATCAGCAGCCCGGTGGGAAAAGGAAGAAAGAAAAAAAGGGTGAGGGAAACCAAAATAAGCAAAAACCCACAAACAATGCTGATGGAGGTAAAAAAAAAGAAGTGAAAGTCCCATGTAAGTTGTGCCATGAATATCACCTGACCCATCTATGTCCAAATATGGAACAAGCTCAAAAGCTGTTAAAAGGACAACAACCAGCTGTCTTGAAGGATCCTTTTCCCCAAGGACAGAATTCTGCTTCAGCTTCAAATGCAGCAGATGGCACTCCAAATGCTCCTGTCCCCAATTATATCAACATGGTTCGATCCGAGACTTTACTACAGACCAGGAACAAGAACTATGAAAAAGAGGCTTCAGAGAAGGGTAAGTCAATAGGTGAAACTTCCAACCCTCTCACAATTGAGAAACCTACCGAAATTATGCCTAAGATACCAAAAGGTGTCTTCAAGAAAACCTTGCACAATCCTAATGGTAGGGCTGCAGCAAAATACTCTGTAGTTGATGATTTAGCCCAGACTCCTTGTGAAATATCATTTTTAGAAGTGTTACAGAGTTGTCCCTCCTAGCGGGACGCACTCTTAGCAGCCTTAGGAAGTATGGAATCATCGAGCTTCATGGTGAAATTTAATTTGTCTGATGTCAAAATTTTCCTGCTATATCATGTATCCTTATCGATAGATGTCATCCATGGTGGAAAGACCATTGGAAGGGCAGTTATCAACGAGGGTTCTTATAGATGTGTCATGTCCCTATCTTTATGGAAAGCTCTTGGATCTTTAGAGCTGGTTCCATCGAACACCCTACTTATTACTTTCTACGGAAGGTCATTTTGCCCACATGGTATCCTACCAGCTTTTGAAATGAACTTGGCAAGGAAAGCAGTGTCTGTTGAGGTAGAGGTGATTGATGCACCTTTGGATTATAACTTTCTCTTGGGGAGAATTTGGACTTACACCATGTCAGCTATTGCATCGGCCATTTTTCAGGTGGTAGTGTTTCCACATGAAGGGAAGTTGGTTACTGTAGACCAACTTAGTTTTACTCGAAAAGGCCACATGGAAACTAACGAGTCCACTGTACCATTGGTTGATCAGGTTAGACCTACTTCAGAGAGATTATGGGTTGGAATGTACGCATCGTTGATGGGCACATTATTCCAGATTCAATTAATTATCTAGGTTCTACTAGTGTGGGGAAGTCTATAGAAACGGTTGTTGATAGAACAAATCCTTGGGTTCTTCCTTCCCACCATGAACCTGAAGTGTCCTTATTGGCAGTGAAAGTAGCTTATAAAGCTATCATTCATACCGCTGTTGATCCCATTCCAGTCCCTCTTACAGTCTTAGAGGATCCAGAAGAATCCTATTTTCCTACTTGGCTAGAGAACTCTTTACATTTTAGAGATTGCTTAGATATGGTTTTACCTTCGGATGAAGCCATTTTGGAATCCATTTGCGGATAAGATAAGATCTGCGAAGATCTTCACCATCAATCCTATTTTCTTCCATATTTAAGGAGGATAGAGAACCAAAAGTTCCATATGAGACTCGCAAGTGATGTTGATACACCTATTAATCCCTTACCAAGGGAAGGAATATTTGTTGAGGGGAATATGGCAAACATTTCCACTAATAGCAACATCTCTGTGAACCCAAATGTTGTGGAAAATGTACACATCGGCGCAAAATGCTCTCCGGAGGAGATTGCGATCTATACAGCCTTGTTGAAGGAATTCCATGATGTATTTGCCTGGTTATATGAGGATATTCCAGGCATTGATCCATCAATAGTCGAGCATGAAATACAAACTTACCCTGATGCTAGACCCGTTCGACAAAAGTTGAGACCTATCAATCCGCGTAAAGCGGCGTCGGTTAACGCTAAAGTTGAGAAACTGCTGAAAGCCGGTTTCATTTATTACATAGCTTTAACAAAATGGGTATCCAACCCTATTCCTATTGACAAAAATCAAGGGACTATACGCGTTTGTACATACTTTCGAGATCTAAACAAAGCCTGTCCTTAGGAAAACTACCCCATGCCATTTATAGATCAACTTACTGATTCTTGTGTGGGAAGTGAAGTCTTTTCGTTTATGGATGGTTTCTCTGGGTATAATCAAATCCAAATTAAACTGGAAGACCAACATAAAACAACTTTTATTTAGCCTTGAGGTACCTTCACGTACAAGAAATTCCCTTTGGATTGAAAAATGTAGGGGAAACCTTTCAGCGGGAAATGAATTTTACCTTTCATGAAATTAAAGCCATTGTCAAACCCTACCTTGATGATCCTGCCAGCACATTCTCGTAAGAGGATCGATCACCCAGATCACTTGCGTTTGATTTTTGAATGATGCAGATACTACAAAATTCGCTTGAATCCCCACAAGTGCATTTTCTGTGTCGAGTTAGGGAGACTTCTTGGATTCATTGTTTCCAACAAATGCATTCAGGTGGATCCTTTGAAAGTTGAGGCCATTGTAAATCTTCCTCCTCCTCGTTCTATCAAGTAGCTTCAAAGCCTGCAGGGGAATTCCAACTTCCTTTGATGTTTTGTTGTAAATTATGCCAAGATTACTAAAGCTTTCATGTGCCTGTTGAAACAAGACACCCCATTTGTATGGGATGAAATTGCACAAATTGCACTCGAGGCATTAAAAAAAGCTTTTTTGTTAGCACCATTATTGCACTTTCCAGATTACTCTCGGGATTTTATATTCTATCTAGTTGTATCTGAGTCGACCATAGGGGTAGTACTAGTCCAAAAAGACGATAAGTTCCAAGAGCATGTCATCTACTATCTCAATCGTGCTTTAGTTGGCCCTGAACTTAGGTATTCCCACATTGAGAAGTTGGCATTGGCAGTTGTGTATGCTATTCAGATGTTGCGTCACTACATCTTACTGAGGACCATGATGGTAGTGGCGGATGTTAATCATTTTCAATATGTTTTGTCTCGACAGATAGTTAGAGGCAAATTCAACAAATGGATAGTCATTCTTCAGGAGTTTGACTTAGATTTCCAATTCGCCAAATCCAAGAAATCTTTAATTTTTACTGAGCTCATTGCAAAATTTCCAGTAGAGGAAGATGTAGCCATTGAAGAAGAATCATTCCCAAATGAGCATGTCTTTTTTATTTCCACCTCTGACCCCTGGTACAGAGATGTACTTATCTATCTCCACACTTTGAAGTACCCTACAGCCTTCTCGCGGGAAGAACGACGTAAATTATGTAAACACTTTTGCTGATACAAGTGGAAACACTTTTGCTATCTTTATGGATGACAAATCCAGCTTCCCACATACTACTAAATGTGTTCTTAATGTGCATCTTTGGAATTGGTCAGAAAACTATACCTGGGTACATGTTATTATTTCTATGAATATGAGAGAAAGATAATTCTTTAAAAGAGTTTGATCAATGGTTCGAAATTGAGTCCCTCATTTCAATAATTCATATTGTTTAGTATTTTTCCAATGGTAACATTTTCATTCACTTCAGGATTATTGTGATGGTAACTTGTGCTTCGTGTCATACAAAAAACCAACACTTGCACCAAAATCTACAACCACGGTATGTTTAATTTTTAAACTACATATAGAACTACAAAACAAATACCACTACACAACATATGATCCACTCGTTATGATAAAAAATTGTATATCCATTCATTATGGTAAAAATTTACAATCTTCAGTGCCAAATGGAAAAAAAAATTATGTCTCTCTCAGTGTTGGCACTATACAATCTTCAGTGCCAAATGGAAAAAAAAAATTATGTCTCTCTCAGTGTTGGCACTATACAACATTGTAAAATCATGGGTTTTAATGAAACACCCATGACATTACAAGCACCACAAGCATAATAAAACAAAACATTTAGAGAATGGACATGTATATTGATTTCCAACAAGAATTTTTGGTGGAGGTGACCTTGATAACAACTCAACACTAGTACCTGCACAGAAAAAAATATAAACTCTGATCAGACACCAATGTATCTAGATTCTTCACAACATAAATTGCATAAACAACCTTTTTACTAATACGTGCAAGAAAGCAAAATATGAAATTTTGTGCAGAATTATAGTGGAATCAAACATATTCAGCTAATAAAAATAAGGTCACACCACAGTTATACAATGTACCCATTTTCCCTCATAGTTCACTTTAATACAAGGAACTCTCACCCCAATGGATTAGCAATTGCTTCAACCACATTGACAGGTTTTAAAATCTATGCAATAATTGATCAAAGGGTATCTATAAACTATTTCACTGAACAAACAAAAAACTCTAATCTGACACCAATGTATCTTCCCATGAACAACCTTTTGACTAAGACATGCAAGGAAGAAAAGTATGACATTCTGCGCAAAAATACAATGGAAACAAACATGTTCAAATAATAAAAATACGGTCACACTATAGTTATAGTACTATTTTTCCCTTATAGGTAATTGTAGTTAACTTCTACATAAGGAATACTCACGCCAATGGATGAGCAATTGCTTCAACCACAACACCATAATGAAAGTCTAAAATAAGTATATCTCTCCAGCCTAGGAATCCCTCACATAACATTGAACATAGGATTAATATTTATGAAAAGGACAATCCATGCCAAATGAATAAATAGAATGCCCTTCACTAACACACTAAGGGATTATGCCCTCCTATAGTAAAATTTAAGAATGAGCATTTATCAGCAAAATAAGAACAAAAGAATAAAATTTAAGAATGAGCATTTATCAATAGAATAAGAACATAAGAATTAAGGTGGGATGGATCCCTTCTATGCATTGTAGTTGGATGGTGACACCATATGCCTAATTTTCTCAATAGACTTTAACACTATTTTGTTGCAGACTAAGCCAATGCTGAAAATGTTTGATATTTTGGGCAGTTTTGGTGGTATTCCCATCACTAGTGGCAGAATTCTTGGGTGCCTCCCCCTCCAATACTCAGTCATGTAATGCAGAATAATCCTACTACCTTAAACCCTCTATTGCCAATGGTGTTTCGGTGACTACAACTACATTGTTCAATCTCATAAAATGTATTTCAAAGGGTACCTTTTGAATATGATTGATTGGAGGAGCAACATAACAATAAGGATGACAAAGGGAATGAATGATGACATCACCATCAATTAACATTAAAAGCACTTTGGCACCTTATTCTCCAGGTTTTATATATTTATCTTCTAATTCTAAACCAGTGAGATTACTATGCAAGTTAGGATAAGAAATTAACGAACAATTACTTCATAATAGAATATTATTTTCGCTATATACTATCTACCAGGTACTTAATATGTCAAGACCCAAAATAATTTATTTGTTAAGGTCATAAAAGCAATGACCTAAAATACAGATTGAATTTTGTGATTTTCAAAATGTGCCAATGCCTACAGTGGACAATATTAAACTCATACTCAGCTTAAGTTTAGTCATTTGCATTGAGATTATTGAGTTGAACAACAGAGCATTCATAAAATTCAGCTTCAGTTAAAATTTAGTCATTTTCACTAAAGTTATTGAGCCGAACAACTGGACATTCATAAAATTTAGCTTTTAAAGTGATCTGATTAAAATTGCACCAGTAGCCAAAGGTGGATCGATAGTATGTCATCCTCACAAGTAAACGAGTGATCATCAGTTGACGAAAATGGATGATATTCCTAAACAACCAAAAATTCATAAAGTTCAGTTTTTAAAGGGATCTGATGAAAAATACACCCTTTATCAAAGGTGGCTTGCATAATGCAGAGTAAGCTGGCTGGTAATGTTGTTTTCTACCACCAACATTCATGTCTCTCCAATGATAACCTCATGTTTAATATTACAGTTGATGGCCCAGTTATGGATAGAAAACAATTTTCACCAATAGAACAGTAAGTGTGCCTACCCAACCTATTCCCTTGCATCAAACACAGAAAAAACCAAGTTTTAGATGTTTCAAGGGAAAAGAATGAGAAAATATATAATATACTTAGATGTGGTGCAGTGTATTGCAGAGTTCTTTGCCTGCGATGGTTCTTCTTTGTCTACGGTCATGGGAGCTCTGTCTTGCAGGGTTTAATACCTTACCGGGAGGTAGAGCAAGGGAGTAAAAGCAGGAGTGAGCTTGAGGAGCAAGGGAGGGAGCCTCAGGTAGATGGAAACCTTGGCCATGTGTTAACTCTTTGACTTGACAAGACGGCGGGGTTAGAAAATAACAAAATATCCAGTACCGATTTTCATCGGGGAGCCAACCGACCAAGGATGGAGAAATCAGTTAAAGATGTATGAGGATTAACAGAGTGATCCTATCGACCCAACGACACCAGTAGGCCCAGGTGCAAATGGTCGGGTCGATAGCTTACTCCCCTACGAAATTCCATTTTGGAGGGCCTTGTCCGAGTGTACTTTGAGTGCCAACGTTCTGAATGCTGCACAGATTTCGCCATCTGTGGTAGTTAGCTCGATACCCAAAATTTCTTAGAAGCATCTCTACGGCACTGCCACTGCGGCCATTATTGTGGAAATTCGAGCTCCCAAACTGAACCATTGGACGCTGATAGGAGTTCTAATGAACCGTTAGATGTTGATAGGAGTTCAGAGCCTGGGTACTATAGATCTGACACCCCACAAAGATATAGTACTATCTTTCAAAGATCTATGGAGCCTTGAGAAAATCAGGACTCAAACTGTAGTCACGTTGTTTGTTGTAGTTATCAATATAGTCCCACAACATATTTATAATCTTATTATTTTTGTTTTTAAATTTATCTGACTAGATGATTAGATTAGCGTGTCTATGAATTTCATAAAACATATATATAATCTATTTTTTATTTTTATTTTTGTTCATTTAGCCTTGCATAAGATTACAATATTACGCTGGGATGTTTATAAATTTGAATGTGAGCATAACAAAAGTTATAAAATTTTGATGTTTTTATAACAAGCAGCATGCATAGACAACAATCTAATAACTATTTTAAAGGCTAGGATATACATTATTAGATCTTAAAAGCATATCCAATACTATATATTCAAATCTATGTATTGTTATTACTTATTTGTCCATACATATCTTTGAACATTAATGTAAATACTTGAGTACGAATTGATCATTTATAGCTAGATGCATTTATTACTCATTTGTCTAGTACTTATCCTTCTTGAACACTAAATCAAATACTTGAGCATAGATTGATCATTCATAGCTAGACGTAATTGATTAGAGGATACCCAATATCTCTTGGAAATATTACTAAGTGCATTATTAAAAACAAGGATCATGAATGCGCTAAAACTTTGAGAGAATACTATTTCTTTCTATGTGTATTTATTCCTTTTATATCCCATTTGCTTAGGAGAAGGATAAGATTAATGTAGAGTTAGTTGGCTAGGCTATGATAGGATGTCAAAGGGTTGACTAGGCTAGGTCATGTTTGTGAATAAGAAAATATAACTTACCTTATAGTGATGTAGAGTAAGTTCCGAGTAGAATATGTTAATGGTTAGGATAAGATTAAGATAGGATAGTCTAATCTAAGTTAACAAATGGTAGGGAATGATAAGCCGCAATAGAATAATTATTGAAGGGTGGGGTGAGCTAAGGTACAAATAGGATAACCAATAGGCTCATTGGTATGGTAAATCCATGTAAAGTAGGTAGGATTAATATGATAAAGGTATTAAATGTCTGGTTATATTAGGGTAGGTCAGGATAGGTTGACTTGGTTAAGGTAGAGTTGGGTAGGCTAAGGGAGGAGAGGGTAGGCGATTGTGGGTAAGGTGGACTAGGGTACTGATTGGCTATGCAATATAAAGGTTAGGTTATGATAAAAATGAGAGTTGGGGATGCTCAAAATAAGTTATGTTGATAATGTAAAGTAGGAAAGGGCATGATAGGGTATGATATTCAGTGATAGCGTGAAGTTAATGGCCAATTTAGTTGCAATAGGAATGTGCATCCCATTGATTTTTAATATGTGTGTGCATCAACAGGAACATGCATGCTTTTCTTATACCACAATTTCCTAACATCAACATAGGATAAACATGTGTATAGGAATGTGCACATGTTGTATTGTATATGCAAAAAAAGGCAGGTGTGTGTGTGTGTGAGAGAGAGAGAGAGAGAGAAAGAGATCCATTATGTAGATAGTATTTATAACCAAACTAAGGTTTTTATCAATTCACTTGAAGACCTTCCTCAATTTTTTAAAGAAACAATAGGCTTTATTTCATATTGTTATTTTCTATCCTCTTGAATAATGATATTGAGGGTGAATATATTTATCTTTATAAAAGAAAACATAGATGAAAATTTTCCTAAGCTTTTCCCTTGTTGCCTACATTTCCTAACAAATTATTCTAGATGTGTCCCAACTATAGATCTTATATATAGTATTATGACTTCTGATTTTCCGATTGTACGAATTATCATGATGGTATTGTAATTTCCAAAAAGAGTGAGGTATTTAATGCAATGACTTTATTTTGTTCTGTAAATATTCATGTATTTAGATATTTGACCAAATGGAAAAAGAGGGGTGTTTGAGGAAAACTTTTGTAAGGTCTATTGGTACAACTCCATCTATTGAGGGGAGGAAATCAAAGTCATCAAACATTTGTGTCTTGACTCGTCATCAAATATTGTTGAATTCACTTGGATATTTGAGCTTGTTGTATCCTTGACATTTATGTGATCACCAATCAGATCATAGGGCCACAAATGATTACCCCATATCTCCTTTGTGAGAATGGAAGTATCAACCTTCGGTTGATATGAACATCTATGTTAATATATATAAATTGTAAGTATGTACATGTGTTCAATAAGTTTGTATGTTTAAACACAATTTAGTTTGTATTTAAAGAAGATAAAGATTTAGAAGAGGTTTGTAATTTTGCATAGAGAGCTGAAGGTCGAGCAAGGAGGGTTTATGTTGAAGAAGATGTTAGTTGTAAACCCATAACAACATATATGTATAATCTCCCGAAGGATCTTTCATGGAAGAATGATGTTAAATGAAGAACATTCAACATTGTAAATATCACTATCAAAAGTTGTGGCATGGCCTTGCTAATTTGGATCTCCCTCGAGAGAGTAAACAAAGTAAGGAGATTATTTTTCATTCATTGCACAAATTCATTGAGGTATATGAGAATCTCAAACCAAATGTGGATGGTTCTATTGACTTGATGCAGACAAGAAAGACATAAGTGGTGGGTCCCTACAAGTGGCTCACTGTGAAGGAGAGCGTGGAGAAAAGAACAAGCCAATTTAATGATTAACTTCAAAGAAGGCCTAAACTGAAAAAATGTTGAAAGTGAAGTATTTCAAGCACCCCAATAATGCACATTTATTATATGATTGGTTCCTAAGTTTATCCCATCAATTGATTTGATATAGTAAAATTCTAGATGCTTTCTTTTAAAAAATCAGCGTGTTCAATATCCATATGCTCCAAGCATTGTTTGGATAAATGTAAGTTGATTTGAGGACCGTTTTTTGTTTTCTTTGAATTATTGGAATTTATTTTGAGACAATCTTGGATTGGAACACATTTATTTCCTCAAATAACTTCTCATTATTATTTTAAGAGAGAACATGCACTGGATTACATGTACATAATAACATTCTTTGAATTCCATAATCATGGAAACACTTATTTATCTCACCCAAGTAATTGGAAAAAATAATTAAGGTATGATGCATAAACACAAGCTCCTTTAAAGACACTTTAGTTTACACATAAATATGCAAAAAATGGATTCTATAACTTCAAGGAGAAATTATAGGTACCCGCATAAGGGATTGTGCAAGGAAATGATAGTGACTCATGACAAGTTTGATTGAATGGATTGCTAAAAAAAAACTAAATCTAATCATTAAAATGAATTATTAGAGGTTCCTACAAAAAACATTTTGATTTAGGTGAAAAAAGATGAAAGGTAGACAATCATTACCTTATGGAATATAAAACTTTTATCTATGGAAAATAAATATAACTACTCCAAAATGTCATTCTTATCATATTGTTATGTTATTTTTTCTCTAACATATAATTCATATGTTACCATTGGTCCACCAATTTTGTATGTAAATTCTCAAATTTTGTGAAAACAAATATATGGAGTCGTAGGTAATAGGTGGATCTTGCGTAGGGAAAATTTTCCAAAATTTTACAAGTTAATTTTATATATTTTCTAAAATTAAGGAATTTAGTGAGGCCCTAACATTACCATTGGTCCACCTTATTATTGACTTAACAAAATCAATCAATTTTTTTAGTTTGTAGGAATTCTTGTATTCATGTGCAGGTTCTTTTTTTGCTTTTCAAATAAGTGAGCTAGTCAAAATTTATAGCCAAAATAAACGACCTATGTTTTATACAAATTTGACACAAGTGCAATTGAAAATGAACTAAAAATAGTAAAAATAATAGATTTATTCAAAAAAATATACTTAGAATATGCAGATAAAGCTCAACTAGTGTGTGCAGTTTTTTTCAGTAGTGAAAAAGTGGAGCATATACAAAGAGAAGGATGAAAATAATGAAGTTACAGAATTGGGTTTTTTTTCCTATAACAGGGTCTGATCCTTAAGATTTGGGACTTTGAACCTAGCACCAAACCTACAAGGGAACAAAAAAACTAATTTAAGGGCTCGTACACATACTTGTGCACGTGTGTACTAGCATGCACACATTAGTTTACACCATTTCCTTTTTTCTCTTCTTCTTCCTAAAACCTTGTTCCCTCTCTATAACCTGAGTCCCCCTCCCTCTCTATAGCCCCATCCACCTACCTCTATATAACCCCCCCTCTTCTTATCCACACAATAATCCCTCTCTCTTCCTCTCCACCCAATTCCTGCTCCCAACTTCATTCCCTCTCTCATTAACCATGGGGACTAGGAGATATATGAATCCATTTCCATGAATAACACCTAAATCCATGATATATGATCTCTCAAGGATGGCCTTGATTCCAGGCATGAATATGGGCATGGACAATCTAGAGTCTTGGATTCTAGGTATGACTGTTTGGGCCCTATACATGGTTGTGGGATGAAATTGAGGATTTATTCCCTAAAATAAGAATGTACGCATCCAAGTTCATGAACGGCGCCTTAGTCTGCTACACACAAGGATAAAAATTGTGTTTAAATTTTGTTTGAGCAATGTCCAAGTTAGTTTATCAACAACATTAATGTGAATGAATTTTAGGTCCATTTTGTTGAATGTTAGAGGATAACATGAAGATGTGTGGATTTCTTTCAAATTTATGGAATAAAATAGCATATATATCTTTGAAATACAAAGAATTAATATATTTTGCAATACCATAGAACTAACTATCATACATACTACAATGAATTTGTGGAAAATAATTGTCACAACAAACAATTTTTTTAATTTTTATATACTAAGAGGTTTCCTCCAAACGTTACAAGGAAAACACCTAGCAAAAGATTTTGTAGAGAATTTTAGTATTACAAGTTTGGGAAATATTATCATAAAAAAACTATGCTAAAATCTCTAATAATAGCAACAGATGTTTTGGAAAAATTTGTAACAAATGGTCATTATAGCTAAAAAACTTAAGTATACAAAGGTTATAGTGGAAAAATATAAAGCAATGCACCTATTTCAAAAATATGAACTAGTATGCCTCACATATGATGCATTGATGCATAACACTAAAACATATTGGTGTGCTAGTTCCTAGAATGTATACATATCATCCCAATGAAGATATTATGTCTTTGAAGTCTCAATGAGATTATCCCTTTAATTTAGTGATCAATGCAAACTTTCTCTTTCATACTTATCAAAAAATTTACCCAATGCATATTCTATACAAATACACATTAGTGATTATATTACCATGCACACCAAAGTGTTCCATAATTTTCGCAATTTCAATGAGGGAAATAGTGCTTTTCTATATGTATCAACGTTGATGCATTTACTTTGAAAAGCACACTTGTGCTTACAATTTGTCAAAAGCACCAATGCATATAATACTTTTTGTACCATAATATATTGCAATAGGAAGACTACGAATATAATTCATGGAAATGTCATTGTCATTATTAAAATAAATGGTGTATTTATAACAAGTATGTGCACTGCTTTTAATTGGGTCTAGTTCAAGTGGTTGTGGGATAGAGTGTTATCCCCCACACTCGGGTTCTATTCCCCTAAGTGGCATGTTGATATCACATTGAATATATTGTTGTATTAAATTCAAGCACTATTGTTGATTTGGCAATTTTCTCTAAAGAATCTACAATTTATCCCTGGTACTATATTCAAAATCAGGGGAATTTTGTAGAAGGTTTTCCAAATAAATTCACTTTGAAAAAAATTATCTATATTGGTGTTGTGACTCATCAAATGGAATGATGTAAGAACAATTTATGTTTATCTAATTTTTCATTTAAAATCATAGTGTTAATGAACATAGATACCTATGTGTTTAAATATATATAGGTGAACTCGTAAATATGGGTGTCTGTTCCATTAGAAATGAGGGGCAAAGGTGCATGATGATTATTTGTCGCTAATTTTTGTTGGATGAATAAGGAATTTTAGTAACCTAGATAAAATCTCCAAATTTTAGGATGAATAAATTTTTTCGTTCGAACATTAAAATTAATGACGACCTTGAAATCCTTCCAGAGGGATTTCCGAATGAGGAAATTTTCTTGTGAATTAAATTTTCATACCAATTTTTTGGCATAATAATTATTTGGGAAAACATTTGTGTTACAAATAATGACGCCCGCAATCACTTTCATTCATTCTTTTGTTGAATGATAATGAATTTTACACCCTACAACTTATTGTTGGGACCTTGTTGTTCCATCGTGGGAACTCTGCTACTGCCACTCTACAACCATGGGAACCTAGCGACCTCCACCATGCCACTGCCAAAACATGATACCTAGTGTTGAGACTCTGCTCTACTGCCATGGGAACCCTACTACTTCCACCATGATACCTTTGTCACCTGGCTACGTCCACCCTATCACAGTTGGCACTGTACCACCTGTTCCACTTCGGCCTCCTTGACATTGTGCAAGGACCTACTACTTGTTTTACCGAGGACACCCTTTGGATTTTTTTGTTGTTGTTTAATTTGGTTGTTTGTACGTGGATTGGATGTGAACCGTCATTCAACATCCTATGGAATTCAATAGTTTGGATGTGGATTAAATCTGGACCTTGATTCAGCAGCATGTGGGATTCAATATTCGTCTTTTTCTAGATCAGTATTACGAGACCTAGTTTCTCTAGCTTTTATGTTATGATTTGTAAAAAATTTCAAGCCTAATTAATTTTTCGTCATCTTAAAGGTGTTTCTAATTACTGTCATACAGTTTAAGGGTGTTTGTTCCATTTGTTGTTTTAGCATAAGTTCCTAGAGTGTTTTTCTATTTTCTTTTAGTTAGATTTCATTATGAAATTCACATTT
The DNA here is from genome assembly GCA_001517045.1 of Pseudotsuga menziesii. Lineage (NCBI taxonomy): Eukaryota > Viridiplantae > Streptophyta > Pinopsida > Pinales > Pinaceae > Pseudotsuga > Pseudotsuga menziesii. The sequence continues at coordinate 32,682 of LPNX010121554.1, forward strand.
AGTATATTTGAATTTTTCTCAATTAATGTGAATGTATATGATTCAAAAAGTAAAGTTTGCTTGGTACCCTATGCCAAATTGCTTGTTTATTTTTCTTTAAGACTGAATATTTTACCCTTTTCTTTTCTTCAATACATGTATCTTCTTCATGATTTTTCTTTTTTTTTTGTGAAAGAAATAGAGTTGTAAACAAAATAGGTTATGAGTTTGTTCGAAGGAGGGAGAGTGTGGTGTGTATGACTAAATATGTGCAAGCACTTACCTACCTTCTTGCATGAGCTAATAATTTTATCAAAGTTGTAGTGATAATTTCTCTTGAATTCTCAATTCTTTTAAAGAGATTCTCGGCTTCCTCTTGATGGCCACATCCCTCGTACCCTTCAATAAACTAGACAACATCAAACTTCATGTATTTTCTTAATTTTTGGATTTTGTAATCTATTCAACCACTTTTTTGGCGATGACATGGATTTCAATCTTAAACCAAATTGCATAGTGATATCCACTAATCACTATTTCCCCCCTTTGTAAATATTTTGGTCTCAATAGAATCCTTTTTTTTCAAAAGAAAAAATACCAGTCTTTGTTATTCAATTGAATCAAAAGACATCTTTTACATAGCACCAAATGACTGGGCACTCAAAAATCAACAGTCATCAAAGATATGCGTCAGAAGACTGAGCAAACAACAGTCAGAACAGACAGCATTCAGAATGTCACAGCAATAACAGAAATGTTCAAAAAATATATTGCATCCTCCAAGAGAGAAGAAACTAAAGTATGATCATGACAGACTTTACTCATCATTCCTGTATAAAACAGGTCAGAAAAACTGATAGAATCGAAGGTGATCATCAACCAAAAATTTTGGAGAAAAACTTTCTAGCAGAGAGGGGTCTGTCCAAGACAGAAACATATATCATGCACCAATAAATATTGATGGCAGCTGAAAGCTGAAGAAACTCAGCATTAATAGGACAAATTGTCCTTCATTGATGACCTTGCCATCCAAAAATTCTGAGAAAGAACCATGACCCAAATCCAAATTTAAAGCCTTCTTTGAGAGTCCATCTGCCAGGGAGTTATGCTCCCGGAAAATGTGCTTGAAAATCACTTGAGGAGCCAAAAGAAGCAATTTTCTTATATCTTTTCCCCAGTGCATCAGAGTGGGAACATCAAGCGCCGACGATCGATTAAGCCAAGAAATAATAATCAAAGAGTCACCCAATATCAACTGAATTGGTATACCCATCAACTGACTTATTCTGAGAACAACCCAAGCAGCCAAAAGTTCAGCTCTTGTATTTGTACCAAGACAACAACCAATGGAAAAACAGAAATAATGCTGATCATTCAGATAAAGAACACATCCTGAACCACATAAATTTGCTGCAGAAGCCCCATCAAAAAAGCCACGGGGAAAGGTTAGAGCAGGTTTGGAGCCAATATTTCGGATCTTCAATGATTTAGTGGGAGCAGGATAGGTGTTTAACAGGCCTTCAACTCTGATGAATAAGGATGGAAGAGAAGGTTTCCATTTTTCAAAGATACACTTGTTTCAAAGGTTCCAAATAATCCAAAAGATGAAAAAATGCAAATATCTATAGGCACCCTTGCTAAAGGGGGAGTTAAACCTATGGAACAAGAGAGAGTAGACCGAGTCATGGGTGGGAAATACAACACCAAATTTATCAGCAAAGTAAGAGAAAGTTCTCAAACTGATAGGGCATGACAAAAAGAGATGGGGAATATCTTTCGAGTTATTTCCACAAAGGATGCATTTGCTTGGCCCCTAAAAGCCTTTTCTCTGCAGGTGATCCCAGGTTAAAATACGCCCTTTAATGATAATCCATGTAAAACAGATAATTTTCAGAGGGATACGTTGATGCCAAAGAAATTCCAGCGAAGGGTCTGGAGTCTCAAAACAACTAAAAGAGATGTATTCATATCCTTTAGCATCAGATAAAGAGCCTACAAAATTTGAATGAGACCAGAGAAGAGAATCATCTTGTTCTGACAAAAATATTTGGCCATATTCCAAACCCCGAACATAGCTTTCCCAATGTAATTTCCAATCATTACAAAGGTCTAAATCAACAGCTGAAAACCAGTAAGAAGAAGCTGAAAAGGTAAGATTTCTTACCTGGTTTAATGTAACAATACCAAAATATTCTAAATACTCCCGTAAACCAGCTGGCAGAATGTAATTTGATCCAAAACCTACCATGGGATCAACCCCAACCCGAACAGAAGATCCATTTCCAACATTCCAGATCAAACCTTTGCCCATCCACGGCAAAGTTTCAACAAACCCTCTCCATAAAATAGAGACATTTTGAACAACAAATCTTGTTTCTCTTAACCAGATATGGACAGGTCTGTTCTTCAAGTATTTTACTGAGATGAGCTTATTCCATATACCAGAACTATTTAACACCAGCCAGAAACTTTTCAATCTTAAAGAAAGGCTGAAACTGGGCAAGTGTTTGATCCCCCAACCACCCTGAGAAATCGGTCGAGCTAGCTCTTTCCAATTCATGAGATGAAATTTAGATTTATTTGTTGAGGAACCCCAGAGGAATGAGAAGATAAGCTTCCTGAGTCTGTCAAGAATGCTGGCCGGAATAGGAAAGAGGGATAACCAGTAAACTGGGATACTCGTGAGGACTAAGCGAATGAGAACAATTCGGCCTCCTAAAGACAGAATTCGATTGGTCCAATGGGAAATCTTTTTTTCAAATTTAGCAACAAGCCAGAGCCAATCTCTTATTAAGTAACCAGAAGGCTTCAAATAGCAACCAAGATAAACAAAGCCTTTAGATAGCAAATCAATTCTGTAGGGAAAAATGCCAGCTAAATTTTGAAGGAAAAATGCATCCAAGTCATTATGAAGGAAACTGGATTTATTAATATTTATACTCATGCCAGAAGCTTCACAAAATATATCCAAAATTTCCTTAAAAGCCTTCCATTCCTCAACAGAGCCAAAACCAAATAAAATCACGTCATCCACAAATAATAGGTGTGTGAGAGAGAGACGAGCCGAGATTTTTATACCTTTTATCTTCCCCTGTTTTTTTGCCTCTTCAATCAAGAGACTAAGTCCTTCTATGACCAAGATAAACAGCAAAGGGGATAAAGGACATCCTTGTCTTATTCCCCTAGAGGCTGGGAAAAAAGATGACGGGGAGCCATTTACAAGAACAACAAATTGAACTGATGAGAGGCCCCCTAAAATCCAATTCACCCCCACCAAAGGCACTCCAATTTGTAAGAGAATGAGTCTAACAAAGGACCAATTAACCCTGTCGAAGGCTTTTGATAAATCTAGTTTTAAGATTAGGGAATTCCTTTTTCAGGGTTTAATCGTATGTAATACTTCTTGAGTAATTCCTATGGGATCCAGAATCTGTCTATTTTTAAGAAAACCAAACTGCTGAGGAGAAATGGCTTTATCTAAGAAGGGCTTGAGTCTCATAGCAGCAATTTTCGAGATCAGTTTATAGCAGAGGTTACAAAGAGAAATGGGGCGAAAGTCTGCAAAAGTGACAGGTCTATAAATCTTAGGGATAAGAGTGATAAAAGTAGAGTTTAGAGCAGGAGATACCCTTCCAAGAACCCTGGAGGATTCCACCATCTTAACAAGATGAGGGCCCAACAGGTCGAAGAAAGTCAAGTAAAACTCTACAGGCCAGCCATCCAGGCCTGGGGCCTTATCTTTTTTGAAGGAATTGAGGGCACTTTCCACTTCAGAAATATTAACAGCACTCGAAAACACCTCTTTCTCATCAAGATCAAAATAGGAAGGAAATAAACGGATGATTTTAAGTTGAGCAGAAATGGAAGTCAAATTATCATCTTCAAAAATTTTCCTGAAATGACGGATCCCCAGAGATTTGATATTGGGGTCATCTGAGATCCAATCCCCACTTTCATTTTGTAAAATCCAAATAGAATTGTGATTTTTTCGAGTAGAAGCCATAGCATGAAAGAACTTGGTATTTGTATCCCCATTCGAAGCCGAAGTGATCCGACTCTTAAGTCTAGCAGAGTAGAGTTCATGGTTAATCACCTTTTTTTGATCGGCTTTGAGAGACAGGAGTCTAAGTTGTTGTTCTTCAGTCAAGAGAGAAGAAATAGAGGAAGAGAGAAGGGAATTAATTTCCTCTTCCAGAAGGATAGATTTGTCCTGCATATTCCTGGCTTCAAGATTAGTCCAAGATTTAACTTTGGATTTAAGGATCCGAAGCTTATAGGAGAGGTCAAAAATGGGATCCAGAGGGTTATCAGAAAGGATAAGAGGCCATTCAGCTCTAATCATTTTTTTAAAATCCTCATTTGAAAGCCAGGATTGATTAAATTTAAAGGGAAGAGCACAGGAGGATTGATGGTCCTGCCAGTCAAAGATGACCAGAAAGTGATCTGATATCCCACATCTATGAGTCCAAACCCTGAATCTAGGGAGAGAAATAACCATTTGATCCGATAGCAGATAACAATCAAGTATTTTAGAAATACCTTCTTCCCCCATCCTTTCATTCCTCCAAGTAGGGCTAGCACAGGTGGGAGCCACATCCACCAGATGATGATCTGATAGCAGCTTGGAAAAGAAAGGACCCAGAGGATCCAGCTGTGCTTTTGGCCCCCAAATCTCAGAGACATTTAAAGTGAAATTCAAATCTCTATCTAGGATGAGGTTAGGAAGAGAGAGAAGGCCCCCCGAGACCGCAAAGTTCCAGAAAGTTTCTCTATTAATATAAGGGGGAGGATAAGGAAGTTGTGAGTACACAGCTTTGAGTCTAGAAGAAAGAGGAATATAAGGATCCAGTATAGAGTCCTTCACATCCTTTGAGGTTTTTTTCGATTTCTTTTTCCTAATAGTAACATTTTTGAACCTAATGGAATTAAGAGGCAGAACTGATGGTGAAAGGGGGGACTTGTCCGAAAAGATGTTCAGAGTTTTCTTCTAGGAGGGATCAGAAAAAGAAGATGAAATGACCGGACTGGGAGGGGAAACAGGATTGTGTTCAGCCCTTTCAAGAGGGGGAAAATCATCTTCAGAAAACAGGGGTGGTTGGATGATATCCCCCTGAATATTTGAATTTTTAGACTTATCCAAAGACTGAAGAGAAGGGGATGTCCGAGGGATCTTTTTAGGTAAAAACTTAGAATGAGGGGACTCAACCACAGAATCCGAATGATGGATAGCATAAGACTCTTCTACAGGACACTGTGAAATAGATGTATTTTCAGTCTCAAGGAGAGATGGGGTGGAGTTTAGAATAGCAGAAGGGTGAGACTTAATAGAATGAGCAGCTTGAGGGGAATGGGGTGTAACATCAGAAGGTGATGAAAAGACTATAGCTTTAAGGGGCCCTTTAACATCTGGAGGATTACTTTTTTTTCCTACAGAATCCAAAAATGCCAACTCCTGGTCCGAAACATCATTGAAAAGATTACAATCATTTTTAAGTTGTTCAATAGCCGAGATAGAAGAGACAGGAGTGCATACCTTATCTTCCAAAAAAATATCACATGAAGAGCGCCGAACAGGAGAGGAAGAAGCTAACCAGGAAGACGAGCATTGTCTACGGAGATGACCTGTTTCCCGGTAGAGACTACAATGGAAGGGAATGCCTTGATAATCTAATTTCTGAATGAACAGTCTTTCTTTGCACAGGATTTCCACATTTGTTGGTAAGCCTTTTGAAATATCAAACTCCACCAGTATTTTAGCCAGTCTCTTATCATAGACATTCAGAAAGTCATTTTTGAGCGCTACAAAACGACCTATGGTGTTACCCATGCCTTCGAGCAGAGAACGGCTCCACAGTGGGAAAGGGAGACCTGGTAGCAATGTCCACATGTGTCGTTTTTTAATCCTTTCCCTAGCAGGATCGAAGTTGGCATGCCACCGATCGAGGACCAACGAACCTTTACCAATCCTCCACATCCTTTACAAAACCTGGGTGGCGTGGTCATCCTCGAGGAAAACAAACACAATTCAGCCCCTAACAAGAATGCTTATAACTGGAACATAAGAAAGGAAGGGTTTCCAATTTTCTGTTGTCCAGCAAACCCAATCTTTTTTTTCCATAGACGCATATTCAAGACGGCCAACCAGAGCTCGAGCACACAAAGCTTCAACTTTGTCCATAAAAATGTCATTCCTGACCACATAACGTAGTTTGCCATCCAATACTTTGTGTGATTTGGCCTTGCGACGGCGCCGAAACCGGTCAGCTGCATATTCAACTGATGGACCGAGCAAGCCTTGAGCATTCTCCGACATGGAGATAGATTCACTAAACCCCAATAGATGCTAACCGGAAACAACCTGTGAAGGTGCCATAAACCCCAAAACCCCTTTTTTTAAGAAAATATAATATACTCCTAAACTGCAAACCCAGGTTTTAGTTGCCACGAAGATGCTATTTTGCAGGAACGGCAATGGTTACAAAGATCCAAAAAGTGCAAGAAACCGGATCAGACCACTATCCCATAAGGAGACATAAAAAACCCATAAACCGTCCACACAGCAGACCAGGTTGAGTAAAAAAGGTGACAAGTGGGGCAAAAAACAAATTAAATCATTACCCTTGGTCCGGAAACAAAACAAACCCCACAGGCCGAAATTCAAGGAAACCGTCTCTAATGAGACATCTGATGGCACTAACAGGACACAATCATAGCCCACAACCCTAAAGATGACGAAGGGCGACAATAGATCAGACAGAGACAGCGGAGGGTACAAAGATCCTTCTAAATCGCGAAAGGTGCTGGGCAGATGATATAAAAAGAACGGCTAGGATTCAAAACAGAACAATCACGCAGGAGAAAGGTGGTGAAACAGAAAAATCAAAAAATCAAAACATGGATGAAGCCAAAGCCAACTGCTATGTACAGTTCCCACTTGATTAGACTGATTGGTACTAGTCCTCAGCTAAATGAGGAGGGACTCTAGTCGTTGGCTCCAGCATAAAGAAACATCCATGGAGGAGGAAAGAAAACCAGGCCATAGCTCAAAACAGACAAAGAAAAAAGCAAGGAGAAACGCCACAACCAGAAGCTTGAATAAACAATCAGCGGATAGTTACTGAGAAAGAGAACAGCCCGAGGCCTCCGCGCCCTTCTGCTGGCTACATCCTGCAAAAACTCGTCGAAACCCTCGCCGTTTTCTCAGAGCCATTTTTCCTGGGCCCTTGCTAAAGCGAGGGATTTTTTTAGTAAAGGCACATGGGAAGATGACTCAATAGAATCCTTTATACATAATGAATCCTTTATAGACCAATATCTAGATAAAAGGGATAATTATAACCCACGGTATTTACAATCTGCATACGATCTATAATGGGAGATGTGACATACCGAAAGTTGTTTCAATTGCATTTTCAGAACAAGTGGAATAAGCAACAAAGTTGCTTAGTAACTGCCTCCTAAGAAGAAATTGAAAATATATAGCAATAGGATAATTTTGCTATAAAAATATATGATAAAACAAATATAATTACAATTTGAAAGAAATTAAAACAAAAATGAATTAAAAAATGTCCATTTAAATACGATATAGGTTATTGCAATGTAGCATAAAACAAGCATATTCAAGCTTCCTTACATACTTCTAGTAATATTCTTGACTTATGTTATAAAAATATGCCAGTTTCTTTATAGACTAGCATAAATAGGAAATGAGAAATAATAGCTTATAAGACTATAAATTAATATCATTGTTGTGAGAATAGTTTATTTATATTTTATTATAAATTTATAATGCTATACAAATATTCCACTTAATCCCACCCGATACGTGGGGCTCTTAAATACTTACTTACTAATGGTTACTTAAATTTTAAGTTATAATTAGATACTTATTACATTAAGTATAAGATAATTAATATGAAGAATAAACAGTCTTTTACTCTAATTTAATTTTAATTTGTAATAAATAAAAAATTAATAAAAGTCACTTAAAAAAGATAATATAAATAATATTAATGCCACTTAAAACATTATCATAGTTAAATTATATAACAAAAACAAAATAAAAAAACATATAAATTATATAATGAAAACAAAATAAAAATTGAAGCTAATAATCAATTGGAAAGGATTAAATTCAATTAGTAAAATGATTTCATAATCATATGGAGCTAAAAAAATCAATTGGAAAGAATTGAATTCAATCAGTAAAATGATTTCATAGATATAAATAAAAACTAAATAAAAACCAATGCTTATACTGTGTTTTTCAATAAAAATAACTGAACTTTTGCCATTGTATTATTCGGTGCACTGTGGACAGATACTACCTGACTGTAATTTTAGGTCATCTCGGCTTTCGGTGAGTCAAACGCTTAAAACATTACAAAATACACTGTGGACAGATACTACCTGACTGTAATTTTAGGTCATCTCGGCTTTCGGTGAGTCAAACGCTTAAAACATTACAAAATAATAATGAATTGACCCACATGATGTCATAGTTGCCAAGTCCTTGAAAATACTCAACCTCACGACCAACAACTTTACAGGCCAATTCCCTGCTTCTCTGGGAAATTCACAAGAACTCGCCTCCCTCAACCTTGCAAAGAATCCCTTTACTGCTGGCACAATTCCCCTAGAACTAATGAGTTTGAAGAAACTCAACACCTGCTACTTGGCCACCTGCAATTTGATAGGAGAAATCCCGCTTTTCATCTTTAATTTCACAGAGTTGGGCCTCTTGGATCTCTCTAACAACAGCCTCAACGGATCTATTCCCAAGAAAATCTCCAAGCTGAAGAAGCTCTATCGACTGGAGCTCTACTACAACTATCTCAGCGGGAGTATTCCTCCCGAATTGGGCGATCTCACGTTACTGCAAAACGTGGATGCGTCGGGCAACACCCTTACCGGCAGCATTCCACAAGAGCTCGGGAATTTGAAGAAGATATCATACTTGCAGCTCTACAACAACAAGCTTTCGGGCCAAATTCCAGAGAGCTTTGGGGAATTGCCATTTCTGGAAGGCTTGTCGCTCTACCAGAACAATCTCACTGGCCAACTACCGCAGAAACTCGGCAGCCTGTCCAAATTCAACATGCTGGAAGTGTCGCAAAATCGGCTCAATGGTTCGTTGCCTAAAGACATCTGCAGAGGAGGAAACCTGCAGTACTTTCTTGTTCTCGAAAATTATTTCACGGGAGAGTTGCCTGTCTCATACGGGGCTTGCCAAAGCTTAATACGCTTCAGAGTCAATAGCAACAGTCTCAGCGGTAGAGAGCCGGTGGGAATCTGGGGTCTGCCCAATGTCAATATTATTGATATGAGCTTCAACAATTTTGTGGGCGAAATGAGTGCCCAGATCGGAAATGCAAAGAATCTATCGCAGTTGGCCATTCAAAACAACCAAATCTCTGGCAACTTTGTCCCAGAGATTGGCTTGGCGCCACAACTGGTCAGGATTGAAGCCGGAAACAATAAGTTTACGGGTCAATTACCGCAGGAAATCGGGAGGCTGAAGCAGTTGAATGCACTATATTTGCAAGAAAATATGCTAGAGGGATCCATTCCACACGAAATCGGCTCCTGCAAATCTTTAACCATAATAAATCTTGCGAGCCGTCTGGACGAAGCCATTCCGGAAACATTGGGATCTATTGATGTTTTCAATTCTTTGAATGTGTCAAATAACAAGCTCTCCAGATCGATTCCCAGCAGTCTCGCCGGATTGACCCTTAGCTCTATTGATTTCTCCAACAATCAGTTAAGCAGGGGAAGCTTTTCCAGGGCGCTGTTCCCAACTCGCTTATCAGCGTCGGAAGCAGGGGAAGCTTTTCAGGAAACCCAGGGCTCTGTGTTAAAATCTCCAGTAGCGATGATACAATTGTAGTTAGCTCGACTTCTTCTTGTGCTCAGAAAGAATCCGAAAGAATGAAATTGGTAGCCAGTTTCATTGCCGGTGCAACCGTGTTAATATTGGCCGTTGGACTGATACTTTTCCGGCAATGAAAAGGTTTTTTATGACGTCATTGTTACAGGTGTCGACTCAAATCCAGATAATAAACTTCAAGGATGACATCATCTCTGCTTAACCAATAACAACACAAATAAATATAATTTTAATAAATTTAAAAATTGCTATTTTTCATACTCCAAAGTTTAACTTTATAATAGAGATTTTAATCTTTTTAATATGCACCAATATGCACCAACTAATACCAAAGTCAAGACAGTTGACTTGTGATGGATTACTATATACCTGCTGAGGTATAATAAGGTCTTTAACAAGTAAATCGTATTGGAAATATTATTATTATAGGTTATTTGCGAAACTTAAACTCTTATTACTTTATTATATTTATTATCTTTCACGATTGTATTTTACTGCCTTTAAATTATAGCATGTATATAGATACATTACTAGAACAAATCCTTCAAATATTTTATAACAAACCCTATACCTCATTTGTAAAAATCCGTGCTTTTGGGGATTTTATTAATGGTTGTAATGAAGGCTAGTGAGATATAAAATATATATGGTTCTAATATGTCTACTTCATTTTTATATTTAAAAACTCTAATTACTAGATGATTTGAAAACCTTTTAGATTATAGGTTAGATTTGGAAATGTAAACAATGTATATAACCATTTTTTTGTGTTTTTATAATGTTTTTCTCACCATTTTCATAATATCTTATTTGTGTATATAAGTTTTTAATCCTCAATTTTTATAACATTTTGTTTATGCTTATTTATTTCATTTACATCTCATTCGTTTAGGATAAGGATTAGCTTAAGGTATGTTTAGTAGGAGAAGATAAGATATGAAAGGGTTGACTAGGCTAGGCCATGTTCGTGAATACACAAAGATATCTTACCTTTTACTAATGTAGAGTAGGTTTTGCATAGAATATGTTAGTGGATAAGATAAGCTTAATATAGGATTGTCTAAACTAAGTCAAAAAATGGTGAGGGATGATAAACTGTAATAGAATAATTATTGAGGGTATGGTGTGCTAGGGTACAAATAGGATAAGCAATAGGTTCATGGGTATGGTAAATCCAGGTAAAGTGCATAGGCCTAAGATAATAAATATATTAAAGGTTAAGTTATATTAGGGTAGGTCACAATAGGTTGACTTGGTTAAGGTAGAGTTGGGTAGGCTAAGGGAGAAGAGGGTAGGAAAGTATGGGTAAGGTTGGCTAGGGTACTAATTGAATATGCTACAGAAAGGCTAGGTTAAGATAAAACAGAGTTAGGGAGGATAAAAATAAGTATTGATAATCTAAGGTAGGAAAGGGTGTGATAGGGTATGATATTAAGTGATAGCATGAAGTTGATGGTGAATTCAATTGCAATAGGAATGTGCATCCCCTTGGTTTTTAAAATGTGCGTGCATCAACAAGAACACATGTGCTTTCCTGGTTCTGTAATTTCCTAACATCCATAATACTTGAGACATATTATATTGGAGAAGTGAATAGCAGTTGACCCTTCTAAAATGAAGGCTATCCTAGAATGGCCTGCACCAAAATACGTTCATGATATAATATCTTTTATGGGGTTAATAGGATATTACCACAAATTCATAGAAAAATCCTCTTGAATAGATCATTCTATAACAACTACGCATGTTAGATTTTTATCAATTTAGACAGTATTATCTTAGGATCTTCTCTGAGAGAATAACATGCACAACAATCAATCACAAGAGACAATAGACACAAAGATTTTCCTTGGGGAAACCATAAAGGAGAAAACCAGGGCAACTTCCTCAGAGATAGAATAAGCACCAATGGCAGCCGTAAAACCCAAAGACAGTAAGATGATCTTCGACAGTTGTTCTCTCTCTTATCCCAGCTCCTTCTCTCTCACTCATGTGCTACAACTGAGTGTGAGTGACTGTTTGTTAAATAGACAGGCTCTCTCTCTATTTATACTAGTTTCTGACTTGACAATAACTTACCAAGGCAGACTTCTCTAGGAGAGTCTAATAACCCTAGTGCCCCACAATTGCGGGGACTTTAACCCCCGATCAACAAGGAGGGTTAACCTCTATGACTTTACATGAATTTTTTACATTATTGATTATCTCAATAGGAACACCGGGGACTAATCAAATACAATATATGAAATACATAAGTGAATACATTCCGAAGTTACAAATACATCAACACTCCCTCTTAACTAGGAAGGCATTCTCTTGACACAATTCATCAACACAAGTCTTCTTCTTTGGATCAAGTCTAGATCATCATTAACGCTGGATCATCACTGTATCATCATCGAAACTGGACATCATCAAAGCTGGATCATCACTAGATAATCATCATCATTGCTTCCGCTATCTCGATCAACTGGTGCTATCTCTCAATTCTTTTCGTCATAGGAATTTCTATAGAGCCAACCCTTTTTCATGTTGGTTGTAGGCCTAGCCTCCATGTAGGTATTCATCTTCTTCATCACTAATATATGACCTAGTAAGAAAGGCCTGCCCAGCACTTACATCTTACCATGGGAGGAGAACATCCACCACCATGTCAGAAATGCACTCCCAACACTCACATTGATTGGAATGGTAGGACACACCATCTACCATCCGAGGAAATTCCTAGCACTTACATCCATTGGCATGATAGGAAACACCATCTATCATCCAAGGAAAGGCCCAACACTTACATCTATTGGCATAGCAGGACACACCATCTACTATCCAGAGAAAGGAACAACACTTACATCTACTGGCATACTAGGACACACCATCTACTATCCAGAGAAAGGAATAGAACTTATATCTAACCCAGTCAGAAATGATCAACACTTATATCTGACCCAGTCAGAAAGGCTTAGGACTTACATCCTCTGCCATAGTAGGACACACCATCTACTATCCAAGGAAAGGCTCTGCACTTACATCCACTGGCATGATAGGACACACCATCTATCATCCAAAGAATGGTTCAGCGCTTATATCTACTCGCATAGTAGGAGACACCATATACCATATAGAGAAAGGATATGCACTTACATCCACCAGCATGATAGGAGACACCATCTATCATCCAAGGAAAGGCTTTGTACTTATATCTTACCATGGGAGGACCCGCCTACTACCATGTTAGAAGGGCTCTGCACTTACATCTGAACTAGTCAGAAAGGCTCTGCACTTACATCTGACCATGGGAGGACCCACCTACCACCATGTCAGAAGGGCTCCACACTTACATATGACCCACTCAAAAAGGCTCTGCACTTACATCTGACCATGGGAGGACCCACCCAACACCATGTCAGAAGGAATCTGCACTTACATATGACCCAGTCAGAAAGGATCTACACTTACATATGACCATTGGAAGACTTATTACCTTCCACCATGTCAGAAAGGCTCACAGACTCATCACTTCCTCTTGGAAGGAACCTCGATCTAGAGAACACCAAGCTTCTCCCTGGAGTACTCAAACTTCACTCTAGTCAATGGAGTGGTTAACACATCAGCTATCTTCTCTTTCATTGCAACATGCTGGAGCTTCACTACTCCTCTCTGCACCATATCCCTGATATAGTGATATTTGATCTCAATGTGCTTCACTTTTCATGGAACACCGGGTTCTCTGACAACTTCACACAACTCTGGTTATCACAATATATACAAGTAGCATCCAACTGGAGATCAAATAAATCGGATAGTAGCTTCCTTAGCCACACTACCTCAAAACTAGTCGAACAAGCTGCAACATACTCTGCTTTGGATGTACTCAGTGCCACACAGGACTGCTTCCTTCTAAACCAAGAGATCACACCTGAACCCATACTGAAGCAGCACCTTAAGGTGCTCTTCCTATCGATGGCACTGTCTGCCCAATCTGAATCAACATAACCTTCTAGGTTCATCTTCTAATATACCTCATACTTGAGCCCATAATCAACTATACCCTTCAGGTACCTCAGAATATGCTTTGCAACAATCAGGTGAGAATGTCTTGGATCCATCAGGAACTGACTAAATGTGTTGACAACAAAGAAAATATCTAGTCTCATATTCATCAGGTACATCAAGGACCCAATCATCTGATGATACATCATAGAACCAACCGTTTATGATGAAGCATCACTCAATAGCTTTAGGTTCAATGTCATAGGTGTGGTCATAGTATTGCAGTCCATCATCCTGAACCTCTTCAAGATCTATATTGCATACTTCTCTTGTCCTAGGGAGATTCCATATGCACCCTACCACACCTCCATGCCTATAAAGTAGTGCATCATACCCAAGTCCTTCATCTTGAACTCGGCAGCAAGCTTCCTCTTTGTATCAACAATGAACCCATTCACACCTATTACAAACAGTTCATCTACATAGAGTAAGAGTATCACTGGGTTCCCTTCTTCAACCTTGTAGTAAAGGTTGGAATCTGATTTACTCTTGATAAACCTTAAACTAGATAAGAAGCTATCAATTCTGTCGCACCATGTCCTGGGATCCTGTTTCAAACCATATAGGGATTTCTTTAATTTATAGACATGATTATCCTTGTTATGTGTCTCAAAACTGAGTGGTTGCTCCACATACCCTTCCTATTCTACTACACCATTCAAGAAAGCAGTCTTGACATCCATCTGGTGTATCTTCCATTTCATCACTACAGCCAAAGCAAGTACTGATCTGATGGAAGTGTATCTAGCTACAGGTGCAAAAGCTTCTTCATAATCTATTCCTTCTTTTTGGGAGAAGCCACGACCCACAAATATTGATTTATATTTATCTATGCTACCATCTGCAGCATGCTTGATCTTGTAGATCCACTTTGAAGTCACAACAGACTTCCCCTCTTGTCTAGGGACAACATCCTAGACATCATTATTCATGATCGACTAGTAATCCTCGATCATAGAATCCTTCCATTGTTTCTTCTCTGCAACTTCTTCATAGTTGGAAGGTACTTCATCAATGCTGTCACATAATAGCGCTACATAACCGAAGCAGGACCTGGTTCTTTTCCTCTCTCTGTGCATTTCTTCTAGAGCCCCATATCTTTCTGCACCTTGGATAGCCTCTCGTACCCATGTAGGTTTCCTCTTGTGAAGATTCTTCTCTTAGGGTGGATCTACAGGTTCCTAGTGTTCTTCTATTTCTCAATCTTCATCTTGATTTGCATCGTTCATAGTTGTATCTTGAATTCTGGGTACTTTTGTTTCTTCAGAGTCTTCAATTGGTCACTTTCTAGATTTGGTGTAAGCTAAGTCTTCATTGAATGTTACGTCTCTACTAATGTCAATATTCTTGAATCCTAGGAAGTATATTCTGTAAGCTTTCGAGCTTTCACTATATCCCACAAATATACCCTTCTTTCCAGAAGGATATAACTTTGTCCTCTTTTCTTTTGGAATGTGTATGTATACTAGATAGTCGAATATTCTAAGATGGTTGGCCTCTGGTTTCTTTCTGAAAAAAAGCTTCTTCAGATGTTTTGTTCTTGAGTATCTGTGTGAATTATGGTTCTATACATACACTTCTGTCCTGGCAGCTTCTTCCCATAGATACATGGGAAGATCTTGATCATGAAGCATTTCCCTTGCAACTTCCATTATCATTCTATTCTTCCTTTCAGCAACCCCATTCTGTTGTGGATTATATGGAGTGGACAACTCCCTCTTAATCCATGAATCTCTACATAGCTCTTTGAATTCATTTGATGTGAATTCTCCGCCATTGTTTGATCTAAAGGTTTTGATATTATTTTCTGTGTGGTTCTCGATCAAGGCTTTGAATTCCTTGAACTTGCTGAATAATTCATCTTTGTTCTTCAAGAAGTATATCCATGTCTTTCTAGAAAAATCATCAATGAAAGACATATAGTATGCATACCCACTCAATGAACTGGATGTCATCGGACCGCATACATCGAAGTGGATGATTTTCAATATTCCTTTTGCCTTGCTCTCGCTACTTGGAAATTTATTCTTTGTGTTCTTTCCTTTCACACATCCTTTGCAGACACCATCATGTTTTTTTTGTATTTCTAGAAGACATTCAACATCTTTGCTTGCAAGTGGTAGTGATCTATAGTGCACATGTGCAAGCCTTCTATGCCAAAGTTCATTTGGCTCTACTGAGTCATGGACCAAGGCGTATTCTAGTTGTCCCTTCAATTTGTACAGTCCTCCTTCGTGTTCCCCAATTACTATTACATCATCTATAGTCTTTCCCTTTGGCCACATAAGAACTTGGCCATCTATAAATGAAAACCTTATGCATTTTTCAT
The DNA here is from genome assembly GCA_001517045.1 of Pseudotsuga menziesii. Classification (NCBI taxonomy): domain Eukaryota; kingdom Viridiplantae; phylum Streptophyta; class Pinopsida; order Pinales; family Pinaceae; genus Pseudotsuga; species Pseudotsuga menziesii. Next base: position 48,932 of record LPNX010121554.1, read on the forward strand.
CCGATGCATACATGGAGAGGAGATTCTTCTTTAGTCTTGGTACAAACAAGACATCCTTCATCTTCATAGACTTTCTAGAGTCTAGCTTATAGGAGGATTCACCACTACTTTTTATTGGATACTAGTATTCATCCCCAAGTTTCACCTTGTGAAGCGAATCATGTTCGGATAGTTTCACAAAGGATTCTTTGAATCTTGTCATATGCTTGGAAGCCCCACTGTCTATAATCCAATCATTGCTTCCATGTGTGATAGTTCTCGTGAGAGAAGAAATCAAGACATATTCTTCATCACTTGAAGAATCATCACATTCTTATTTGATTCTCTTTCTGGAAGTTTCATCATCCTTTGCAGCATGAACATGATGTCTTCTCTTTTTTCCCTTCTTCTTGTGAGAGCCACTTTTGTTTCTAGGACAATATCTGGCATAGTGTCCTCTTGCATCACAAGTAAAACATTCGAGTTTAGATAAATTTTTGTCAAGTTTTCTTGGGTTATCTTTCTGGTGAGAATGCTTGCCTTTGGGATGATGATATTCCCTTCTGCTTTTCTTGGAGTTTACTGTGAGAGCTTGATCTTCACTTCCCATCTTTTCTTCTCAAGATACTATTCGAGTTTCTTCTTGTGAACATTCCTCTCATAGTCTTCTAAAGGTCTCAGCTTTCGTCTAGCACAAATCTAGGCTTGAATGAAGGAGTCCCATGACCTGCTGAGACCATTCAAGGTGTTTATCACAATCTATGCATTCTCCACTTCTTCATCTACTGCTTCAAGTTGTTCTTTTATCTGAGAGACCCTTGTAAAGTATGATTGTATGTTCTCTGCATTCTGGATCTTCACAATCTTCAACGGGTTCCTCAAAGTCATCTTTTGATTTATGTTCTTTCCTTCAAAGAGCTTGGTCAAGGCTTCAAACATCTCTTTAGGTGTATTTAGGGAGGACACCTGTGGTATGAAGTGATCCTTGATTTAATCAGCAAGAATCCTCTTGGCCATGATCAAGTTGTTCTTATGTAAGTCCTTACCCTCATCTCCCTCTAGAACTGGAACCTCTCCACTGATGTAGGAGTTCAATTCATTTTCTTTAAGAACTAGGGAGATCCTATACTTCCATGCTTGAAAGTTATCAGCTCCCTCAAGCTTTTCATCAAGCTTGGTGTGATGAGACATCTTAACTGAGAAGCTCAAATGGAAATACAAAATAATTAGATCTTACCAATTTGAGAAGCTGAAAAATGGATCTGGAGCTGATCTTTTGCAGCAGCTGGTTTTCTGGTTCCATGGCATATTAGGGTTTGACTTTCCCAAAGTTCTACCCAACCAAAAACCTTGATTTTTGTCTCTAAACTTAGATTTTGAGGAGGAGATAAATCCTAGCCTGGGATCACTCAAAAATTCCTCTTTAGTGAAAATCCCTAATTTCCCAATGTAATGGTAGGTCAAAAAATGAAAGTGCTCAGAATCAAATTCTGCTTCGATAGAAAAATGCGCCCTTCAATGGAGGTTCATCCTAGCCTCCTTTTTCTGATGGATTGTGGAGAGAGACCCAAAAAGTAAGAAGCCCTGGCTTCTGCAGCTACACAGTGTCTTCTTCTCGGTTTAGCTCTAATACCATGTTAGATTTTTATCAATTTCGACAATATTATCTTAGGATCTTATCTGAGAGAATAACATGCACAACAATCAATCACAAGAGACAATATACACAAAGATTTTCCTCGGGGAAACCATAAAGGAGAAAACCCAGCAACTTCCTCAGACATAGAATAAGCACCGATGGAAACAGTAAAACCCAAATATAGTAAAATGATCTCTGACAACTGTTCTCTCTCTTATCCCAACTCCTTCTCTCTCACTCATGCGCTACAACTAAGTGTGAGTGATTTTGTGTTAAATAAAGAGGCTCACTCTCTATTTATACTAGTTTTCGACTTGACAATAACTTACCATGGTTGACTTTTCTAGGAGAGTCTAATAACCCTAGTGCCCCACAACTGCATAGACTTTAACCCCTGATCAACAAGGAGGCTTAACCTCTATGAATTTACATGACTTGTTTACATTATTGATTCTCCCGATAGGAACATCAAGGACTAATCAAATACAATATATGAAATACATAAGTGAATACATTCTGAAGTTACAAATACATCAACAATGTAGAAGAAAAGTGTTCGATTTATTTGGAGCCAACAATGTCAAGATAACTTTGTTAAGTTAAAATATTTATTGACGAAAACACCAATATTAAAAATTGAGATCCAAATAAGGACTTTGCGGTATACATCAATGCAAGTAAAGAGGGGTTGGGAGGAGTTTTAACTCAAGAAGGTCTTGTAATCTGTTATGAATCCCACAAATTAAAAGAGCATGAAAAAAATTATGTAGTACATGATATGGAATTGGAAGTTATCATTCTGTCCCTTAATATCTGGCGACACTATTGGGTAGGAATGAATTTTTTGCTACTAACAGACAATATTGGGTTAAAATATTTATTTGTATGTATCAGATTGATACAAAAGGGTTTCTACGTTTCAAAAATTGAATTTATGTGCCCAACCAATATAATATAAAGCAGATCATCTTCATAGAATTACATAATAACCCGTATCCATGACACCCTAGATATAAAAAATTTATAACAAATTTAAAGAAATATTTTTATTGGCCAAATATGAAAAGAGAAGCAACCGAATATGTGGCCCGATGTTTTACTTGTAAACAGGTTAAATCCATTCACCAACACCCATCCATATTATTGCATCCTATACCCATACCTGAGTGGAAATGGGAAACTATAACTATGGATTTTATTACAAGATTACCAAGGAAAAAGAAGAAAAATGATTCCATTATGGTTGTTAGTAGAAAAATTAAGTAAAGCGGCCCCTTTTATACGTGTAAAGTCAACTTATAAAAATTTAAATATTGTTGATATATTTATGAAAGAGATCTTCATACTACATGGGATTCCAAAAATAGTTATTATAGATTGTGATGCTAAATTCAATTCAATATTTTGGATGACATTATTTAAGGGTATGGATGCAAATTTGAATATCAATACCGCCTATCATTTGCAAACAGATGGCCAGACTAAGCAGGTGAATCAGGTCCTAGAGGACATGTTAAGAATGTATGTGATGAATCAACGAAGAAAATGGGAGGATTATATTCATTTGGTGGAATTTGCATATAAGAATAATTATAAACCATCCCTCAAAATGAGTCATTTTGAAGTGTTGTATGGAAGGATATGTAAAGTACCTTTGAGTTGCAGAAATTTGGAGGATACGATCGCTTTAGGGCCAGACATGCTAGTGCAAATCGAGGATATGGTACGACAGATAAAACAGAACCTAAAAGCAGCACAAGACATACATAATAGTTATGCAGATAACAAGAAAACAACTAAAGAATATAAAGTAGGAGAGCATGTGTTTTTTAGAGTGAAACCAAAGAAAATCAAGCTAAGAACAGGGCTTTATGCAAAAATTGCACCAAGAGATGTGGGACCTTTAAAAAAAATATGTTGCTGACCGATATCATATTATTAATTGGGATAATCTACAGTGGAACCCAAGGGATATTTCCACATATAACCAATGTGCATTCTTGATAAGAGAGAAATTCATCTTTGGAAGTAGACTATTGTACAAGTTAAAATACAATGGAAAAATTATTCAGCAGAAGAAGCTATTTGCAAAAGAGAATATATTATGAGACAAAATTTTCTTCTTTGTTTCAAGAATTTAATAATATTGAATAAGCACCGAGGAAGATGCAACGTTTTTAGGAGGGGAGTATTGTCATACCCCCTTGTTACATTTTGTTTTTTTATTTTAATTAAGCATAATGGAACAAGTGAATTAATTTTTATATTAATATAATTCTGAAATTGGGAGTTTTAACAGCTATACAATTAATTGACATAAACTTGGGTTTAAAATGGTTACCAAATCCTTAGCATTATTTACGAAGACAAGTGGATAGTACTACAGAGAATTAGTTATTTTCTATAAAATTCCTAGGAAAAGAGAAGAGTGCATGTAGATGGTTTGAGAAAAGAAAAAAAGAAATATATAGCGAGAGATGCCAGAGATCAAGAATGAAAGTCTCTATGTAATGTATCCTTGAGATAGCATAGAGCTACTAGAGAACATATTTGTGATGTTAGGATCTTTATTAGAACTGATAGTGAGCATAAGAGAATGCTAGGTTATGGAGTGACTAACTCTTCTTAGTTACTAGTGTCAACTTGAAGGTGTGGGAAAATGAGTTTTAAAATTAAGAGTTTGGGAAAGGGGATGGAACAATACAAGCTTAAATGCTTTCCAGTTCCTGTGGAAGGGTGGTCTATAGATATTAACACTTTGATTATCAAATTATTCATATATGTGTCTCAAAAAAACAATTTATTTACTATGCTAGTTACCAGTGCTAAGACTCTTATACTAGCTTGTTACCTCGTTACATAAGGTAGAAAAGAAATGATATTAATTGATGTATTTTATTTTTGAACTTTCATCTAGGAAAGATATTCCTCCAAGTGTAATATCTACAAAAATGAAAGTAATGAAATAACACCAGTCTGTAGTGATATACAGTATGGATGATGCTGACTTACAAGTATATAATTATTAGATAAAATGAAATGCATGTTTATAAACTGTAAAATGCATATGATAAGAATATTGTGACATTGGAATTCAACGACTATGTTGGGGTACACAGGGTACTCCCAAAAGACTGAACACCTTCAGAAACCGCTTCACACAAATAGATCACAGATCAACACACTGATGTTTGTCACATGGTTAAAACCTTCGAGAGGAAAACAGTCCATGGCCCCAACCAAATAGCTACTTGGAGCAATTTATTATGCAAAAGAAACAAAGTTACATATGCTTCTCATAATCGATCAACTAGCCAAGGACCCTCTATGCTCTTTAAATAGAGATCATAGACCAATCAGGTGTTAAGCCACGGATCAATGGTAGGTATGATCTAAGAAAAGTTGAACTGTTGGATCACTCTATGTCTAGAACATATTGTGACCGTTGGATTAGAATATTTACAAATGCATACTAATGCATACTAAAGAAACACACTTTTACCTAATGGATACATTACACAAGTTGATCTTAACTAACTCCTAAGTGTCTAAATATCCTAACATCTCCCCTTAAGAACAACTTGGGATAGGATTAAAGGATTTACAAAAGTGACACTATTAGGAGAAGGAAGGAGGCATTAGATCTTATCCCCCCTTAAGGACACATTTCTGAACTCCTAACATAGACCAAAGTTTAGAAAACTTCACTTCTGTAAGAGACTTGGTGAAGATGTCTGCAACTTGATCATCTGTAGGGCAATAGAGCACTTCAATAACACGATCATGAACAAGATTTTTGATGAAGTGCATGTGTAGCTCAATGTATTTGTTGTGTTGATGTAGAACTGGATCTTTGGCAAGATTGATGGCACTTTGATTGTCGCACCAAAGTGGAGTAGGCTGTTGCTGCTCGAATCCAAACTCTGAAAGGATCTGTCGAAGCCATAAAGCTTCCTGACTAGCATTAATTGCAGCTTGATATTCTGCTTTTGTTGAAGAAAGAGCAAGTGCTTGTTGTTTCTTACAAGCCAAGTGATAGGTCCAGATCCCAGACTAAAAACATAACCTGCAGTAGACTTCCGATCATCAGGATCACTGGACCAATCTGAATCAGTGAAACCAACCAATAAAGGTTTCCTCCCTGTACTCTAATGAATCCCAAACTGAATTGTACCTTGAATATATCGAAGTATTCCTTTTGCTGCTTTCCAGTGGCTTTCATGAGGAGTATGCATATAATGGGCAACACGACCAATGGCAAAGGATAGGTCAGGATGGGAATGAGTCAAGTATAAAAGACTACGAACAAGGTGACGATACAAGGTGGCATCTACTTCAGGGGAAGTACAAGTGGCAGAAAGTTTGACTCCAAACTGGAAGGGAGAAGGGGTTGGTTTACAATATTCCATGTACAAGTGACAAAGAAGGTCACAAGCATATTTAGACTGGGAAGGAAATATTCCTTCTTTGGTTTGCAAGACTTGGAGACCAAGAAAATAATGCAAATTTCCTAAGTCTGACATTTCAAAACTTTTCATAAGACTGGATTTCACATGGGTTATAAGTTTAGGGTCACTACCAGTAAGGATAAGATCATCAACATAAAGAACAAGTATGATGAGATGGTTTCCTACTTTCTTGGTATAGACATTGGGGTCAGAATGGCATCTAGAAAAACCAGTGTCAAGGAGAAAGCTATCCATTTTGGCATACCAAGCTCTAGGAGCTTGCTTAAGGCCATATAAGGATTTTTTAAGGAGACAAACAAGGCTAGAGTTATCCTGAACATATCCAGGAGGTTGTTCCATGTAAATCACCATGTAAAAAGGTAGACTTTACGTCCATTTGATGGACTTCCCAGTTATGTAAGGCTGCAAGGGAAAGAACAAGGCGGATGGAGTTCATTTTTGCTACAGGGGCAAAGGTTTCATTGTAGTCATTCCATTCAACTTGGGAAAAACCTTTGGCAACTAACCTTGCCTTAAGTATTTCAACACTTCCATCTGATGCATACTTAGTTCTATAGAACCATTTACATCTGACAAGTTTTCTTCCTTTTGGAAGAGGAACAAGATCCCAAGTATCGTCTGCCATTAAGGAACGATATTCTTCATCCATAGCTGCATCCCAATCTGGATTTCTTGAAGCTTCTGTAAAAGTGTTTGGATAATGATTTTCAGAAACTTGAGCCAAAAGAGAAGAAGCTCGCTAAAACTGAGAATGTGTTCGACGTTGATCTCTAGGATCACCGGCTACTTCACATGTTGAACGAACCCATCGAGGAAGTATTGGTGCTGGTGCAATTGTAGGAACATGAGCAGGCAGAGGTGGATTTTCATCCTCACTGTCATCATCAGAAATTGGAGTTGGAAACCTGTCAAGGAAGTTGGAAGAAGAAGAAGAAGGCACAGTTGCCAAATTAGGCTCGCAGGCCAAAGATGGCAGACCCGCCAAGTTAGGCTCGAAGGCCAAGAGATTTTCATCAAATTTAACATCCCTTCTAATGATTATATCATGTGAATGGGGGGGCTGAAAAATTATATAACCTTTTACATCTTTAGAATATCCAACAAATATGCACTTTTCACTTTTAGGATGCAATGCTTTTTGTTTTTCATCCGGAATGTGAGCCCATGCTTCACAACCAAACACACGAAAGTGACTTACATCTGGTTTAATTTTACTCCATGCTTCTTTTGGTGTTATACCTTGTAAAACTTTAGTGGGTGTACGATTAACTATGTAATTTGCACAATTTATGGCCTCATCCCAATATTGAAGACTTAGTCCCTTAGATTGGATCATACAATTATCCATTTCTTTTAAAGTGTGGTTCTTTCATTCAACTACACCATTTTGTTGTGGTGTATATAGAATAGTGTGCTGTTGTTGGATTCCTTGTTCAGTGCAAAAAATAATGAACTTGTTGTTAACATATTCTCCTCCATTGTCAAATCTTAACTTAATAATTTGATGACCAGATTGTTTTTCAACAAGGGCCTTGTAGGCCAAGAACATGTTAAATACTTCGCTCTTAAGTTTTGGGAAGTAAACCCAAGTGCGTCTGGAGTAGTCATCAATGAAAGTTAAGAAATATTTGAAACCAGAAAAGGAATCAAATGGAAGAGGGCCACACAAGTCACTATGCACAAGCTTCAACGGAACCGAGGCATGCCAAGAAGCACGTTTGTCAAAACTATCCTGATGATGTTTTTCGAGTACACAACCGAAACAAACACCATCCTTGCAAGATACCAGCAGAAGACCAGCCACCATATTGTCTTTACATAGTTATTGCAATGAGCGATAATTTAAGTGACCAAATCGCTCATGGCAAAGTTTGCTCAAGTTATCACTATGAGCAACAAACACTGAAGGAAAAGGTGATGACCCAAAGTTGTTAAATTTGTACAACCTGGTAATATCATCAACATTTCCAGTAGCAAGGACATTTTGAGGATTTTTAAAATCCTTGATTACAACTTGGTGAGGTGTAAAAGTCACAGTTTTACCTTCACCTAAATGAGTGATTTGATAGACTCATAACAAATTGCAGAAAATTTTTGGAACACATAGTACATCATTGAAATGACCATTTTCTACTGGAACTATTCCAGATCCTACAACACTTAGAGATCTATCATCACCAACAAATATTTGTTTGGTGTTACATTTATGCATAGTAAAAAAGATTGCTTTATCCTTAGCCATATGATAAGATGCTCCAAAATCAATGAGCCATTCAATTGAAGTAGAAGAAGAAGATGCAGTATAAGAGTAACCAGAGGCACAAAGTGCATGTCCATGAGAGGTAGATTCTGAAGACAAATCTAGGCTAATGTGGTGCTTATTCATTACTGCTTCCAAGGCTGCCATCTTCTTAAAACATTTAGATTCATCGTGATTATCTTTCCCACAAAAATTGCAATGACGCTCAATCTTCTTTCCTTTTTGCTTGGATCCTTTGTCATATTTTAAAGAAGGAGTTGACTGGAATGGTTTGGGACCATTGTTGTTTGGCTTATTATTGCAAAAATTCCATTTCTTGGGAGGCTTGGACTTTTCTTTCTGTTGGGACAATAAGGCTTTCCCAGATGTATCTACATTGTTAATTATTCCAAGATAAATGAACTTATCTTGCTCTCTAATTAAGGAATCACAAAATGATTCAAGGCTAGGCTCTTGATAGCTAGTTGTAGTCAACTATTCTTTCATGGAGTAGAATGTAGATACAAAAACAGAATATGCAGGTCCCAGTTTGGAAAGAATATGATAAATACATTGTTTGTCTTCTTTCTTAATCTTTCATTCTGCACATAATAGTCTAAGAGTTTTATACTTAGATAAATAGTCTTGAATGCATGAAATCATTTGGATTCAAGGAAATCAACTCATTCTCAAGTTGATGACCTCGAATTTCATTGTGTTTACCAAACACAGATTCCAACTTTTCTCAAGCTTTATCAGGCTCATCAATTTCAGATATGTGGAAACACAAATCAATAGAGATTGACATCCCAATCAATCCACGAGCTTCATCACATCTATTTACCCATTTAATTTTTTTGTCATCATCAGTGGCTTCTGTTTCTTTCCCTGAGGTTATCCTGAAAAGTCCCCTACTTCGTAGAACATCCTCCATATGAGATTTCCATGAGAAATAGTTAGAAATTGTAAGTATAATATCACAAGGGGTGGCCATACTATAAAATAATGGCTAAAAGAATATAAACTAACTATCTAGATGCAAATAGCTTGAAAAAATATGCGGTTTAAAAAAAAACGGCACTCAAAACTGATTCCGAATGATGAAGTTATGCTTGATCAAAGAAAATGTTGAAGATGTCCCCAATAATGACGTGGCGGATATTAACTTGACCAACTAAAAAAAAGAAGCCCCCTCTTCCCAAGATCAACCTTTGACAATCAGTTTTACAATAAAGGTGCTTTGAAGTGAATCACTTTTGTAGAATAAGTGATGTTCACTTTTACAATAATGTGACTTTTTAAATAGTGCGACAATAAATTAAAAGACTTATGTGACTCACTTTTATTTTATTTTATTAATGTGAGATGCACTTTTACAATAAAGTAACTTGAAAATAGAAATTGCATGCACTAAAAGTAGCTTGATAAGACTTGAACTCAAGACTTATCAAGGTGTAAAGAAACTTTGGACCAAGTGAATTAAGTTTAAAAGGTACGCAAAAGTATGGAAAGAGGAAGGGAGTTTTATTTTTATTTTTAACTCTTCTCTCTCGTTTTGCGTGCTTGATTTCTTTTCCTGCAAATTACAAAAAAAATGAAAAAAAAAAAATTTCCACACAATGGGGTTAGATCTTGGTTAGCTTACCTGGAAATTCTACGTTTTCAAGTTTTCTCATTGTTTCTAATTTGCCGTGATCACACAAGGTGCACGGCGAAGAGCATAGGTAGCCAAGAACACAAGAAAAAAACTTTCCCTTACTGTTTCTGATTCGTCGCGATTGCGTAAGGTGCACGGAAAAGAGCATACGCAATCAGGGAAAAAAATAGTCCAAGACTAAAACATAAAATATCTAATAATAAATTGATAAAATATGAGAGATTTAAAAAAAAAAAATCCGTTACTGTAACATTATACCTTCAGATTTGTCGAAATGGGTGTTTCTGGAACAAATGGAAACGATTTTCGGTGAAACGAAAACTATTTACCAATGGAAACAGCGCTCCGGATGCAATGGAATAGCTTCCACAGGCCACAAATGCATATAAAATCCAAAACCAGAAACCCTTTCAAAGTTTGGGCAACAACAATTCCAGATCTTGATCAAAACCAAAAGCGGCTCTTCATAAAAGCTCTGATACCATGTTCGGGTACACAGGGTACTCCCCAAAGACCGAACACTTTCAGAAACTAATTCACACGAATAGATCATAGATCAACACATCGATGTTTGTCACGTGGTTAAAACCCTCGAGAGGGAAACAGTCCATGGCCCCATCCAAATAGCTACTTGGAGCAATTTATTATGCAAAAGAAAGAAAGTTACATGAGCTTCTCATAATTGATTAACTAGCAAAGGACCATCTATGCTCTTTAAATAGAGATCATAGACCAATCGGGTGTTAAGCCACAGATCAATGGTAGGTATGATCTAAGAGAAGTTGAACCGTTGGATCACTCTATGTCTAGAACATATCGTGACCGTCGGATTAGAATATTTACAAATGCATACTAATGCATACTAAAGAAACACACTTTTACCTAACGGATATATTACACAAGTTGATCTTAACTAACTCCTAAGTGTTTAAATATCCTAACAAATTATAGGACACATAATATAAACCCTTAAACCCTTAAGTACACCCCACAAACGAGCCAGAATCCTTTCCTATTTCTTATTTTGAGGGGTTATCAAAAAGTAAGGTAGAAAAGAAATGATATTAATTAATGTATATTACTTTTGAACTTTCATCTAGGACAGATATTCCTCCAAGTGTAATATTTAAAAAAATGAAAGTGATGAAATAACACCAGTCTGTAGTGATATACAGTATGGATGATGCTGACTTACATGTTTATAATTATTAGATAAAATGAAATAACACCACTCTTACTTTTTCTTGTCCTCATAGTTTGCAAGTGTTGCTTCCACCACCTTGAACCCATTAGGCTCTTACATTTGGTTGAAATTGTGTAGAAGTTTGATTGCTTGATCAATCTCAAGTTGATCGCTAGCCATTATTGTCTACTTGTGTATGTTACATGAAGGAATTTCATTAATTCCCAAAATTGAAATACGACATTGATGGGACCATGTTTTCGTATGATTGTTTTTGAAGTTACAAACTATTCGCGCTGCTAAGGATACTTCCCATGTTCCATAATCAATGCCACAAATTTCACAATGGATCTTTATATTAGTGTTGGGCCAGGAAAAGTGCACAAGGAAGAATGAGACGTGCAAGCAAGGAAGAGAAAGTGTGCACACAACAAGGGGAAAATGAGGTCAAGAAGGAAGGAAAGGAACCGACACAGAGTGATAAAACATGTGCGCGACGAAGAAAGGCAGGAAAGGTAGTGCAGAGCAGAGGAAGTTGTGACAGGATAGTTGTTACAAGGAATGAAAATCCAAGTCATTGGAAGAGGCGGGTAGAAGATTTAATGCTGAGTAGGCGAAAATCAAGGAAGATGACGAACGAATGAACAAGCAGAAGATGGAAGGACAGTTTTGCGACTAGTTATGACTAGTATAGATGAGCTGAAGGATGTTTTTGCAGCTAGTTAAGGCTATGGTTAATGCATTGGATGGCTTTCACAGCTAGGTATGGGATGGCATTTACTGTAACAGAGATATTTTATAACCATTTTGAGTCTGTAATAACTGAGTAGTACTCAATCGTCCTTGCATGGTTTGGAAATGTTATAAATAGAAGGAACTCACTCTGTATAAGGGTTAGATAAGTTAGAGAAGATTGGTTCAGTTCATTATCAATAGATTATATACGGTTGGATTCAGTTAGATTCAGTACTCAAATTAGAGAAGAGTCTGGTAGAAGTAGAAGGTTGTTGAGTCGTGGATCTTGTAGCTGTTTGCACATACTGCTAGTAGAGTAGAAGAGTCGATCCAGGTTGTGTGTGGATCAGTAGGAGTAGATAGAAGCAATAAACCAGAGAGCATGAGAGCAAGAATATTGAGTTAGAAAGACATATCTTAAGAACATTCTGCAAGTTGTAGGCTGTAAGGTGCTACCTATATTTCTCATGCCAAATGAAGAGAACCTTGGTAGCTTTTTCCAGATGGGTTTCCACGTTATTTCTTGTGTTATATGGATGAATGTTGTTGAATGGTGAATGTTTGCTTATCCTACATTATTATAGTTATAGTTGTTGTTGTACGAATGTCACAGTAGGAATGCATGATTGTATAAAAGTATTGTTGAACTATTGCGTATGAGTTCATTGTTAATCTGTCGAGTGTGCATATAGGTTGTGCACTATTTGAAGAGTGTAAGGAATTGGCTACATTGCATCATTGCGCCAGTCGTTAAGGGTGATGGACACTATCATTTCGCATGGGTGACCTGTGGCTGTGGTTGCGTCGTTGTTGCAAAGTAAAAGACTCCATGCTATCAGCTTTGTCAAAAACCTTGGACGTGCGCCAAGGGACTATAATCCCTTGCCAACTGTGGAAAAATGGTTCTAGAAGTTACCCATGGGTGAGACTATTCTTGCCTCGTGGGTGTTGCTAACTGATCTTACTCTGTTGGGCCAATGTCTTGTGGTTTCATGTTGGTATTGTGTTGTTGATTGAACCACAGGTCAAGAAAAGAAGGTAGATTAGGATAACAAAAGGTTCTGTTGCCAGGACCGTTAACCATTTGAGTCGAGGGAAATGTTATGGAATCCAATGAAGAACAAGATAGAGGACTGGATAGAGTCAAAGACACTAGAATTCATGTAAAAAGAGAGCACAGTATCTTAGGTGAGCACAGAAAAATGGGTAGACGAATACATCTATTCAGATATTCACAGGATATTCTTTGCATAGTTTCCCATTGTACTGCATGAGTGGCTTTCAAGATTGGAAATCCAAGAAGAGAATTAGTTGAGTGGATTGACCAATTGGTGTATGAATTAAGCAGTGTAAGTAACACCATCTATAGAGCTGTTGATTTTTGGGTTGACATTATCTTGCAAGGATATATTACTGAGTTTGCAGTAGAGGCTATAACCTCATACAGTGAGGCTGAAAGAAATTTTTTACCAAGGACCCTAAAGAAGATATCTGTTATCTATCAGTACATGGATCAAGATGCTCGTTTATGAGAAGGGTATCTTGCAGTTGACTAGTTGAGTCACATACACCTGAGAAAGGCTATGTCACAGACGACCTATCAAGAAAATGGGAAATGGTGAGTTGAGATGTTCCCAGGAGGTACAGAACCTGAACTAGAAGCTGGATTCCTAAGGAGTGGAAGGAGATTCAGATCAGGGAAAAGAAGAAAGATAGAGGAAGGTTGACGAGATCCTAGCCTATTCGAAGAGAGTAAACACAAAATTTAGTCACAAGTAGACGAAGGGTCTTGTGACGAAGAGGAGGACTATAGCCCAATCTTGGAAGGAGCAGAAGACTGTGAAGAGACTAATGAGACACCAAGGTCAAGATGCCACTGCATCACACCAGGAGTATCAATAGAGGTAATATCTAGAGCCTCATCTCCTGAAAGAGTTGTCAATACTGATAGTGCTAGTCCTGCGAGTTGTGCGCAAGAACAAACACCTCCATTAGATCAGTCATCAGATAACCCTGACACCAACATAATGGCTGGGGAGGATATTCATTTAACTACATTCAATGTTAATGGAGCAGAATATCCAAAGCTGCGTTGGTTCATCTTTGAAGCTATTTGGATGGTTTGCTTAGTTTAGAATGTGGACTTGAAGAAAGCATAGATGATCACGACTCTAAGAGGTCATGCACTTGACTGGTTTATGAATTTCTGCATTGTACTACCAGGAACACTGCAGAATATCCTTGATGAGAGATGAGCCAAAATAATCTCTGAGATTAGGAAACCTAAATCTAACTCGTAGTGTAGCACTAAGATCAAGGAAATCAAACAAGCATTGGTAGATTCAGTATGGGACTTTGACCAATGGTTTAAGACTTTGATGGCCAAGGTAAGCTTACAAATGTCATATTTCCAGCATAAAGAGTGGTTTATTGCTGCGCTACTACCACATATTTGAGGCCCATTAATGCAACAAAATATTGAGTCACAAACAAAAGCGCTAGAATTAGCAATGAATCTAGAGGCCTCGCCAACTCCTGATGGTGCCAAAGAATGGTGCAGATTCAGTCGCAGTTGGCTAACCTGACGATACAACTACATGACATCAAGAAGGGTAAGGAAGCCCACAAAGACTTATGGTGCACAAAATGCAGAATTGACGAACACATCAAGGATAATTGTTCGACATTCATCAATTACGTCTCATCCGGTGCACCAAACCCATTAAGTGCCCATGGACTACCCTCGTGTTGCATATGCCAGATGAGAGGACATCACGACAAGGACTGTTTATACTTGAAAAATATTGTAAGCACTCCTACAAACCTAATCTGTAAATTCTGTAAGTTAGTAGGGCATGAAGAGAAGGATTGTAGAGCATACCAGCTCCTGAAGGAGAAGACGGTTGACACATATTTGATGAAGAACGAGGAGAAGACTCAGGATGAACTGGTGCAAGCATCGTATCAGCCTTTGCAATTCCATCCCAATCAGTATCAGAACCACTATCAGCCTCACTATGCACTGCAACAACCATATTCGCAGCAGAATCACTATCAGCGCAGTATGAGTAGAATCAGTACCCCCCATAGCAGCCACACCCTCAAGGAAGAGTTGGTGGAAACTTCAGAGGAAGAGGGGGAGGAGGAGTAGGAGGATTGGCTAGAGGAAGAGGTCAGGTTACATGTTATAACTATGGAAACCTAGGTCACTACACCAGAGATTGCTTGGAACCTGCAAAGACATGTTCATACTGTAAGGGACATGACCATAATGTGGAGTGATTTCCCCAGTTGATCGCAAAGCAACAGGCTAGAACCATCACAGGTCCTAACCCTGCACAAAATCTGAACCCAAACTTGAATCCAAACTTTAATGTCAGATGATTGTTGCTGAGCCAAGAGATATGAATGTCGCTGTCATAACAGGAGGAGGTGTTGCGACTGAAGTTGATAAAGAAACCCCACAAGAACAACTGTAGGCACAGGTACAACCTGTGATGCAGAAGAAGGTACCATTAGATTTCCAAAAACATAAGAAAGTATACATGGATGTGTGACATGATTTTGTGTATCCCGAATAACCGTCGACATAAGAAGAAGTCACAGAGATTCCTTAACGATTTTAGCAGATATTTCAGAAGAAGACTCCACAAAAGGTTAGTACGATCAAGTTGTTTCTATCAAGTTGCTTAGCATTAATACAAGATAAAGATGTTATTATAGAACTACAAGCACTGATAGAAGAAACACCAGTAGAGTTGTATCCTGAGAAAAAAGTTAATCAGGTCAACAAGAAATTCAAAACTGGACGCGAGTTAAGAATGACTATGCATATAGGGGATTATGATATGGATTATATCATTTTAGAACTGGGATATGATGTCAATATTTTGAGACGACAAAATTGGGAAAGTATGGGAAAGCCACTCCTGGACTGGTCTCTTGTTCAGTTACGACTTTCCAATCAGGCGAAGGTCCTCCCAATTGGTAGATTGAGTCAAGTTCCTATTAACATTGAAGGGTTGCGCATGTTTACAGACTTTGAATTCATTAAAATTGTTGATGACATGAATCCATATCCTGCATATCTGGGGATTTATTGGGCCATGGACAATCATACCATTATCAATTTCAAGAAAAGGATCCTCTCATTCCAGGATAATGAGATGAGAGTTGTATCTCCCATTGATCCGTTGGAAGGACAGAGGTATGTTGAGCCTATCTACAATGATGGACAGGGTGACTATCTTGACTAGATCTACAATGTAACTTCCATTAAAGAATACTATATCAATCCGACAGCGAATGGAAACCTGATCTGGAAGAGTGCTAGTTCTTGCACATCTGACACAAGAGAGGCATTGGAGAACTTGAAAAACAGGCTACATGAGGTCTCTATGAGGAGGTGCACCAAAGTTACAAGTTCTATGCGATGGGTGGATAACTAGCTATGAGAGTTTCCCACCTATGAGGGTACACCCATCCTTGCGACCTTCTTAACTAAGTTTGAAGGACTTGTAACAGAGTCCCAATGCTTGTCTGCGTTAGATCATGTGATGAAGGCTACACCCGCTAGATGGTGGGGTACAAATAAGCAGTTCATAACAGAATGGACATAATGTAGAAGGTTGATGGAAGTCATATTGGACAAAGAATTCACCACTATGAGCCATAGATATAAAGTATTGTCAAGCCCTGTCGAGCACATAAATCAGTATCACACTGTATTTGTGGAATACCCGCGACAGGAATGGGTCCATCATTTCATTCATATATTGGAAATGACACCTAGAACATGTTATGCATCTATGGAGTTATGAAAAGGAACCCAATATTGGGAAGGGATTGCTAATAAATTTAAATAGACATTTGAATTTGCTGATGAGAAACCTACAGTTGATGTTACACTTCAAACGATAAAGGAGAAGATATTTGCTGAAATATTTGTTGAGGACGCCAATGCTCACCAATGCAGTGCGACCATTCAGAAATGGATGGATTTTTATAATCTAAATGGAGACCTAGATGATGATCCAAATAACATAAACTTACCGGAATCAAAGGATACATGCGCAGTGGATGGAAGTGGTATTTCAAGTGAACGGTTCCTGAAGCCATTGGAAATCAAGAAAGTAAACATTGGGTCGTGAGAGAACCCAAAGTTATCCAATATAAGGGATTATTAGGATGAAGAGAAAATCGTGAAGATAATAGAATTGTTGCATGATTATCATGATCTATTCCCTACCAATTTCTCATAGATGAAGGGAATAGTCGGTGACCTAGGTGAGGTGAAAATACCCCTACGACCAGATGCTAAACCTAGTAAATAGCGTCTGTATAGACTGAAACCAAGATATAAAGAGAAGCTAAAAGTAGAATTGGGTTGCATGCTTGATGCAAGAATCATTGAACCTATTGAGGAATCAGAGTGGTTCATTTCTATAGTAATCAAGGATAAGAAAACAACAGGCGAAGTGAGGATCTGTGTTGACC
Source organism: Pseudotsuga menziesii (assembly GCA_001517045.1). Lineage (NCBI taxonomy): Eukaryota > Viridiplantae > Streptophyta > Pinopsida > Pinales > Pinaceae > Pseudotsuga > Pseudotsuga menziesii. Next base: position 66,329 of record LPNX010121554.1, read on the forward strand.
TGAGGGAGATGAACGATGCATGCTTGCACGATCCATTCCCAACACCATTTATAGATGAAGTACTTGAAAGCATTGGAGGACAAGAGATGTATTCATTCACCAATGGATTCTTTGTCTATCATCAAGTCGAAATCGTGAAGGAGGATCGCCATAAAATGACCTTTGTCACATAATGGGGATGCGACCAGTATACAGTAATGCCCTTTGGAATCAAGAATGCACCTTCTATTTTTTCTAGAATAGCATTCTATGCTTTTAAATATTTTACCCATAAATTTCTTGAGATCGACTTTGATGATTGGATTGTGTTTGGTCTAGTAAGAGACCATATTGAGAGTCTGCGCATGATGTTGGGTCATAATCACCAGTATCAGACCGCAATTAATTCTAAGAAATGTATATTCTGTGCACTGTTTGGTGTGTTGTTGGTCGACCCAACAAAAGTTGTGATCATTATTGACTTTCCACCACCTACATCAGTCATGCAACTCAGATCAGTGATAGGGCATACAGGCTACTACATGAAGTTCATTAAATGGTATGCAAAGATCACTGCACCTATGGAAACAATGCTGAAGAAATATGCAAAGTTTTAGTGGACACCAGCTTGCTAAGAAAGTTTAGACAAAATGAAAAACAAAAAGGACACTGTGTCGATATTGGTATTCCCAAACTGGAGGAAGGAGTTCCATGTTCATGTTGATGCATCGTCTATCGTGCCCGTCATAGTCCTGACACAACCAAGAGAGGGTGCGCTTGATCACCCTATTGCTTTTTCTAGCAGAAAACTATCAACCGCAAAGAAAAATTGCACTACGATAGAAAGAGAAGGCCTTGATATTGTCTATGCACTTCAAAAATTCTGACACTACTTGTTGGGTGGAAATTTTTAGATGTACACTCATCATTTAGCGTTGAAATACCTTGTCAACAAGCTATTGTTTGGGGGGAATATCTGCCGATGGCTTCTCCTATTTCAAGAATTTTACTTTGAGGTCATAACACATAGGCCAACACATATGTGAAACATCTCCTGTTCTGTTTCCACAGAGGGTTCCTTTGGTTCGATCGACCATACCCAGTCGACGTCGAGCTGATTTCATCGATCATAGGGCTTCCTAAGAGAGGACGTGATCCTGCATTGTATTTGCAGCAAGGAGGGGATACCACCAAGATGAAGCAGAAGTATAGTCTACAGCATGCGAGAAGGGGATTCTCCATTCCCCAGATTGAAGAAGTTGGTGTATGATTCACCCCAAGGAACCGTAAAAACTATACATGCAACTAGTAGATGTACACTAACTTGTCTAATTCCATTCTCCTTGATTATTTTGAGGATAAGGGTTCAGTGTCAGTGGAATAGGAGTAGGAGAAGTGTTAAAGTGACTTTCAAATGAGGTGAAGAAACTAAAGGGAATTAAATATAATTTAATTTCTATGAAGATATGTAAACTAAGTAACATCCAATTGCAAGCGATAGTAAACACGATGATTTATACGTAAATAACTCCTACTTGCAAAAGATAGAATAATACTACAAGAAAATAGACATAATCTATAAACAAATCACTAGATGATGAAAAGAACAAGTCTTATTGCTATAAACAATTTACAAGGTACTAATCTATTAATGCATCTAAAAATTCATATGCAAAGGAATAAATCAAATCAAACCAAAGATATAATGACAAGACAATACAATAAACCAAAATACGTGACAAAAATCTTAAACCTAAGGTGAAAAAAAGAAGAAATAAGAATAAGACTTAACAAGTACCCTAAACAGTCTCATATAAGGCTTTTAAGAGGAAATACAATCATTATCTAACTACTATTATCAAAACAGAATAAAAAAACTAAAGAGACAAGCTCAAAATAGATTAGAAACATGCAGGGTTGAATGAAAGACTGGATAGAGGACTAAAACAAACATATGTATGAGAGGCAGAATAGGCTGTCTGAATGACAGTATGTCTGAAGAAAATACTAAAAATTCAAGAAAATAGTGAATCTAAATAATTTTTAAGGACAGCTGACCCATGCATATGATAACAAAGTATAAAAAACAAAAAATAGATCTATGTAACAATTAATTTCAATCTAGGAAATAACTTAATCCAATTCAGAATTAAAAACATCATTAACTATTCATTGAACAAACTGTAATATATCTTTAATTGAATTCATAAATAGAATGGAAAGAGATAGAATTAAATTTACTGTAGTTGACTCAAACCAATCTATTCACTAAGCATAAACCAAACAATATACTTAAAAGACTTGAAAACAGAATTTGAAAACTAAACTATGCGCAACATGTTGCTTAACTTATGAAGTAAATTACATTAACAACATAATATCAAAGTCTAAGATACAGGAAATAAATGACATAAATAATTTCAATAACTAATTTGCAGAAAACAAATTAAAAATAAACTATGCTAATTGCAAAAGAAGGAAAGAATGAAAATACACAAAAATAAGAAGCTCTAGTTGATGGGGGGCCTCCCAACAATCAGAGTGATAACTGGCTCATGCTACTAAAGACAAGATCATACACAGCATAATAGAACTTCCATTAAAGTGAAAATGTTACAGAGTTTCTGAAATGGGCTGATTACATGTATCAATTAAAAACTATATGTATTTCTCCCCAACTCACTAACTCCATCTCGCATTGCAGCGTCTGTATATATAACGTTTTACAACAAGGCGAGCAATTCGACCCTTTAAGTGGTCAAATGATCTTAAGATAAAGAATTCATTATGACAGGTAACTAAACGGATAACTAACATATGAATTTTCCTCCTTCTTCGCAAATCCGGTTCCCCCATAGCGTGTGATGTGGCACACAAGCTTTATTTTGGCATGGCCAATATCAATGTGTCCTGTAGAGACATCATACGGGCGATCTTCCAGAACAGGTTTTGTGCTATCAATATGGTGTGTGGACAACAAGCAGTTCACAGGCCGTTTCAAGCTTTTATGCACAATAATCTATTAACAACAACGCGCGGTTGGGTCGGTGGTTGGAACAGTGAGCTGGACAAAGCGCTGGATATGCTCTACGCATATTTAGGATGCATTACCCACTCATTGGTTCGCTGAAGACCATGATTCTATAATGACGATTTCATACATTAGCATATCATCACATAACATCGGATTCAATCAAGAAAATTGTGAAATAATAGGAATAAAACATAATTTGCATAAATTCAAAATATGATCATACCTGAGAATGAATAGTGTACTATGTGATAGAAATCGTGCCAAAAGGTGACAAAAACATGTGTCAAATATGTAAATTATTAGACAAAAACAATGACAAGCTGTTGCACAAGATCAGGTCGAATGAATGCATTGTTGGAGCGATAGAGTTGGCAAAACTATGCTCACAGGGAGTCACTTTCAACTGGTCGCAGTTCTTTCTAAATGAACTAATCTATGATGCACAGAAGGAACAGGAGGACCCAAAATACAATTTTTACTGCTCCATGCTGCTCCTACTGATATCATTCACCTTGTGGGCCAACCCAATAGATTACAAGCCAATGGACATCCCACTACTTTTCCTAGGCACAAAGTACTAGAACCTGTGGGAGGACAAGAAAAACAAGATCCTCCATATCGATAGCAACATCGAGTTCTTTCTGCATGCTAAGGCCCTGCACAATTTTATCAGGAGAGCCCATAGAATCCAAACAGCGATGGTCCATAGGTATGTTGCTTTCATAAATTTTCAGGTGAAAGCATATAACATGATTTTAGAGCCAAAGAAGGACCTGGCCAAGAAAGTGCACCAGGTGGGGTTCATGATTGATGACGATGAAGTGGAGGCCATTGTAATGGAGTGGCCTAAATAATGGTATGGCCCACTAGAAAATGCATTGCCTAAAGAACAAAACCAAGAAGACCCACCAATTAACCAAGGTGGAAATGTTGGCGTGGGCGATGATGCTGGAAATGGCCAAGGAAACAATGGAGGCGACAGGCAAGACAATTAATCACAAGAAGAAAAATATGATAACATCAGTGATGATGGCTCCCATCGAAGCGATCAAAACTAGACACCTATTAATGAGGAGACCCATGAACGCTAGAAGGAACAACAACAACAGTGCAGACCACTGCGTAAGAACAGAAAATCCAACAGAGCGGTTAACACGAACATGTTGATTGAGGATGATGTTTAAGAGCTAGAAAATGTTGTAGCCAAGGTCGCCAAGAAAAACCTCGAAGTTCTGAACACACATCAGGAGAATGTGGTTGGTCAAGTTATAGGGCACCTCAATAAGCTCATTGATTTCATTAACGACATCAAAGATATTGTTGATGCCAAAACTTATGAGGTGGATCCCAATGTTTCTCTAGTAACACCAAAACTAGTGCCTCCCATTAAAGTACAAATCCAGGGGTGCACAAATGAGACAGGAACGGCAACAGGTGCGTTTGATGATGTTGTCAAAGAATTTGCAACATTACAGATCGAATTCTCGAAGCTGTCATTGGGCGAAGTCAATGATCTACAACATGAAGCCGTGATGAAGATATGCCTAAGGGAGAATGCGGTTTCCTATCGGGAAACAAAACAACAAAGGAAGGCCAAGCAGCGCAAGGCCCTCCTGAAAGAAAAAAGAGAAATAAATCAAGGCACGTGAGGATAGCCACATTGCACTAGATGAAGCCATTAGGGCACGATCATAGACAACCCACTAGAAGAGGGTCAGGAAGATGAAGATTCAGCTGCCAAGGTTTTTCGGTTGTCGCAGATTGTAGTGGAGCTAAACAAGCAGGTGGAGGAACTTCAAGAAAGGGAGGTACTGAGCACACCTCCTAAGGTGCTCGAAGAGTGAAGAAGAGTAGCATTTGAGACTATTGGGAAGATCACCGAAGGAAAAACACTCTACACAAAGGCGGTTGAATCTGTTTCCATGATACAGGAAGTGCTTCTGGAAGATGAAACTACAAAAAATATCATGGTAAGCACGAGGAAGATTGACGAGAAAATCACCGCAACAAAGGAAGAGATGAAGAAGCTGGTGTTTGAGGAGAAGGTTGCAAATATGGTTGAGATCAAGCAGCGACAATAGGAATTCCAGGCTCTTTGTGACCAAGAGCTGGCTAGGGAATTCGAGTTGGAGGTATACTAATTGGAAGCAATGTGACTTAGAGGTCATATTTAGCTTATGCAACAGAAACTTCAACGTATGGTGCAATCGCTAGAGGCAGTACTATCAAAACATATCAATTCCGATAGTGTGGAGTAGTTGACTGCACAAGCAAAGGAAGTCACAGTGGAAGTTTCTAGAGTGCAACAGATAGTGAATTAACTCTAGGACAAGGTTGGTTCTCACGCGTAGCCTGAGCCTGTGCCAGAAACATTAGTTTTGCAAGAAAAGACAGAGTTTTGCGGTAGGATATTTTTGCAGAGAAGTACCTTTCTTTCGCTTAGTGGATCAAGATGAGCCACATGTGAGTGTTGGGGGCTTGTTGGGATAGGAAAAGTGCACAAGGAATAATGAGATGCACAAGAAAGGATGGGAAAGTGCGTGAATGACAAGGGGAAAAGCAGGTCAAGAAGGAAGGAAAGGAACCCGCGCAGAAAGATAAAACATGCGTGTGGCAGAGAAAGGCAGGAAAGGAAGCGCAGAGCAGAGGAAGTTGCAATGGGATAGCTACGATGAGGAAAGCATATCTGAGTCGGTGGAAGAGGTAGGTAGAAAAGTTAATACTGAGTAGGAAAAAATCAAGGAAGACGGTGGAAGGACGGACCAATAGAAGATGAAAGGATATTTTTGTGGCTAGTTATGACTGGTACAGACGAGCTGGAGGACATTTCCATGGCTAGTTAAAGCTGTGGTTAATGCATTGTAGGACTTCTGCGGCTAGGTATGGGATGGTATTTATTGTAACAGAGATATTTTATAACCATTTTGAGTCTGTAATAATTGAGTAGTACTCAGTCGTCCCTGCGTAGTCTAGAAATGCTATAAATAGAAGGAACCTGCTTTGTATAAGGGTTATATAAGTTAGAGAAGATTGGTTCAGTTGGTATTCAGTAGATGATATAAGTTTGGATTTAGTTAGATTCAATAGTAAACTCAGAGAAGAGTCTGGTAGAAGTAGAAGTCTATTAAGGAATGGATCTTGTAGCTATGTGTGCAGACCGCTAGTAGAGGAGAAGAGTCAATCCAGGTTGTGTGCAGGTCAGTAGGAGTAGATAGAAGCAATAAACCAGAGAGCATGAGAGAAATAATATTGAGTCAGAAAGACATATATTAAGAATAGTATGCAAGCTGCAGGCTGCAAGGTGCTACCTATATTTCTCATGCCAGATGAAGAGCACCTTGGTGGTTTTTCCCAGATGGGTTTCCACATTATTTTTTGTGTTATATGAATGAATGTTGTTGAATGGTGAATTTTTATTTGAATGCTTGCTTATCTTACATTATTACAGTTGTTGTTGTATGAATGTCGCAGTAGGAATGCATGACTGTTTAAAAGTATTGATGAATTGTTGTGTATGAGTTCATGGTTAATCTATCGAGTGTACATATCAGTCATGCACTGTTCAAAGAGAGTAAGGAATTGGCTGCATCACACCATTGCGCCAGTCATTAAGGGTTACATACACTATCGTGTCGCATGGGTGACCTATGGCTGTGGTTTCACCGCTGTTGTAGAGTAAAATACTCCATCCTATCATCTTTGTCGAGCACCTTAGCCACGCACCAAGGGACTATAATCCCTCTCCAACTGTGGAAACATGGTTCTGGCAGTTACCCATTAAGATATCTCGGGTGATATTGTGCCTGCCTTGCGGGTGTTTCCAACTAAGCTTTCTCTATCGAGCCAATGTCTTGTGGTGTCATGTTGGTATTGTGTTGTTGATTGAACCGTGGGTCAAGATAAGAAGGTAGATTAGGCCAAAATTAGGTTTTGCAATTTCTAAATATACCATGAGTGTTAGCTTCTCCTTGACAAAATCTTCCATTAAACTATTCACTTTATGTTCCCAAGATGCCAATACATTAGGATCAATCGCTACAACTTGTTCCACTGACTCAGAAAAATTATCAACTCTTGGTTGTTAATGCATAGGTTCCTCTACATTCCCTTCAATGTTTTTCAAAGATTGGCTTTCCTTCCATTACCCATGATTGCAATGTTTCGACAACCGACGTGCCTACTTTCCTTTTAATTCCTACATTTGTTGTTGTGGGTTTCATTTTCTACTCTTTCTTTATATTTGAAGGAATTGCAATTGGGCCAATAAAATTAAAAGGATAAGCAATGTTTTCATCGTCCATAATTTCACCACAGATATCAGCATATGTACAACCTTTTTGACACTAGACTGTGCTAAGGGTACAATTCTATTCACCAATAAAAATTGTGAAGTCCACGACATCACTTGGATGCATCTGCATTACCATCCATGTGTACCTTTTAGTTGGTTAAGAACATGTTAAGAAATAAATAAAAATATAGCCAATTTTTCAAAATTTTGGATATAATATGGCTACGAAATGAGGTGAGTGCATCCATAAATAAATGAAAAAAAAGATTCAAATTTACACATGCATATTAGTTCATTAATAAAACAAAGAGCTAGAAATCAAGGTATGCACTTCCAATTCAAGTCTCTAAGATGGACGAATAAATCTTACTATCGGGATGAAACACCTTGAAACAAAATGTATTGTCAATGGCTTATTCAAATAGCCCTCCCAAAACTGAAGAGTCAGCTTCAACGAACCTGCAAAAGATCAAAAGGTGATCAAAACAAGAGATGGAATTGAACCACCAATCTTCTGGATTATATAATGTAGATGCTCTACCATTGAGCTATCACCCTGTAACTTTATATACAAGAAGAATATTTGTATATTTTAGAGATTTTTTAGAAAAATGAGCACAAGAAGTGTATTTCACTCATTTTTATGTAGTTATCATGGAGATTGTAGTTATAATACTTAGTCATCCCAAAATAAATAGATAGTTCCATATGTTCCATATAACACTCGGGAGAAAGGAGGAGGAATTGGTAAATGCCATTGAAAGTGGTCAATCAAAGCTCAAGGCTTGGATTGATCAATTAATAAACTCATATTTTATACAATCTAAAAAATGCCATCATAGGTTGATATTAGCATGTTGTAACAACACCGTCATAACTCTTTATCTCATTTAAATTGAACCCTCTTAATACCTTTAAACTTATTCACACTCAAAGTCTTTGACAAAATGTACAAGAGAACAATACAATAGATAGAAAATTGCTGGAATAGAACATGTGAATGGTGCTAATAATTGATAATATTATTACAATACATATTGTAGATGTTGTGGTACATACTTATAATACATTCTGAAAAATTTGTGAGGCTCGGGAAGCCAATTGGGAGTGTACATTTGTCATGGTAAGATTTTACCTCAATCCCCCCTAAGTGGACCAATGGAGCTCCAACTCATCCTAAACAGTCACAAACCAAGGTGTGAACATTGGTGAAGTGTGCTGGGTCATTAATGAGTCCAAGGAAAGTGTGGGTGAGAATATTGAGGCGAGTAGGAGGCTCAATGTCGCAATAAATGCTCATAGGAGAGCCAAAATAGGCAAAATACACCACTAGCACCCCTAGTCAAACCCAGGTCCCACAATTCAAGGAGGGAGTGCTCCAAGGAATTAATGAGGGTGCACATGTGATGATTTCACCAAACTAGAGAATTGGAGTGTGTGTGAAAGGTTTGAAAATAACCAAGTCACCTCCTAGATGAATTTCCCTAAGTCTAACCATAGCAATTTAATGCATAGAAGCAAATGATATTGTCTAAGGTATAAACCAAGGTACTAAGGATGAATTACTGCTCCAACACCCCCCATTAATCCAGACTTAGTACAACTTATTCAAAAGGATTTATTAAGTCCTTGGAAACTAAGGCATAAGTCACGTTTTTACAACAAGTTTATTGATCCATGTAATCGAGGTAAGGAGGAATTCCTCATGGGACAAAACCTCCCCTCAAAAATTGATATGAAAAAGATCACAAGATCTTTAGCAGGTCCTCTTCTTCACTTGAATGAGCTAAAAGAACAACTTCTTGTTCATGGACTTGGTGAAGATGTTGTGGATGCCAAGATCATGCATCAATGCATCAAAGTGCTATAAACAGAGATCATGTGGAGAGGAAATTTGATGGTAATCATTTGATGATGGAGTGGGAATCATAAGAATGTATTTTTCTGAAGGAATACTATGATATAATAGCATAAACAATCATGGAAAATATATCTCTGCAAACTCTTTCCCAAATAACATCAGAAGATTCAACAAAATTTGCATCATGTGTAGTTTCCATATCATGAATAAAACCATGATTCTTTCTCCAAATTTGATGAAGCACCATCATAAATTTGTAAAAAATATCATGAGGCTCTGAAATATCAATATATATGTCATATACAACAGAAAATATTAGAGGTATGGTGTCTTCATGAATGAATGGATCCATAGGGAGAGAAGAGTGAGCAACTAGATCACAATTTCCATTGAGCGAACCTGGAAGGTATGGAGACTTGAGATTTGAACCATGGGTGGTAAAAGAAAGTACAAAAATATGGAACATCAGTCTCATGAAGGCCATTTATATGGATTTCCAACCAATTAAATACATACAAGACATAACAACAACATATACAAGAGACATAGCACTGGAAACTAGGGAATTGTCAGAATTTCCAACTAGTGAACTTGAGGGTTGTTGGGTATTTTGGCCATAAAATGGTTGGGGAAATGAATCAATAACTGTCATAGAATGTATATCAGCCTATATATCATCTTCATAATAGGAATTGGAAATATATTATTGGATTCGGAAAGGGATTTCAGAAGGCACATAAAAAACTAGTGAAAAATGACTAGTTTTGGGAGGAAGCTTTGGTGAACTGACTAGGGTTTATTACAAGGAAGGGATGGAGGCTTAAGGTTCTGATATATCATAAGGTGAATCAGAAACATAGCTATCAAAAATAGAGAAACCATAAATGGGCTTTACCCATGCACTCAATGCATGCTCAGGCTTACCATTTCCTTGTTTGCGCTCCCATCATTTTGCAAATTATGGAAGAACAATATGATTATCCTCAAGGAGCTTGGTCATGATCTCCATATTTTGTATGAAGAAATATTTTTCAATATGTGAACCTATGCAATAACCACATGTGGGTCTGTCTCTCTTGTTTCTCCTCCTCTTGGATCTTGAGCTCCCATCAGTAGAACTGGAGCTTTTTGAACTTGATTGCTTCTTCTCTTTCTCCTTTTTCTTCAAATATTTCTTCCTGCTATAGGATTGATTTGATACAACAGCAACAAAGGATTGATATTTGGATTTTACAGTACCCATGTGTATGATATCTTCCTGCTCTTGATTCAAAGACTCCATGAAATCTGCTAGCGTAGGCATCTTCCAATTTCTAGTTGTAAGCCTGCTTGATTTGAAACATAGACCGAATACTCAGAACCTAACTTAGAAAGTATGGACAAGATAAGATGATATTCTTTCTTCTCTATGCCATATTGTTTTAGATGACTTACTAACGCTTTAAATTTGGTAAAGAAGTATTCAATGGTCTCGTAGTGAGTTGGGCTTAGGGAGATCAACTTGTTCTCAAGTTGATGGCCTCTCATTTCATCTATCTTCTTGAATAGTGACTCAAACTTGAGCCAAACTTCATTCGGTGTGCCAATACTTTCTATATGAAAGACGGGTTCCCTCGAAGTGCTAAGACAAATCATACTGAAAGCTTTAACAACTCTATTAAAATACTTAGCTTTCTCCATAGCAGGATTTGGCTCGAGTTCAGTCACCATGGTGACTTAGTAGAGGCCCTTGGACCTCAATTGGATGACCATATCAACCTTCCATTCAAAATAAATGAATGGAGTAAGAAATGCTCGAGTTTTATCCATCCTGCTTGTGTAACATGTGAAAAAAATGTTGTTAAACCTGTAATGCAAACACTCAAGTTTTCTGGAAATATTCCCTAAACAACAACTCAAAACTCACATGATTTGTTTGTAGCTCCAACTAGCTCTGATACCATGTGAGAATTTGATTCTAAGTGAGATCTAGGAGCTAGAGCAATATTGACACTCAAAGTGTTTGACAAAATGTACAAGAGAACAACAAAAGAGATAGAAAATAACTGGAATAGCACATGTGAATGGTGCTAATAACTGATCGTATTATTATAGTACATATTATAGATGTTATGTTACATACTTATAATACATTGGGAAAAATTCATGAGGCTTAGGAAGTCAACTGGGAGTGTACATGTGTCATGGTAATATTAGACCTCAATGCCCCCTAGGTGGACCAATGGAGTTCCAACTCATCCTAAACTTTGACAAACCAAGGTGTGAAATTTGGTGAAGTGTGTTGGGGCATTAATGAGTCTAAGACAAGAGTGGGTGAGAAGATAGAGGTGAGTGGGCAGCTCAAAGTGGCAATAAATGCTCATAGGAGAGACAAAATAGGACAAATACACCACTAGTGCCCCTACTTAAACCCATATCCCCCAATTCAAGGAGGTAGCGCTCCAAGGAATTAATGAGGGTGCACATGTGCTACGTTGACCAAACTAGAGCGTTGGAGTGTGTGTGAAAGGTCTAAAAATAACCAGTTCACCTCCTAGATGAATTTCCCTAAGTCTAACCATGTAACAATTTAATGCATAGAAGAAAATGATATTGTATAAGGTATAAACCAAGGTACTAAGGATGCATTACTGCTCCAACAAGACTCCATTTTCTCTAATTGGATATTTGGCACAATAAACTATTTCAACCACCAAAATATATAACATAAATTATTCATGTTCTACTAAATCTGAGATTAACATAAAGACAAGCATGGCTTCCAAATAAAGTACATTATAGATCCATGAAGTAGATAAAAATAGAGATCATAGCCTTGAAAAAATACACAGTGGATCTATGTCTCAGTATGCATCAGGAGGAAAACTGGAACAATGAGATCAACAAACTGATCCTCCAAAAGTACCAATGTTATAGGGGCGAGTGGTACTATCTTGCACAACTTAGGTAGTAGCATGAAGAAAAGATGCTAAAAAAGACTCAACCACCAAAATATATAACATAAATTATTCGTGTTTTACTAAATCTAAGGTTAACATAGAGCTTCAATGGCATATATAGAAATCCTAGCCTTCATGGTATTCCCCTTGTGCCAAGGGAGAGCCAAACTCAAGAGAGAGAAGAACCTATTGCAATCACAATGGATAACCCTTCTAAGTTCCCTCTATGGTTGCACTCATAATTAAGGATTTATAAGTTAAGTGCAATTTTGATGTTATGAAGGATTTGGTAATGAAAATGAAAGAAACACTACTACATAGAGGGGGGCTTGGTCAATGCTAGATTCCTAGACAACTACTATGAAAGATTCAGTAATGAGATTAGGACGAGATTAAACAAACCATGTGTAACATGTATTGAATGCATTGTAATACACAAGATAAAAATATCGAAATCAAGGCCTTTGTTGTAAAGCAAGATTAAAAAACTTTGAATGTAGCCCTAGATGGATAGTTATGTTCTTTGTTCTTTGCATCTCAAAAGTGAAAACAACTAATTATAAACAAGATTACCTTTCTATTTGTTCCAACAACAGGGATAACTTTCATATAGGACTTATATTCCTCCAAGTGTAATATCTACAAAAATTAAAGTGATGAAATAACACTAGTCTGTAGTGATATACAGTATGGATGATGCTCACTTACAAGTATATAATTATTATATAAAATGAAATGCATGTTTCTAAACTGTAAAATGCATATGATAAGAATATCGTGACATTGGAATTCAATGACTATAGGACACATAATCTAAACACTTATACCCTTAAACACACCCCACGAACGAGCCAGAGTCCTTTGTTATTTCTTATTTTGAGGGGTTATCAATGGGCTTTTTTACTTGTGCTTTCACTTAATCAGCTTCCTATGTCTCTTCGGTTGATGCTCTTCCCACCCTTTTCTCTGCATTTTCTCTCGGTGGTTCTTTTGGGTAAAAATAAGATCACCTGCACTCGCCTCTACGGCTAGGATTTGAACCTATGACTTTGATGTTGCGAGATGGGATGATGGTTATTATGCGACCTTTGTGTTTGTTACTGATAATTTTTACACCACTCACCCTTCTTTCTTTGCTTCATCCAAGCGAAATGAAATCTTTGTAACTACATCATATAGACCTGTAAATGGAGGATCTTAACTATATATCAAGGAGTCAGCTGCTGAAAATGACAAAGTTGCACCCAGGTTCCCACTTATTACATGGAATAAGAAAGATCGCTCAGTCACATACCAATAGATGTAGTAACTGTAGTTTGGTATGATGGTCATTCACTTCGTTGCTTTACCGTGTATGGGAAACAGAGGCTTTCCCTCAAGAAGTAGTGTAGATTATGTCCTTCCTTCCAATATGGGTTGTTCCTTCCTTTCTTCCTATGGCACTTCAATGAATCCAATAGGATGAAGAAAGGTAATACAAATGAATACTCTTAGTATCCACCAAGCGAGCTACCATGCCTTAACTCCTTGAGCTTTCCTTTAGTGGATCTGTTGCTGGTGTTGGATTAACAAAAGCTAGATCAAGAGAAAGAGACAAATGGAAAGGGTTGGTTCAATCTTTCCAGTGCACATGATGGATTCATATCTGACCCTCTGTAGCTAGATGTCTCTCACGAATCAAAACCCCAATGCTCCCCATCCCCACCCTATCCCCTCTACAACTTCTGCCAAGCTCTGTCAATGATTCCCTGCTCCTACTTTTTGGGTCGCTAATTTGCTCCGTTTGATATTTTCGGGCCGCTTCTTTGTGATGTTTGATAATAACCTGCTTGTCCTTTAATATATCCCCAATATATATTTTTCGTTTTTTATAATATGAACGAGCGTGATATGGGTATTGTTTGTCAGTGAAGCCCCCATGTGCATGTATGTGAAATTTGTGTGGGTAACTAGATATCTATTCGCTAGTCATCTTCTTGTTGTGTAAAACTCGTAGTGGAAGAAGGCGGTTACCATGTTTTGGAAGAGTCATTTTTCTTTTCCAAACTTGTAATTGACTTATTCCAAAAATGAGCTATATTTTTATACATGTACATAAATGGATTTGCTTATTTATGTATTTGATAGTGATTAAAAATAGTTATGTAGGATCTTCTTTCATCCTAGCAAAACCTTAGGATTATATATTAATAATGATCAATTTTATCAATGTATTATGATAATCTCACATAATAATTATGTGCTTATTAAATGAAAAGCTATAATTAAATGCATCACTTAGAAAATTCACAAAATATTACTTATAGTGGTTCACTCACTTTGGTTTCTTGCAGAGTAGTTGCACATTTACATTTACTTCAGTATTCCCCATTCCAAAAGAATTGAAATAACAGAAAGGGTGTTGCCTTTACTATTTAATTCCTTTTATCTATTAGTAACTTCTTACATTATTTTTTTTCTCCCATTCCTATCTCTTTAATGAAAGAATAGATCAAAGGAGATCAATTTTATATTAGATAGCTCTAAGAAATTTAGAATTATGAATATGAATGCATGTAGATGATTAGTTACCATGCTTTCATGTCTTTTTTATTATTGTGGATGATGTCATAAAGCTTTTATGTGTTTTAGAAAATAATTAAAAACAAGTTTGTGGTAAAAAATAAAACTAAAAAATTATAATCCTTTAAAACTGAATTAATCATTAAATTATATTTGTTTATTCTTATTTATTTAATAAAATTTGTATGTGTTTTAGAAAATAATTAAGTGAAATATGAAAAATAAAAAAATCATAACAATTTCAAAAGAAATTAGCAATTAAATCATTTCAAGAATTAAATAATTGTTATCCATTTTCATATTATTGTATTTCCTCAAACATGATATATTTAGCAATGAATTTGGGCAAATAATATATTGACAACTATGATTGCAACAATAAATACATATTAAGGAAAGTCCAAAATATTGAAATTTTAATACATTATATTAAAATCTATTTTTTTTAATTTAAATTCATACATTTAAAAATAAAATTTTGCTTAAGTCCAAAATATTGAAATTTAAATACATTAAGTTAGAATCTATATTTTTTAATTTAAATTCACACATAAAAATAAAATTAATACTTTTGTAAGTTTTCAAATTAAGATTTTTGGAATTGAAAAAACATGCTTTTGGAAAGAAAACTAAAGTCAAATTTGCATTTTAAAAAGGCTTATATTAACTTTTAAAATCAAATGTTTTGTAAAATCTTTTTTTAAAATCAAGTTTTGGAATAAAAAACATGCATTTGTTGAAGATAAAAACACACCTTTAAATTAAAAATTATTTGAATAAAATGCATTTTTAAAATAGAAAATTATACTAATATTGTCACGTTTAGATTATATTTTGCAATTTAAAAAAATTAATATTAATTTTTAAAATCAAAACTCTATCTAAATTTTGTTATAATACTTTTTCACATACTATATATATGTTAAATTCATTGTATACCATAAATGCTAAATTCTAAAATCAAAACTCTATCCCAATTTTGTTTTAAATCTAAATATAATTTTACAAAAGGCCCGTTAACATATAGGCTTCATAATACTTTTTCACATACCATATATGTTAAATTAATTATATACCATAATACTTTTTGTGCACCTTATATGTGCACCTGTATTACACGGATCAAAAGTAAAGGAAAAAGAAAGGCAAGGATAATGTAGAGAAGGTAAAATAAGAGCTGAAAGAGGATGGGGGTAAAAAGACTCATGAATAGCAATAATAACATTAGTAAAGTAGCTTCTAGGGCTCAATCTCTTTTCCAATTGTTTGGTGAGTATTGTAGAATGGAGTGAGCTAGCTATGGAGCAAACCTCCCTCCATCAGACGGAGGAGGAGCAAAGTCAAAGCTAATTTTGCTCCTTCTCTGTCCGATGAGAGAGGATTGCTCCATAGCTAGCTTACTCCTTGTAGAATAAGGTAATCTAGAGAGGAGTAAGAAGAGATGTAGAAGTAAGAAGAGTAATAATAAGACTACAGAAGGATTCCCACGATAAATTATAAGTTGATTTTAAAATTATTTAATTAAAATATTAATTTTTTTAATAAAATACTATATTTTAGTATTTAACATTACATATATTTTGGAGTGAAAATACATATATTAATTTAAATGTTTGAAAATAATATATCAAATGTATTAATTTAAATTAATTTAAAGATATTTTGGAGTGACAATACATGTATTAATTTAAATGAAGGAAAATAATATATCACATGAATAATATAAGATTATGCATTTTCTAAATGTAAAATTTATTTATATTTATACTCGTAAGTGTTTAGAATGTTTACATTGAGCATCTAAGGTGGATTAATGTCTATGTTTTTCTTGGGCATGAGACATCGGATAACTCTAAAATAACACGTGTTAATATCACTTAAATTGTGATTTATTAATATTTTTTAATAACACTTAAATTGTGATTTATATGTATATGTGTTCATCCGCGCACAAGTTAAATAGCTGTGCTAATCTTCCATCGGGTAAAATTGCTCGATAACTTCCGTAACATCCTCGTCGAGCTCGGCAATAACGCGGAGAATGGACATCACCCGGCTGAGCGAACAGTCGTCGGGTTTATTTCCGAAGAAGGAAGATATAGGCAACGCGTTCTCGGGCTGCATAGCGTATGCCACAGGGCTGTTGTCCACAATAATCGTTTTGCTCAAATCCCGACCCAGACGGCTCAGATCCTTCGTATCCGCGATCGCTCCGCGGCCATCCGTCGAGCGCACCAAAATCTTGGTGCAGTGTTCGTTGAAGAGGCGATGGGTTATCAATGTGCCGTTCACGTCCAGCCGGTCGAGTACGGGGTCGGCGTACGGCCGAGTGCCGGCGGTGAACACAACTACCTCGAAGAGCTTCGCGGCCTCCTCCAGGAATTGGTCGACGCCGGGCCTCTTGACAACATAGACGTCACCGGATTCATTAAGGGTGTTAGGGGGGAATTTTAATAGAAAGTCGTAATGGGGTATTGGGACAAGGGAAGCATGGATTAGTGTCTCGTCCATGTCTAGGACCAGCGTCTTTCTGTCCTCGTGTTCTGCCAGCAACGGAGGCAATAACGATTCATGTCGCCGTCGCCTAGTGGTAACGTTTCTCAGGTTTAAAGACAATATAGGCATATCGTTGTTCTCCTCGGAGCTAATCGAGGGACTGGTGTGGCCATCATCGCCCTTAGAAGCCATCTTAGTCCCTGTTGAAACTGAAGTTGAGTTACTGGCTGAATCCTCCTAATGAATGTAGTCTTATTTGCTGTTAGGGTTCTTAATTGGCTTTCTCACTCAACTCTAGTACAGTGAGTAAGTTATGCTTTGGAGATGTCCATTTGTAGTGGTTGAAATGGCAGCGACTCAATTAAACGACACGCCTGTTAGCCAATATTTTAAATTAGCCGTTTCTTACCGAAATATTGTTTAAAATTTGCTCTGAAAATTTAAACTTAAATTTGATTATTAAATATATTATTTAAAATCAAATAAACATTTAAATTTTATAAGATGAAGCTTGTTCGCATATCGTGATCATGGTTACAAAGAGAAACATTTATTTTTAGTTACTTAAAGCATCTATGTTGATGAGATGTGCAGACCATAATTCTATCTTTTATGGATCCTATAAAATGGTATCAGAGCCAGGTTAAATCCATAATATTGAAGAAGATATCAACACTTTAACACTTTCAGGAAAAAGAAGGAATGAATATGGGAAAAGCATTCAAAACAGAACGGTATTCTATTCCATCTTTTATGGATCATATAGAATGGTATCAATGCCAGGTTGAATCCATAATCTTGAAAAAGATACAAGATACCAACACTTTAAGGAAAAAGTAAGAATGAATATGGGAAAAGCATTCAAAACAGAACGGTTGGAATACTTAAGGACTATCAATTCATATATATCCAATAGAAGAATTGAAGAATTGACACTTCAAGGAGAAAATGCAAAGGTTTGAAAGGCGGATACCAAACCTCGAAGAGGACCTGGATACTTTTTTCCAAATTATTTCCTTTGTTTAAGAAACCTAAGCGCCATGGACCTTTCACCATCATTATAGAAGAGTGAAATAAGAGTTTAAAGTTCAACTCTTGTAATTAGGAGGTAATGCAATACAGATGAATGATAATAAATAATGGAGGCTCAATAAAATGGCGCCTGAGTTTTACTAGGAATTGGCAACGAAGAAGAAGACATTCGTCAAATTACAACTACTTATCTACTTATCTAGGAGACCAAGGATGTGAAAGAATCTTCCATTGTTATTGACAAAGACAAGCATGGTAACCTCACCTTGTACGAGATTTTATAAATTTATATTGAAAGAGTCCTTTGGTAATTTGAAAAGCATACAAGAGGCATAGGTTCCAAGCTAACCAAACAAATGAAATACGATGGTACAGCAAGAGAAGGAAGGAGATTGTGAAATCCCTTGTATTTGAAATATGATGGTCACGGCTACCGCAAGAGCAGGAAGGAGATTGTAAAATCCCTTGTATTTGAGTAAGGGGTAAATATTTCAGTGTTCAACAGGAAGAGAATCAGACAAAGTTCTATGTTGTAGCATTATCAGGCGCCATTCTAAAGCGTTTGCAATATATCACTCGCAAAAGAAGTTCTAGAGGGTTGCAATTTATTTCAAGGTATGGAATATATGCACACAAAGGATAAACCCACATTGTACCATCGTTAGTTAGACTGTGGTTGTGGACTTTTTGTATGCAAGGATTTTCCTTTATCGTATGATAAGAGGCCTATGTCCCTCTTTAGAGAGAAAAAGAGGAGCAAAACTGGTTGTGATTTGATCAACATATCATGGGGATTGGAGGTAGGTTATGGATATTTTAACCACATTTATCCAAGGCCTTGTTGTTTCACTCAACTAACAACTTGGCTAGTCCTTGTCCTTTTACCGGCTTGGTAGGTTTTAATTCCAAATCATATTCCTATATTTTAGTTATCAATTTTCCTTGTATACCTTCTCTATGAGTTTGGCATAGAATATCCCTTACCACTATGTGTTGTACATAAGAAATAAATTTTAAATGTAAAACATAACATATGAAATATTTAAGAGCCTTTACCATAGAATAAGCTTTCTTCTCCATTAAATTGTATTTTAGCTTAGCATTTGTCACGTGCCTTGCTGAAAAATGAAACAGGTTGCTCATAACCATAATTATTCTTGTGTAAAATTTTGCAATAGGTTTCCCACTATGTGTTCCATCATTTATGTTTCATTTGTTTGCTAAAATTTATTGCTCACTAGTGAATGGTGATTGGTTGTGCTAATATTATGGATATGGTGATAGTGTTGCGTAGTAGCATCTTCTTTGATACATTGCTTTAACATATGGATGTATTTCTTAAATGAACAAATGGTAAGATACATTTAAACTCATGAATTATAGTGATAGTGATGCATAGTAGCATTTCCTTTGATACATCCCTTTAACATATCGACATATTTCTTGAATGGGTAGAGGTGTGGTAGAATGAAATATTGGGTTTGACTATTTTAATACATAGATTGAACTCATCATTAATGGATTGTTGTTGAACATGATTTTTTTGGAAATCGTAGCGTGTATATTTGGTTAGAAAATTTGTAGAGACAAAATTGAACTTGTTTTTCATTGATGTGAATTCATCTAAGTTGGAAATGCAGAACCATTAAATGCAAGCCTTGAAGAAAATATGAAATGAGATATGCATTGATGAATCCTGATCTCATACTATGATCATAATTACAAAGACAAACAATTATTTTTAATTAT
>LPNX010121557.1:12686-23478 GCA_001517045.1 Pseudotsuga menziesii
GATGATCCTGATGATGACAATGATGATGATGATGATGATGATGAACAATGATGGTGGTGATGATGATGATGAACAATGATGGTGATGATGATGATGATGATGATGATGACGATGACGATGATGATGATGATGACGATGATGATGAAGAACAATGATGATGATGAGGATGAGGATGATGACAAAGATGTTATGAGGATGATGAATATGATGATGAGGATGAGGATGACTATGATGACGATGGTTTTGATGATGATTACGATGATGATGACTATGATGATGATGATTATGATGGTGATGATGGTTAGTGTTGGAGGCCTCCCTTACCCTTCACTAGCCATAATGGCACCCATGGGCCTAAGAAGAAACTAGTGGTGAAGACTATATTGTAAAAATACTCGTACATGTGTGAATAACAAGAACTTGTTGAAGAACGTTAGTCATTAAATGGGATAAATGTTAGTGAGTAAATGTTGTAAATATTAAGTAGAAGCGCGCATCCGTCTCTTTGTGCGTACGCGTTAATGCATGTGCGCACTCTTATACATGTGTGCGTGCTCACAAATATGCGTGTGTGCACCTGTTACTAGTTAAAAAAGTAGAGATATGGATTCCTGGGGTTTCTACCAATTTTCACGGTTTTCTACAACTGTTCGTGCGTTTTGTGCTCCCGAACTCTGCAATTNATGCGTGCGTGCACCTGTTACTAGTTAAAAAAGTAGAGATATGGATTCCTGGGGTTTCTACCAATTTTCACGGTTTTCTACAACTGTTCGTGCGTTTTGTGCTCCCGAACTCTGCAATTTGGCTCCCACTCAATCATCAATTGGACACTCTTTGATATATTGGATAGAAGATCACTCTTGGAATCTAACAAACATATTCAGTCATCTTGGAAGTTAGTGGATACATTCAAACTACAAGTTTTCATTGCAAGAAGAGATCATTTTGAATAGGTATGGTGGATTGTAAATAATTGTTTTCATTCACAAGATTTCAAATCATTTCATTGATTTATGTTTTATAATATGCCTACAACAATATCTCTCTCATAGACAACATTGAATTTCACAAGAAGAATTCCCAACTTCACATCTAAACAAGTCTCATATTCTCGATACAAGATGAAGTATGGAATGTTAACTAATTTACATTTGCACATGAATATATATTTTGATTTCAGACAATGATGGCATAAATGAATTTATCTCTTGAGACTCTTCAATTTAAAAAAAAAACCTTTGAAGTAATCATGGGAGAGGGTCCATATTGAATAGTTCACCAATTTTTTCAGACAATGATGGCATAGATGAATTTATCTCTTGAGACTCTTCAATTTAAAAAAAAAACCTTTGAAGTAATCATGGGAGAGGGTCCATATTGAATAGTTCACCAATTTTTTCATATTCTCTATACAAGATGAAGTATGCAATGTATACCAATAATCATTTGCACATGAATATATTTTGATTTCTCACAAGGATGGCATAGATGAGGTTCTCTATTGAGACTCTTCAATTTGTATGAAAACCTTGGAAGAAATCATGGGAGAGGGTCCGTATTGAATAGTTCAACAACTTGTCCATGCTCTCCTCTTCATGTTATACTTATCATAACATGCCTTTAATCTTGGCAGGGATGCCTCTACCTCAATGATTTCTTGTTTTTAGGGGGATTTGCAACCTCCTCANTGTCCATGATCTCCTCTTCATGTTATACTTATCATAACATGCCTTTAATCTTGGCAGGGATGCCTCTACCTCAATGATTTCTTGTTTTTAGGGGGATTTGCAACCTCCTCATTGTGTAATTAGTCAATTTGTTCTCTTTAGTTAACTTGTAACTTAATGAGTGTAATTTATTCAATTTATTCCCAAGAAATCCAAGAACCAACTTGTGTCTTCCCTCACAATTAAGGTGGCATATTACATGTAATGTCATCTCGTCCGAAGGTGTTGGAAATGAAGAATATTTCACTCATCTTCTTGTGACTTCCAATACTTTTTGAACACAAAGGAAGTCATAATCCTATAGTTGTAATACCTATGAACTTGACTCTCTTTGCTTGACTCAAATAGAGTATAGAAATGAAACTTTAGTTTGAACATAAAGAGAAACCTTTGATCAATGTTTATGTATCAATGCCAATAATTACCATACTAACATATCTATAATTTAGTTAATTATGTTGGAACTGTCATGTTTCTTGTATAATGGAACTAATACCTTATTTGTTGCTTCTTATGCAGGGGTAGACATCATACTTTTTATAAAGAAAATTTTGGAGATGGGAAACTCATGTAACAGAGCAAGAAAAAATAGAAGGAATATGCCCATTGAAAAGGAAAATGAGGTAAGAGAAAAGGCCAAGTTGGCAATGAAAAGAGTGAGACATGGTCCAGACATTTCCACTGATACTGCGACTGATCCTAACAGATTTGATGACATGATGACCTCTACTTCATAACCACGGGTGAAGCAGTTGCATCCAACGTACCCAACTCAAATTCCAACATCAACACAGTCTCCAACCAACAATCCATCAACGACCCATGTTGAAGCTCTTGAAGACATAGGTATATTGAGAGATGTGAAGTATCAAGAGTTGGAACTAGGAGTAATGATTAATTTTCAATCTCTCCAAGAAGATCACAACCATGTCGAGCACACTCCCAATATGGACCAACATGTGAATGAAGCACCACAACAAAGAAGCCCTGGGATTTGTAGCTCATGTCCAACTTTCATACCTCAACTATCTAGTGCAATAAAAAGGACTCCTAGATGTATCCATGTGGATGAAAGTTGGTTTTCAGGCCTTGAAGGTAAGTTTCCCAAACGCACTATTGATTGGCGATGTAGAAAATTAATGAAGGAATATTTTGAATCCAAAGGTGATGTAGGTAAATTTCAATTATTACTATTTGTTAAAGTCAAATTGTTTATTTGTTGTTAGGAGAGTTATGGGCATAAAGATGGTTAGAAGTTCAGAGGCTAACAATCATATTGTTAGAAATCTCCAATCTGCTTTTAATGCGATTGGGAAGATGTTTCGTACTAAAGATCTTTGTGTGGCTCACCGTAAGTTATCAGAATAAGTTGTAAGCAAGTCCACATGGAAACGTCGCCTCCTTTCACACACTTCTCACATAATTAAATTAAATAGAAAAAATGTTAAGAAGTACTCTGTTATAAGAGAAAATATTCAGACTCCAGGTGGAAAATATTGTTGGGTTTTTGTCGGCAAGTTCCCTCGTCAAGATATGAAGCTAATTGATTCTGTTAAGGACTTAGTACAAAATTTCTGGCATGATCATACCAGACCTTCATCTAACCAAAGAGATGTGCTAAAGCTGAGAAAAGCTTCTATTGAACGTGAACCCCACGTCAAACACTTCCTTGACACAACACATAATGAACTCTATGAGAGATTTAGGAATGAGCACACAGAATTGAACCTGGGCTAAAGGTCCTTTGAGAAATGTAAACCATGGTATGTTCGTATATGCATTGATTGAAACACATGCTGTTGTAGATACCATGTATAATATGAATATTTTTATGACACGTATAAACATATATTTTGTGATTTGCATACTAACCTTGAGCATGGCTGCAATGAATCTGTAATACCACTGAATGCATTGAGAGATTTTATCGTCAGCATCATGTGTCCAAGGCATGAAGGACAAAAATACTATGGAAAATCATGTCTATATGGGAATTGTTCTAGGTGCAGTGGGTTTTCGCTTTTGAACCGTTACATTCATGGAAGTGATGAGCATCAATTTGGCAAAATGAGCATGGAGATGTAGAGCTTCAAGTACGTAACCTATCAATCAGATAGTGTGAAGGAAAGTAAAAATATTGCATTGGTGAATTCACAGGTGCAAATTATTATTGCATACTTTTCATCTTACATGTTCAGTTTCTACATATACATTCTTTAAAGGTCACATTCTAATATGATCCTTATTTTCATGGCAATAGGTATGGGTATGTGATATTTTGAAGGAGTTCTATAAGAGAACTGAGAAGTATGTTCAACATGTGTATGTAGCGCAATGGAAGATGAGCAATACAGAAAATGTAGGGACACATTTCCCATTGGGACCATATTGTCAGTTGTGGATTTTGCAGAAAACTACACCCTTCAGCCACAAAATGAAATTCAAATTCAATACTACCATTCTGACCAGGTCATCATCATGGTACATATTATGTATAGGTATGGCCCTGAGAGAAACATTAACAATAGGATAATACAGAAGCAGACAATCTTTTACATAAGTGATGAAAGATGCCATGATCTGCATTGTGTGCAACATTGTTTTCGAATTTTCTATGATCAACTAAAGGAGGGAGATATACATATGGATCAGCATTAGATATGGTCAGATGGTTGTGCGGTCTAGTTCAAAAATTCCCGAGTCTTCCAATGTATGAGTATGTTACATAAGACTTATAATGTGTCGCATATATGGAACTACTTTGAGACCGAGCACAACAAAGGCGAGCATGATGGAGCTGGTTCATGCATCAAGACCACACTACGAAGGGATGAAATGAGGTTTACTAGAAACCCCCATTTCAAAGATGCAGAATCCATAGTTCAATGGTGCTCTGTAACAATGTTAGACCGAACTAAAGTGCAACATACATCAATAGGGGCAAGAAGGCCAGGCGGGAATTTCTAGCATATGGTTGACACAGGTCGATCTCATTCCTATAGTTGCGACACAGTACAAGGAACACATGGATTTCATTCGGTTCGAAGGTCAAACAACCCCTTATTTGAAATATGGATGCAAAAACTTGCTTGCTTTTGTAGCCCTTGTAGCAGTGGTGAATGGGATGAATGCGAATGCATAGATTGGGTTGATGATTGGGATCATGTGTCACTTGCAGTAGACCCACATGTAGTCATTGAAACAACTCACTTAGAGGAGTTTCAGTCATCGATTTCGATAGACTACGACCACATCTCAGATCTTGTATAACCAGGACACATATATGCAGTTGTTTCCCCAAAAGACAATGAATGGGGCACATATTATNGGTTGATTATTGGGATCATGTGTCACTTGCAGTAGACCCACATGTAGTCATTGAAACAACTCACTTAGAGGAGGTTCAGTCATCGATTTCGATAGACTACGACCACATCTCAGATCTTGTATAACCAGGACACATATATGCAGTTGTTTCCCCAAAAGACAATGAATGGGGCACATATTATTGGTTGGCACGATGCATTCGAGGTAAGAAAATCCTGAACGGATCATTGATTGATGATGAAGGAAATGAATTTCCTATTATTTTGATGGTGGTTGAGGGTGAATATCTTACACTATATTGGAAATCAATAATAACTAGTGGGCATGTATTCATGGATTACAAACCAGGTTCTGTGAATTATCACTTCACAAACTTGATTGTTGGCATGAACATCCATCTACATACAATGTCAAACAAGAACTCAACCAAGGTACATTACTTCATGCCTCATTCATAGAACGATATATTGATGGATGCAATTAGAAACATAGAGGATCCAAATGGCTATATTGAATGATATTGGGTAATTGTGCTTACACTCCACTTGGGAAAAACCCTAGTTTGCATAATCTAGCCTGGAGGTATGCCTGGGTCATGAAAATTCAGGGGGGGAGGCCACCTTGGCCATAATCTCGTTCCATGATTCCAACGGAACCAATAGTTCATCCATCGAATCCTCGGTCAATGTTCTATGGTGAGTTGCAGTAGGCCTGCAAAAGGAGGCCACCTTGGCCATAATCTCGTTCCATGATTCCAACGGAACCAATAGTTCATCCATCGAATCCTCGGTCAATGTTCTATGGTGAGTTGCAGTAGGCCTGCAAAAGCCACTCAGGGACACTTGGGCCAATTCAAGGTCGGGGTCCCCATATCAAAAGAGGCAATGATTTCCAAATATATCAGCTCCTATAGGTGTGTTTGCGAATGGCCACCATGGGCACACCACCTCCAGGTGCCCGACACAGGGTTTTGTAGGGCCAGGGCACTGTTTCCAGGGTTGCATGGACCCCACTAGGGTGAAACCCTAGTTTTCAAATTTTGGTCTAGAGACATTCCCGGCCCATGTGGAGTTGGGTGGGAGGCCACCCTGGCCATAATCCAATCCCATGATCCCAACGGAACCAATGGTTCATCCATAGGATCCCCAGTCAACGTTTTATGGTGAGTTACAGTAGGCCTGCAAAATTCATTTAGGGACACCTAGCCAATTCAAGGTCGGGGTCCAAAAACCAAACCGGGCGATGATTTTTTATTCCGTCAGCTCTTGAAGGTGTGTTTGGAATGGCCTCCATGGGAAAGCCACCCCCGATCACTCAACACAAGGTTTTGCAGGGCCGGTGCACCATTGACAAGGTTGCATGGACCCCACTAGGGAGAAACCATAGATCTAGGAACTAAGAATCAATTCATGAAAGAATAATCAACAAATACTCATGAAATGGTGTTAATCGAAACCGAAATTGGTTTCCTTTCTATATATTTAATAAACAATGAATGGTTACAATACCAATGTCAAGTAATAGCTTAACTCCATGAATAATTCGAATACCTAAGGAGGCAATTCAAATTCAGTGAGTGAGTCTAGATTAACTGACTCTTAGCCATTCAATCACACTCAGTTAACCACTTGACCAAAACCCTAATTGACTCACCAAACCCTAACTGAAGTCAGAGTGCAATAAATGACTGAATCTCAACTGAAGGAGATCAAACACATGTCATAGCAAGCCAACCATCAAGTGCTAGTGCGCCATGGCTTCAATGAACCCCGATGAGGTTAACTGAAGATGAACTGACCATCAGAAGTTGGTGGAGGCACCTTGTTGACTCCAGATCATTAAATTACAATAAATAATCATTAAATAATATATTTAATGACTGCAGGCGCCTTAACTGATTGGTTTAACTGATTGTAACCACCAGTTAGCAATTAGGTGCATTAATGTCACTCAGATCACCCTCGGAGTGCTCCAGTTAGCCTCCTTGACTGTAGGTAGGCGTGGGTATGACTGGATGATAGCAATTAATGCTCCACTGATGTCAATTAATGTCAATTATACTTAGGATAGTGGTTTAACTAGGCCAATTTGACCGAAAGAGTGTGTATGATGGTAAATGTCTCCAACACCCCCCCTTAAGCTATACTCGGGAAGAGTTAGAAAACATAGATGCATAAAATGCTAGGACCCCAGAAACTAAGGCCATAGGTCACCCTGTACAATGCTGAAACTGAAACAATGCTCAAAACAAACTAAGTGAGGAAAAGAGGGAAAACCCAGTGGGAAAACCCCCCCCTCAAGCTGAACACTGAAAGTAGTCTGGATCACCCTGATGAACTCACCCCCAACAATGAACAGAGGTAAGTGAACTTCTTTTCTAAAAATATATTGGTGAAGATGTCTACAATCTGCTCATCAGTCGGCCAGTATTGCAGAATGATGGTCTTGGCATGCACTAGCTCCCTGATGTAGTGCATGTGAATCTCTACATGCTTGGTCCTCTGCCTGGTAACTGGATCCATGGATATCTTAATAGCACTCTGGTTGTCACAAAATAGTACAGTGGAAAAATTACTACCAAGATCAAACTCTGAAAGAATTCCTTGCAACCAAACTGCTTGGATGCAAGCATTCACCGCTCCTCGATACTCGGCCTCTACTGAAGATAGTGCTATGGAAGCCTAATTTTTGCTTGAACAGCAAATAGGCCACCACCAAACATGAATACATATCTGGAAGTTGAATTTTGATCAATAGAATCACCCGCCCAATCGGAATCTGTGTATCCAACCAGCTCTAGCTCGGAGTCTGCAGCATAGTGAATGCCGTAGGTCCTGGTTCCCTTAATGTACTGGAGGATGCTCTTGGATGCCTTCCAATGAAGATCATGGGGCTTCTACATGTATCTTGATACAGCATTCACGGCATAAAAAATATCAGGCCTAGAATGTGTCAAGTACAACAAGCTACCAATCAGCTGTCGATAGATAGTGCAGTCCATGGGAGGTGTGTGTTTTCCTTCTTCAAGGCCGATCCCTGAAAGGAAAGGAAATGGTGCAGGCCTACATTCAGCCATGTTAAACTTGAATAACAATTCTAAAATTTATTTGTACTGAGTAACCATAATCCCATCAGAATTTTGCTCGATTTTGAGCCCCAAAAATTGTTTTAGAAGCCCCAAATCACTCATTTCAAAGGCATTGTGGAGAGTAGTTTTGATGGCTGAAATGGAGGCAATTGTGCTACCTGTGATCAGTAAGTCATCAACATATAAAACAATTATAATTATATGAACACCATTCTTCTGTAAATACACATTTTGATCTGATCTACATCTCTAAAAGTTTTGCGAGAGAAGGAAGGCATCCATCTTGGAATACCACTCTCTTGGGGCTTGTTTTAACCCATATAGTGACTTCTTTAGCTTGCAAACCAAAGATGGATCAGTGATGTAGCCCTTAGGATGCTTCATGTATATCTCCTCATGAAGATATCCATGTAGAAAGGATGACTTAACATCCATGTGATGCACCTCCCAGTGCTTGGATGCAGAAATAGCCAAAACAAGACGGATGGAGTCCATTTTTGCAACCAGTGCAAAGGTCTCATGGTAGTCCACTCCTTCGACCTGAGAGAAAATTTTTGCTACCAGCCTTGCCTTATATTTTCAGGTGCTTCCATCAGCAGCAACCTTTTTNTGCAACCAATGCAAAGGTCTCATGGTAGTCCACTCCTTCGACCTGAGAGAAAATTTTTGCTACCAGCCTTGCCTTATATTTTCAGGTGCTTCCATCAGCAGCAACCTTTTTCTGAAACACCCACTTGCATTGAACCAATTTCCTTCCCGGAGGAAGAGAAACTAGCTCCCAAGTAGTGTTTTTCTAAAGAGAATTCATCTCTTCATCCATGGCAACTTGCCATCTCGGATCATTCTGAGCATGGTAGTAGGATTTTGGATCTAAAATAATCATCAAATAGAAATTTTCAGACAGCAAATTATCAGAACAAGAGAGCGCAATACCTGCTCTTTGGAAATCAGACCGGGTTCTCCTTGGATCATCTGAATTTCCAATGTTGTCTCTTGCGGAGGAGAGTGTCTTTTGGGCCCATGTAGGAAGATGATTTTGCACTTCAGGTTATGATTCAGTATATGATGATTGCCGCACACTGNAATTTCCAATGTTGTCTCTTGCGGAGGAGAGTGTCTTTTGGGCCCATGTAGGAAGATGATTTTGCACTTCAGGTTATGATTCAGTATATGATGATTGCCGCACACTGATATCATAAATCAGAGGATCCAAATCAGGGTCATCACCCCCAATTTCATCATCCAAATATTCAGTGGAATGGGAAGGAAATTCAGCAGTTTTCTCCTTCACTAGTTCCACCTCCTGAAGAGGCTCATAAAACTTGGCACTTATCTAGATGATGATATGTTTGGTATTGATATCCAGTAGCTTGAATCCTTTATATTCATCAAGATACCCAATAAACAGACATTCTATGCCTTGCGGTTGCAAAGCCCTTCTTTTATCAAGCAGAATTCGGGCCCATGCAGTGGACCCAAACACCCGTAGGTTCAACACATCTGGATTGTGTCCGAAGTATGCTTCAAAATGATTCCTTCATTTCACTGATGAATGTGGCACCCTGTTCTGAATGTATGCTGCAGCATGCATGGCTTCAGCCCACAAATTTGCAGCAAGCTTCTTTGACTCCAACATACAGGTGGTCATCTCTTTGAGAGACCGGTTCTTCCTTTCCACTACTCCGTTCTGCTAGGGAGTGTAGGGAATTGAATGTTGGACCTGAATACCAATTTGGGAGAAAATGTACAGAAAATCATTACTGAAATACTCCCCTCCATTATCAGATCTCAATATCTTGATCTTAAGCCCAGAGGCATTTTCGATCAAGGCCTTCAATTCAGAAAATTTTTCACATACTTCTGATTTCTTTTTGAGAAAGAAAACCCATGTATACCTTGAAAAATCATCAATAAAAGTAAGGAGTTACCTTGATACATTCATGGATGTGATAGGCATTGGACCTTTGATATCAAAATGTATCAGCCCGAATATGCTTGTAGCTCGGTTTGCCTTCCCCCGATTGAACTTGTGCTCAGGGTGTTTTCCAATCACACAGCCCTTGCAGACTCCCGTGGTTTCCTTGATGACCGAGAGGCCTTCAACCATGGATTTTTTCTGTAATTGCTGTAAATATTTGAAATTAAGATGGCCAAACCTCTCATGCCACAGCCTACTAACCTCATTTCCATGAGTTAGCAGAGCGGTGGGCTTTGCATCTGCAACAAAGTGAGAGAACTCATAGGCTTTTTGGCCAAACCTCTCATGCCACAGCCTACTAACCTCATTTCCATGAGTTAGCAGAGCGGTGGGCTTTGCATCTGCAACAAAGTGAGAGAACTCATAGGCTTTTGCATGATGATTTGCAAGGTCTTTTGCAATGAGTTTCTCGGATGTAATTTCTGTTATCTCAACATCATTTGGGATGAAAGAGACTCTCTTAGTCATTCCTGTATGTGTCATCTAATAGACACTAAGGAGATTTGCTGCTAGAGACGGTACATACAAAACTTTAGAAAAAAAAACATTTTCTAGNTTTGGGCTGAAAGAGACTCTCTTAGTCATTCCTGTATGTGTCATCTAATAGACACTAAGGAGATTTGCTGCTAGAGACGGTACATACAAAACTTTAGAAAAAAAAACATTTTCTAG
>LPNX010121561.1:5250-75508 GCA_001517045.1 Pseudotsuga menziesii
ACTAGATCACTCTATCAGATATTGATGTTAAGGAAGCTGGTGCTTTGCCATGGAGTCCTGAATTGGGCAGAGACAAGTTGCTTGAAATTGAATACTTCATAAGTTTTAGCAGAATTCTGCACCATAATGTTCATTTTGGCCATACAGGGGAGCTATCATAGCTGGAAAATATCATTCTAGATATACTCTCTCAGCTTCAAACATTATACAAAGAGCATAGTGTGAAGGAAAGGGATTGGTTATTCTTAAGGCATAGTGCATGGATGTCTTTAATTTTATCATTGCTCCAAGAAGGTCTGTGGAAAGTGTCTCTAAGAAAGATCCCAGTTTCAAGAGAGGACACATTTTGGATAGAGAAGACATCTAAAGATACTTCATTACTCACACTTTGTGAGCAGTTAGTTTTTTGTGTATTGAAGGATGGACAATCAAGCGTTTTGCTGAAAATATTGACATCCCTTTTGAGCATGCATGTCAGGGCACTGCGAAAAGTTGTGCTCTTTGTTCTTGATGGAAAAGAATGCGAAGATGATGCACTGTTTTCACTAAATTTGCTGCTTCAAGCAGGTTATGACAAGTCAAAGCAGGAAGAGCTGTTGGGGAAGCTAGGAGCTAGCTTTAAGCTTATAGAGTCTGTACTTGGAACTCTGACAAAGTTTAGAGGAATTGTGAGCAAAGAAAACACAGGGAACCTAAACAAACGTTTTCTAAGCTCCTAGTTGCATGGTTTCCCATCACATGTTCATCTAGGGAGTGCAGCTGTGGTCTCTTCTACCCTCTCCATTGAGGTATTTTTGTATACAGTTGAGCAATTTTTCAGAGGCACCTGTCTTGTCCTATCTTAGTGTTGCAATTTTCTCTGATAGATATAATATAGCATGGGCCCCTATACTTCAAACAAAGGGAATAAAAAACATGGTATGGTCTAAAAAGGATCGAGAAAGTGGGTATGTATAGTTGTTCTCTGAGTTGAGGCCCATTTCTATTGTGGGAAATTACATCCTCTAGAAGTTTTTACATGTCCCATTAAAGGCTAATTAAGGGCAATATACAAATGCAAATAATTATGTGGTTTAGTTTTTTCATATTCAAATTTGTGTTTTCTATAGAAAAGCTAAATAACGAAGTTTCCAAGTCTATGTTAGAATCCAGTTCTTGGGAAACAATAGCTAGAAAATCAGTTATTGGGAAATAATAGCCTGAAAATCATCATGATCATGAAAATCAATGCGTGCATCGTGCCCACCTGATATTTTACCCTTATTTTAATTTTGTCGACAGGATAATGTACTCATGAATAAATGATAAAATGTATGGATGTCTGCTCGTCTTATTTGGAGATCCAATTCTTTTATTCATACATTAATGGCTACTCTTTATTCCTTCCATGGTTCCCAAATTCTTTTATAAAAATCTTCCTCCTCCATACTTATTCTTCTTCCCTAAACAATAAACCATCATCTCTTTATCTATTTTAATACATTTGTATAAGATTTACTCTCCTCTATTTCCAACATTGTTGACTACCTCATATAAGACATGGTGGATATAGGGGGCTGAGGTGACATTTGTGATTAGGTTGAAGGGTAGAACCAAATTGACATTCAGGGTTCAATTTATAAAATGTGCATACATTAGATTGGATTTAAAGCAAGAGAAGGCGATTTTCACAGATCATAAAAGAGTAAAATATGATGCTAAGAAACCTGAGAATGAGATCCATAGGGAAAAAACTATAAATAGCACATATTGCAAAGAATAAACATAATTATAAAGTATATGAGAGGTACCTGTGAGTAATGTGGCTTCTCTGCGGCCATGCCCCCTTTCTCATGGTGCCAAATTCTTTAGAATCCAATGATTCCAAACCAAATCGGAACATGCTCTGGTAATAAAAAAATTGCACAGTGAATACCACAATCCATATCCTCATAAAACTTGATGTGTCATTGTTCCATTGATTTGTGTTTTATAAAACCAATGCTTCTGATGGGAAAAAAGTTCAATGATTCATCGATTAGAGAATGAGATATTACCTCCAAGCATTTAGTGGAAATTTCAGAAATGCTTTCTTTCATAATCTAGCAGGTCATCCCTCCCCCAGAAGCTTGGATTGACTCATAAGAAAAAAACAAATTCCCAAATATAAGGCTTTGATTTTCATACAAAGATTTAATGGAAAATGCACAACATTAAAACCCCAAATAAGCTCTCTCTAATATAATCCCAATCAATTATCCCAATAGAAAATGGTGTGGGTTGAGCATGAGGCATTGTGTGACAGCCTTAACCTTCTATATATTTCCATCCCCATCTCAAACCCTAGCTCTAACCTTATAGATCATGCTCCTGCATTCACCTCAAACCCTACCCCAAACCTTGAAATAGTATGTTCTCCATCCTTTGCCTTAAACCGTGTTCCAAACCTTACAACCTGTGATCTTTCCTTCACTTCAAACCTTGGATCAAGCCCTAAAATACTATGTTGATCCTACATCAAAACATGGCATTGCTGAGAAATATGGTTTAGAAACAGAGGAAAAACCTTGCAATAGTATGTTCTCTTGCCTTCACCTCAAACCCTGTCGAACCTTACAGCTCATGCTCCTACCTTCACCTCGAACCTTGGATCAGTCCCTGAAATACTATGTTGCTCCTATAGTGAAACATAGAATCATAGAGGTATGTTTTGGAAATAGAGGAAAACCTCTGCAATAGTATGTGCTTCGACCATCACTTCAAACCTCTGCAATAGTATGTGCTTCCTTATGTGTCTCCTTCTTTTACCACATCTCCTTATATTATAAATCATAAAAGACATGGAACTCCCCTTTTCCTATGCAGAAAGTTGAAGCCAAAGATGTTCCCCGCTAAAATGGGTTTCAGGTTGTTATAGGAAATGAACCTAAGCGTCGGTTAAGCGATGGTGCTTTCCTTGTTTTCTAGTTGACCAATTAAAGGCACCGTCACTTAAGCGATGCTCCGTCACTTAACCGACACTTCACTGACAGTTATGAGAATAGCGGTCGCTTCACCGATGCTTGTGGCCACATTTACAAAAAAAAAATGTATCCTTGTGATTTTTGGTAAGTTTAAAAAGATAAATCCACGCGCCGTCGGATTTTTCCATCGGATTTTTTATCGAAATGTAGTAGTGAGTGGACCATCCAACTAGATTGCCCCTACTGTCATACATGGGGGCAATGTCCCCACCACTCATACCGTCCCACCCACAACACTTGGGGGCATTGGCCCATCCACAATGGTGCCACCGCAAGCACCCCCAGCCATGCAGATGCATTATGCACCTGCAAACCCCACCACCACCGCAGCCCCATCCCACATCAACTTGGGGTCAAACCTGCCCTTCATGGCTCATCTGAACTTGCCTTTTTTGGCCATATTAACAAATGACCCCATCCGCCACCAAGATTTTTGGCCACCTATGCCAACTAAGCTACCATCAGACATCCCCAAGTTTGAAGGAAAAGCCAGGGAATGTCCCCAAAACCACATAATGGCATTCCATTTATGGTGCTCATCCAATAGCATCGTAGATGACTCCATCAGGTTGAGGCTATTCCAATGCACCCTTACAGGCGTTGCAGCCAAATGGTATATTGAGCTGCCACAAGCTAAGTACCCCAACTTCAACTCCTTAGCCTTCATGTTCCTACGGTATTTCCAACTCCCTGTCAGATATGACGAGGGGGTGGAGATCCTACTATCTTACCATCAAAGCACTGCCACTCACATAACTGACCATATCCATGAGTGGCGGCGACACCGTAGCTTATGCAAAATCCAACTAGATGACAGGATCTTCTTGGATTGGTTCCTTAAGACTTTTCTACCACCCATCACAAAGGATGCTACATCTAAACGTCTCCAATCTGAATAAGAGGCCATACTGAAGGCCCAACAATTTGACCTCATCTATGCCCAGTCTGGATACCTATATACCGTCATTCCAGACACTCCCCGTCCAAGTAACTCCTACTGTAATGCACCGGGGGCATCCCACACTGCAGACAGCATCATAGGGTCAGTCTCCCAATAGCCACACCCTCAACTGACACCACTGGTCGTTACACCACAACCAAGCAATGCTGCTAGTATTGCTTACCAAAACCAAGCTCCGGACTATGCTAGAATGATGTCTCAGTCTGGAGCAACAACTTCCTATGCACAACCTGTGCCACCGCAGCAGGCTTAGGCCATGGCTTGGCCAACACAATAGTATGTGGGGAAAATGCCTACATTTATGGCACCACCACCCCCACAAATATACTATGAACCACTAGTGCAACCAGTGCAAGCCCCCTCACCCACTCCATTGGGACAACTGTTCACACAACAAAACTGTCCCAACCAACCTACCCCCAACAATCAACAAGGGAAAGCTAGGAATAAACAGCCCTGAAACCAAGGAAATAACCAACTGTAGGGAGGTGGTCAACAACCAAAACCCCCCAACAATGCTGCAGCTGACCAGCCAGCCCAAAACCCCCCACGACAAAATGCACTAAGATGCAATGCCCCGTTGTGCACAAACCAACCATGAACACTCTGTTATTTTTATGGGCATTACACATTTGAGTGTCCCCTCATGGCTCGTGCTAAGCAGTCCATTCAAAATGAGGCCCAACAGGCTGCCAATGCTACCAATCAAGCCCAACCCAACCAGGCACCACAAGGACCTCCCCCCATGGTGCTTCAAAACCCACTACCATTCCAAGAATTGGTGACAACCGCTCCCCCTCCCCAGGCCAATCCCAATGCTCCGGGGGCACCTCCCATGGCTAAAACAGGTGTACACCACCTGCTAGCCATGACGATTAAAGAGGTCAACTTGGAAACCAGATAGAATCAGTATGGTACCACCACCAAACCTATTGAATCATCAATAGCATACACATTTAAGACAATCAACCTACCTCTTCAGTTACCCCCGTTCCTGTGCCCCCCCATACGCAGAGTTGCCAATAATGCCACAACTAGAGCTGTAGTCAGCTATAGCATTGTGGATGATTTGGCCCAAATGCCAACTGCCATGTCTGCTCTTGAGGTACTTAAAACATTCCCAATGCAGCAGAAAGCCTCACTAGCCGCCCTAAGGGTAGTAGACCTTTCCAACTCCAAGTTGATCACATTTGACATAAAGAATGGGGAATCACGCATGCCCTCCACTATTTCCTTTCAAATCTTGGTGTCCATTCGGAATTTGGTTGTGCACCGATGCATAGTGGATGAGGGGGCATCCACGTGCGTCATGTCTACCATGGTTTGGCAAAATCTTAGATCACCAATTCTGCAACCGTCCTCCATGACTCTATGGGATTATGATGGACATCCCACTAAAGCCCAAGGAATCCTCCCTCATGTCCCCATCACATTATCTAGGAAGACAGTCCTAATTGACATCGAATTCGTCAACACTCAACTGGACTACAACCTCCTCCTTGGGAGGAGTTACATGTACACCATGCGAGCTGTCGCGTCAACTTTCTTTCGTCTCATGATGTTCCCCCATGAAAGGAATATTGTGACAGTTGACCATCTCACCTTTCATGGTCCGCAAGGGTTAACAGCACCTACCAACATTATCCCTACCATCACCACCATTGCGCTACAAGTGACGAACACACATGCCCATGTCATCCCTACAATTAACACTATGGTTGAAAACACACCAACCTCCCCACCGTTGAATGTGGGCCCTGGGTTGTTTACTGATCCCACCATGACGACTCCTTTCCCATTAGTGTTGCCACCACTAACACAAAAAGAAACTGTGGACTTGTGCATGGTCTCATCTAGCACCACTGCCACCCAAACAACAACCACAACCATAGCCCCAACCACAACCACAACATCGTTTGTAGTTGCAACATCAACAGCAACTGCAACGTCACCCGCAGCAGCAACATTATGCACAGCTGCAACCACAACCTCACCCCCACATGCAACCAGCAGGGAGTTATCTGGGCTCATTCCAGTCCATACAATTCCCTTCCTCTTTCCCCCACCAGGTGTCACGAGCAAGCCGATCATGTCCACCTTAAGCTTGCCCAACTTTACGTTGGGAATCCTGGTGTGGTATCTTGATCCACCAGCTCAACCAGGTTTTCCCTAGGTTATTTTAACCCCAGTGCAACCTATCGTGGTCGAGTCTCACCCTCCACCTGGTCCACACAAGCCAACCGCCACACTTGCACCTACACCACCCCAACCCAAAAGGGCTAGGGGCAAGAATTCCAAAGCCACCACAGAACCATGACAAGTCCCACCTTGTGCTGTCTACGAGCAACAAGGCCATCCAACTCAGAACTGCCTTGAAATCCCAATGATCTGTGCACATCTAGATTCCATGGATACAAACGAAAACATCCCTATGGTTGAACTCCCAATTTTGCCAATAGTCAGGAACAAGGCATTGAGAACAAACCATGCTTGCACCGTTTGCAGCTTGTATGGCCATTATTCTCACCATTTCCAAGAGTTGCTCAAATTTTGAATGGCTCTCATTGACCTTTATCAACATTCCCTTCAGTCTAAGATCACCTTGATCGAAGAAGTTCATCTACCACCTCTTTCTTTAGACACCATGTCCATTTACATGATGTCCAGTTCTCCAGACCCTCTTGTATCCACCATCACCGATGGTCCATTAGACCTCTCTCTTCCATTGTTTCCCCAGCCATAGCCACAACCTCAGTTGCAACCTCAACCTCAGTTACCAAAGAAACATTGGGGTTCATTCCCACTCAACATTATCCTTTTCCTTTTCCTTTTCCCACCATCCAAGATCGTGAGTAAGTCTGCCTTGGAAACCCTCAATCTATAGGATTTCAGACTGGGAGATCCTGTGTGGTACCTTGAACCACCTACCATACCTCTAAGGCCCTAGGATGTGTTGAATCATGTCCAACCAATTGAGATGATGTTGCACCTACCTCCAGGTCCATCAAAGACTCCTCTCGTCTCCAAGCCTGCCCCTCTTCCTCCAACAGAGACCTAGGGCAAGGCCACAAAAACCACAACCAATACCATTTACATGATCTCTAGCATTAGTTACCTTTCCATCTCACCGGCTGTGGAAGATCCACCTTATCTATCCCGACACCACTTACGCGATGACGAGAGATCTGTAAGACCGCCTTCGGTTTTACCCCATTCCCTTTAAACCATAGTGTGGAATCAGTTCTTCCCATAAAAGACTAGATTCTATCATCCCACCTTGCTAATGACCTTCATCTCGGCAAGGGGGCATACCTCTTTGTTGACTCAGACGATCGACTCTTGAAGAAGCCGCGCAATGGGCTCCACCTCAAGAGAGTCTATGCCTAATATAACCACTATGAGTCCTTTATAGTGTAGTTTTTTCCCTTTCTTGTTTTTCAACATTTTTTAGCACAAGTCAGGGGCAACACCATCAGCTGCTAATCCAAAGTCACCCAGAACTGGTTCGAGACACCTCTCACACCTTTGGGCTCAAATTTATATCTCTTTATGAGACCATTGTCTCATGTTTAACAAATCAATTTCAGGACCATTTCCCACAAGTCACCTCAATTTACGAGCCATGACATGACAATGTGAGTGTCTACGGACCTGTACTTGCATCACACGTCTCAACCGCTACTCATGCGAGTTTTCGGGCCGCCACCCGTTAAGGACTATAATTTTACCTTTTATTTTGTATCTTTAACACATAGATTGTCTTTTCTTTTTACCGCACCTTACATGGACCTCTAGACCACTGTCCACAAAACAATTTATTTTCTTGCACACATTTGGCATATAAGTGCCCCCGGACTTGCACTCACATCGCATGTAGTCAAGTTTGTCCACTGCAACACACACACATGCTCTCCTGACCTTTTTCCGAGAGCCACCTTGGTTTGCATGCCTCTGCCGCACCGACTTGCAAGCCTCTGCCGTGATCTATCCCACGCATGTATTGGTATGTTTGAGAGCCTTCTGCTCTGTCCATACTACATGGATGACCTGTGGACCTTTTTCCATCATCTCGACATGAGGCACCGCATGTGCCACCATCGGTTGATCACATTGGAGTTCCGTTTAAGCTCTTTTCTGACTCCTTAAAACAATGAAAAGATTGTTGAGTGTAGCTGCTTCCTTTCCCGCTCGCTAAAGTATAGGAAATGGCATCTACATCATCTCATTTATCTCCTTTTATGTACCATGTAGACCATTTCATGAAAAGAACCTCCTTGGCACACTCAAGCCAAGACCATTCCCCTCTGCATACTTTTATGCTTTCTCAGGCAGAGGGGCCGCACTTTATGAAAAAGATCACCACCAGTTGTCGTAAATCTCTTTTCTAACCGTCTCAACAAGAAAATATTGCCGAGCAAACTTGGTTTTGTTCATGCTCGTAAAATTATTTAAATGACCGTCTAGCCAGTATAGGTTTAACCTTTTCTGGACTGATTGGACTACCAACGGTAAAGAAGTTTCTCATCCCCTCCAGTATGGGCGAGCTCTCCTATGTATACTTTTGTCATTTTTCAAGCACAAGAGACTACCAACAAAAAAGAGCCCCCACTGGAGTCTTCTTCATGCTTTCAGACTCTCTAAAATTGAAAGCACCATCTAGCATTTACCTTCTTGGGCTCGCCAAAAATCCACGAGATTGTACCACAACGGTGTCCCTAGACACCACCCCACAGAAAATAGTTTGGCATCATCCCCACATTTGGTCACCTTTGTTCAGATTACTTTGAAATGTGCCTTCCTTGGATCCCATCAGTATCAAAAGTGTCCACCTCCTCCAAGTATTTTCCATATGCAGCGACATTCCCGGTATTACAGCTATGACCCCATTCCCTTAAGTCAGTTTCATTTGCTACCTGGTATGCCCTACCATCATACTCTAAACAAAGGAAGTTTGAGTCTTCCACTCCCCCCCTGCCCCTATTTAGTTCTTTCCCTTCCCCCCCCCCCCCCCCCCCCAATTCAATGAGTCAGTTCGCATATTGCTTCACACCTTTTGGTTTTCTCCCTCACGCTCCTGGTCAAGGAAACATCATTGCCTTGACTAGGGGCAGGTCTCCCTCTATCAACACCAACACACATATTCCATAGCATAGACCTAGAGGTTCCTATACCTTGGTTTCATTAACATCATATATGAGTTCCTTGGACCACTTGAGAGGAGTCCTTAGTGCCTCTTGGGATGGTTGTTTCTCACGTGCTCGAATTCAACTCCATCATCGCACCATTGAGATTCGTACAGGGTTTGTTTCGCATAGTACTTGGTCGAAGACCCCGGATGTCACCTGATTCTAGTACATTGGTGAGTCTACTAGAGGGACCTAAATAGGTTATGTCCCTTGTGATTTTCAGGTTGTGTTAGAGACAATGATCTAAATCCCCAACAGTGCTTCAATATACCTTTATGATTGATGCAGCATACTTGTACCACAGAGACTCTGACTCTCAATCAACAAGTCCACACAACTATGTAGCAGATCCAATAGACTGTCAGTCATGAATATATAGCATTCCATGAGAATGCCATGGGTCCAATGTACCAAATCTGTATTCTATTCATCCTCACATAGAGGCAACCAGTATTGTAACATCAGTTGTATATGATCAGCTCTTGTATTTTAGAGCAAAGATCAAATGATTCTTTTAACATTGTCACGAGCATGGGAATGCCCGCCTCGTCCATATACAGGTCACACATTTATTGTATCTCACCCATTGATGGGAACTAAATTAATACAAAAACAAAAATCCACCATGCCCCAGCCACGGAAGCACCACCTCTACACAGCAAATCCTATGATGTCCATCAGCCATACGTTGAGCTCATGCCCTCACACATCAGGGGGCAATCTGTTAACCTAAAAATCCCCCACATAGCTCTCAATGGCCTACACCACCCAAAGACACCATCTTACAACACTCATATCACTCCATTAGACCTTCCATTAGCCCCCCACACCTCCAAAATAGCCTAAGGATGAAGAAAAAGGGATAAAAACCCCAAAAAGGAGCCCAAAATATTCCCCTAGGAGTTAAAGCCCTCAAAAAGGGGCTAAAGTTAGGGTGAAAGGGGATAAAAGCCCAAAAAAGGGGCTAAAACCTTGACCAAGGGCTTAAAACCCTAAAACCCCTTGGAAAAGCTATAAAAGGAGGGTGGGGGGTCACTCTCAAAACACTTCTCCCATTTCCTATTTTTATGCTACACGTGGATGCTTTGAGACCTTTTCCTCTCAAACCACCCACACTCCCTCTCCTATATCTCCATTTCCATTTGAGCCATTGCTCCCCAACCAAGAGAGAGGCTTCCACAAGCTAGGTCATGGTGGCCCATTCCCACTAGAGAAGGTATACTTATGCTTTCATGTTTTGCTTCTTAGTTATTTAGTTTGCTTTGATTTCTAACCATTGCTTTTATTTCCAAGTTTTTCTTAACATTGTTTGCAGGTTTTTTCATTGTAGCTTAGGTTTATTTTGCAGGTTTTAAAGGCGGAACCATAACCCGTGTTTGCAGAGGGGTTCATCAACATTGCTTCTATTTCTTTCTATCATTATCTTAGCCTTAGTTTAGTTTACTGTTATTTACGCTCTGTTTTATTTTCTGCTCCTAGTCTACATTTCCATTTCTTTTTTCTACATTTACCATTAGCAGGAACCTACCCTTTTGTCCTATAGACAGAAGGGATCCATTCCTACCCCTATAGCAGGGAGAAATACTTGCTACAACCATGCTCTAAAATATTAGATAACGAACTATAAATTGATTAACTACATATACTGTAAGAAAGGGATAAACCTAATAAATCTAGAAATTATTAACAATAATACAAGTTCTTTTGATTCCAAGACTTTTTTCAGTAATGAATACAATAATCTAAGGATGAGATGAAACTTCTAAGGAAAATCGGTTCTATAAATTCAGAAAACAGTGTGCATCATATGTAATATAAACAGAGAATTCTACTATACTCTACCATTTTCCTATATTTTTATGGAAGGGAAAATAGTAGCATACTTTACAACAATACTCAGAAAAATAAGTATTCCTAACCCGTTTCACCCCAATGATGATTACTTATATCATACAATTCCATAACAATCATAAACTACAATAAAATATGAAGTAATTTTATAGATAATAAACAAATGACTTAGAACCTGGATAATTTCCAGAAGGGGGACAAACACCCAAAGGAGATTGTTCCTCCCAACCGTCTTTTAAAGTAGCCAAGATCACTTGCTTTAGGACCCTCAAGCCTGTTCAGTGAACCACTAGGACAACTATGTTGTGTAACATCCCATACATAAATCTCTACAAGTTAGCACTCAATAGCAAACTTAACTCTCAACAATTTCACTTTAGTTATCCCCTCATAGAATTCCTTGTGTGTTTGACTTTTCAGTTTGCAACAGTCACAAGGTTCATTCACTTGGAATAGAATGTAGTGAGCCTCCTGCTCAATTTGATGGTATTTTTAATATTGCCTAGGTCTTTGGGTCATTTTTCAAATTAAATGAGTCACCTACTCAGTTCCTCCTCTCAGGGAACATGACCACAATTTTAGGGATTTTTCTTCTTGCAACAACTAGAAATTGAAATGCTAGTGCTGCCACTTGTCATTTAGCCTTCTATAGTTGCTCATTCCTCCTAGTGGATTAGTGAACACTCTTTCAACAGTCTCCTTTGGATAGGTGTCTTTCCATTTATTTATTTAAGTAAATAAATATTCAATTACAGTCATCCTGGACCAACTTAGTCATAAAATCGTACAAAAAATTTGAGCATAATGTTTTTCTCAAATAAATAAAAATATTTATTTTTCAGTTCTAGGTGGGTTACATTGTTTACCACCCAGAGCAAAAGGGGAATATTCATCAAATCCATATGCTTGCCCAAGAATTAGGAGAATGTTTGGTTTTTCTTCCAATAGAGTGTCCAAACTTTGTGAGTTGAGGACCACTCAAGATGAAGAAGCCTCAAGTTTCTTGGAGGAGAATAGAAATGAGGTAGAGGAAGAGATCCATGAAGTGGAGTGGAAGTCACCGCAAGCTGGTTTCATAGGAAAATGGAGTAAAGATGAATGCACTTCAAATTTCTTTGTGGGTGATCTCCAAATCACTGCTCAAGATGTTGGTTCATGTATGGGTGGTGAGACATATTTTGGATCAGATCCAAAAGAAGTACACAAATAATATTTATAGTCACCTCCTGATCCACATAAGGAACAAGAAGACAAGGCTACACTGCTTGGGTGTGAACTAGAAAATTTGGCAGAGGAGAAGGCCACCAAAGTATTTGTACAGGAAGATGATGAGGTGAAGAACGTGTATGATGAATTTTCTAATTTTTGCAGCAGCCATGTTCATCTGCAAACATCTAATCCATGGGAGGATAAAAAGTATTCACTTGCATCTGAGGACTATAAAAGAAGGGCCAATTGTGAGGGAGATAAATTCACTCCTGATTTCTATGTTGGTGATCACACAATTAGTGCAAAGAAGGGTGAGGGTGTCAATGGTGATAAGATGGTGAAGGAATATTTTGGATCAGATCCAAAACAACAAGAAATATCAGATTTGAATTCATCATTTGAATTTCCTAATGAAGAAGAAGACAAGCCCCAACCAGTTGGGTGTGAATTAGGAAATCTGAAGGAGAAACATCTAGTGAAAAGGGATGCACACAGTTCTTATTTTTGGACTATCTTGAAACATGATGAAGTTGCAGCCATATCAGAGGAGAGGCTTGACCTCAGTGAGAATCCAAATCCCACTATTACCATTGTGGAGAGCTATGAGCCATATTGTCTTACAGGTGGGAAAGCATAAATAAAAATTCCTGAAGAGAAGTGCAAGTTGTTTCAAGGTGTTTCAAGTGAAGGAGAAGGTGAATTTTTCCTTTACCATAAAGAGAAATATGTTGTAGCAATGGAAGACATAATTGAAATCCTTATTGGAGAGGATTGTGCAACAAAAGAGTAGTGTGTCCCTTCACTTGATCCTACCATCAATGACGTAGAAAAACAATCTAGAGGGATAAGAAACACTTTGGACATGATTGAAAGAGTACCTACTGATAGGTGCTTAAATTTCATTGAGACATCTATTGATGGATTTCCATATCTCTATGTTGGTGACATAGAGACTTCATTAGGAGAAAATGTTTTGTTATCACTCTGTAATTTTCCTATGGTTGTGGTAGGAAGCCACAGGGGTAACCATTTCAAACCAATATTTAGACTGTATTCTATCCAATACTGTCGGAGAGGGATCTCTCTTGTCACAAGGTATTTCACATACACATATGGCTTTAAACAAGTATACATAAGGCTAGATTTCTAATA
This sequence comes from Pseudotsuga menziesii, assembly GCA_001517045.1. Classification (NCBI taxonomy): domain Eukaryota; kingdom Viridiplantae; phylum Streptophyta; class Pinopsida; order Pinales; family Pinaceae; genus Pseudotsuga; species Pseudotsuga menziesii. Next base: position 18,612 of record LPNX010121561.1, read on the forward strand.
AGAACAAATTGTTGGTAGATTTAAAGATGGTGAGATAGACAAACAAGAAAAACCATTGGGAAATGGATCCGCAACCTGAAATCAACCAAGGGTATTACTGTGAGAATGAGTGAGGATTTTCCTATGTACTCTGAGGAAACATAGGTGTCACAAACAGTCAAATATATTGAAAGGGTGATAGGAGAAAGAAGAAGAATCCCAGTGAAGCAACAGGCACCTATATGTAGGTGAATCTCTTGCACCAACTTTAGAAGCAACAACAATAAAGACCAATACTAATACAGACCACTTAACATAGAGTGAATTCTATAAAAATCATCATAAACACATCACAAATGCAAAATCTGATACAAGGAGTGCTTAATGAAATGAATTCCTCATATACAACTAGAGATCATTAATAGGAAATTAAAGAAATAGGCATGATGCAAATAGGAAACACAAACTGAATCAAGAACACCATGATGAATCTTAGAAATGTAGAAGAATGTTTCTCATTAACACTTCCAAGAAATTTTACATAGATGCAAAAACCAAGAGAAAAATGCTTTCTGAATGAAAGTTCCAACCCTTTCCTCATCAATTGAGGCTATATTTATAGTGCTATGGGCTCCCGATACCAACTTCAAAATAGAGCCGAATTTAGTTACAAAATGGAGGAATCAATCCCAAATCATCATTACAAATACTAACAAACTTCCCGAGGTGGAAGTTTCGCCATGACTTACACCTAAAACAGGAAATAAGGGATCACATACATGCTGGATAAAAAATTACACTACGGCGTTGTTGCCGCCCTTCACACACATGGGTTACGTGGCATAAATCTTCAAGCCACTCGGTGTGTCGTTGGGGGAAAGTCTTGAGTCAAGGCTGTCACCTTGTTCTTGACTCCTCCGTTTAGGCTCAACTCCTAATGAATCCAAGGGGGGTAGACCCTATTAAGTTACTAAGGAAAAATTATTTAGTATGATGATATTAAAGAGTAATTTTTTTAGGAGTTTCGATTTTAACAATTGTAAGCAACAAATAACATGATGAGATAATCACAAGTAAGCACTAAAATGACACCCAATCACATATAGATTGAAAGAAATAAACAGTTGACCAGTGCCTTGAAAATGGAGTTGAAAAACAATTAAGAGTGCTTGCAAGTGCTGGAATGAATGTTGTGCAATTGTATCTTAGTTAATTTTAAATTAATGTAAGAAGATGAGTAATTTAACTTAGGCGAGGGGACTCTAGATATACCCAAGGGGTTCTTGAAGTATGTCCAAAACTAAACCATGACGGATACTCGCAAGGAATATGTGGGATGAATGTAGTCTCTGAGGCTATTGTTCATAATGCATCCGAAGGTGTAGCAGATATCGACGCCCCGAGGTCACTTTTTAGAGGTTCCCGCTTCCTTTGGGTATTTTTCCACCGTAATGGTTTGATTGAGGCATTAGATTTTCTCCTGATGGTTGGTCAATTTGGGGAGAGTGAATCCTAATTATTCTAGTCACTAAAGTCCTTTTGATGCATCTTGACTAATCAGACGAACCACAGCCAAGTACAGAGCATACACACTGGATTCTTCGTTATTTTTAGTAAATTTTAAGATAGGTGTTCTTGTTAAAAAGAAACCCTCCAGGAACCTCTTTCGATCCAAGTGGATCTCAATCAGGGAATAAAGGAGGGGTTAATTTTATTATGTCTAATGAAACAATTGATGAAAAAGGAATCAAAGATACACAACTTCGGTTTTCTAATTAGTCCTACCATGCATCTCTTTCCCCCTTGCGGGTCAATCAAGAAGTCGTGGGGTAAACAGTATGATTACTTTTGAAATTAAAATATGGAATAATGCAAAATTATATCAAAGTATACAATCTTGCATGTCAGTACTAAACCAAAGCAGAAAAAAGGGAAAAAAGCAAAAAAGTGAAACAGACGCAGATCCCCCTCTGGGGGATGGGGAGCGGGCTCGAAAGAGCCTACTGAAAAAAAAAAGTTATTTTATTATTATTGGTTAAAATATCAGCAAAATGAAATATCAAAAACCTCTTGTTCCTTATACGGGATGAAACCAAGATCTTACAACTCTCCAAAAATTTTAAATTTTAGTGAAAGGGGAGACCCGTGTGGGATTTGGACGCTCCCGAGGCCACTTTCGAATCGAAGCTTCTTTTATTTTCTGTTACACCTGATAAAAACTAGGAAGCATGTTAGAATAACGTATGCCCAAAATCACTTTAAGAGTACCTTTGGATCAGCCTACCTTAACTCAAAAAGGATTAAGTTAAAACTAGCTAAACAGGTGAAAAATGAACCAAGGAAAGCAAGATTTCCTTGGGATCTTGGCTTGCTGTTTGTGCAGCCAATAAAATATGCATTGATTTCTGGATTTAATCTTTTTAAAACATAAAAGGAAATCTAGAGCATGCAACCTACTAATTTTCTTTAACTTGCCATGCAAAACGGACGATTTCCTTATGCTAGATTTAGAATGTTTAATGATACTTTTCAGAATTGAGATCTAGACTATGAGCTTTGAAACAACATATCTATGTAAATTTTAGTTTGATATAACAGATCCAAATGATAACAAATCTTTCAAACATAGTAACCAAGTAATAAAATTTATTTTTTTAATAAAATAGAAGAAGAGGAGAGAAGGTCGGCTCGTTGCTTGAATGGAACAAGCTGAAAGGAGGACCTTTTGTGGAGCACTGAGGGATAGAGTCTTGAGCTTATTGGATAAGGAATGGCATCAATATTGATCCACACCTTCGTCCAATCAGGAACCTGCAACTAGATAACATAAGCCTGCACAACACCTCGTCAGATCTGGATGTATATGTATAAATCAACAAAAATGAAAGATCATGCAAAAATAATCTTATTTAAGCATGTAACTGAAATTATTGAGCATACATAATATGGATAAACAAGATCAAGTAATCTAACTTGCCTAGTTTACACCCTTACTTGATTCAACCAAATCCTTGAAGCCAGAAAACAAAAGCAGCACAGAAATTGGAAAGAAATTGCAGTTACCACATTAGTAGCATGACGCTGGGAATCCACACAAACACATGCACTACACAGTATAGCCTCCAAAGATTCTTTATTCACAAAAAATATAGGATTATTACAATGGCAATATCTCCTCAATCCAACTCTAACTAACTCGAAAAGGAGGAAGACATGCTTTATTTATACACAAAATTGAAACCTCAACCCAGAGTGGGCGCAAATCCCAAGAAGATAGACCATTGAAGCTAAAGGAGAGTCCATCAATGCCTGATCTGAATCTGAATTGAGCTTCTACTAAGTCTGAATGTCAATCGGAGGGCTGATTGAGCTGACACGTCGACCTGCTGAGTGAATCATCAACCACAGAGCTCCCAGAAGAGCCCACACATGTGGAGGAGAGAGGGAGAGGGAAATTCCCCATAAAGGAAGTTGAATTTCAACTCTGGATCCACCCAGATCACCTCCTTCAGTCAAGGATTTGTCAGATCCGATCAATCTAGTGCAAATCTAACTGATTTCAATCAAATCAACTGAGAATCCACTGATCTAGGACTTTGGATTTTCTCCATTAGTCATCAATTTATTAATTAAAATAATCAATAATTGATTTTTTGGGGCTTTCTGACCTAAGTGATGGAAAATCACTTAAAACTAGGAAATAGTGGGTCTATAGGTTTATTGGGTGCTCTTAGCTTGAAAATGAGCACCTACATGACTGAAACGGACTTCCGAGCCCACTTTTATTACAAAACCATTTTTTGCAATTAAACTATTAAAAAATAGCCTAAGTTTTGGAAAACATTAGGGGAAATTTGAGGTCTAAAATGGGCCTCCTAAGGAAAATAATAAAATAATAGTTAAAATAATAAAATAATAGTAAGAATAATAAAATAATAGTTATTAATTTTGGAGGAAGAATGAAAAAAGCTAGTTTTTTTGTTTGTATTTTCAACATATCTTCCTGTGTTTTTAGTCAAATTCTGAGAGGGTGAGATCGTTGGATGCGGAATTTAATTCCACATCCAACTAGTACCCACACTGCATACTTTTGACAGACTCCACTACCCCAAAAACATAGCTGAAAAAATGTGATGGTGACACCACCATCACATTTTTCAGGTATTTCTTGTTTTTGGGTAGTGGGGTCCATCAAAAGTATGAATTGTGGGTACTCTTTGGATGCGGAATTAAATTCCACATCCAACAAGCTCTCCTGCTTGAAATTTGAGTAAAAACACAGGGATATATGTCGAAAATACGAACAAAAAAGGTAGTTTTTTTTATGATAAATATGTCAATTCAACCATTATGGTTGGCTAATTTGATTGAAATTCTATTGGTTCTTGAATTCCGACTCACAAAATTTAATTTTGGCACGTTTTATTATAAGGCCCATTTTAGACCCCAAATTTCCTCTAATGATTAAATTTTAATAAAAAACACTGAAAAAATTAAAAAATTAAAAAAATTAAAAAAACCTAGGGGGACTTAGACATGTTCATATGACTCGGCCATGATGCCTAGAATGTTTATACATTGACACATAGACTCTAATAACCTCAATAGGCCTAAATGCCAAGCCGACCACCCTAAATTTGGAGGTATTGACTGAAAAACTCAGAAATTATGAGTCGTTTATTCAACAACCAATAATAACCAGGGGAAAAAACACCCTAGGCTGAACGGATTGACAAATAAAGTCTAAGAGACCGAGTCTTTTATAGACACTATCATGCTAAAACATTTGTTACAATTCCCCCATGGGGTATGAACATGTGATATAGTACAACAAGCACTTCCCAGAAGTACTTCTAAAGGTCTTCTGAAGTCCGAACAAGTTATTCTTATCTGGTTCACCAGGATCACTTGATAAAAAACCACTAAGTACAACTTAGGTGGTAACATTATAGCTCCAACTATGGGACATGTGCTCAATCTTGTCTTTAAGGAAAGGAGAGGATATGAGAACACCAGAATCTCTGGTTTATATACCCTGTAAAAACATCTCAACTTGACAAGAAAGACCTCAGTAGCACAAGTTTTATAAAAAACCAAATGAACCATTAAGCTGATTTATTTAAACAAAATAAATGTAACTAACTAAAAGAAGCAAAGTTTTATTATAGCTAAGTATAAAATAGAAATGCAGAAAGTAAATGCTCTCTTTTAGGAATTTATTTTCCTACTCTAAGCATGATATAAAAAGGTTAGGTGTAATAAAAAATCCAATGTAACCACCTAAGCGTTTTATTAACATTAAAAAAAATTTCCTTGTCTTTGGTTACTAGCCAAAGTAAGGATACCTTATTCAGAAAATGAAAACCTGCCAAATGATTCAGAATGGGCGGGATGGATGGGAGGTCATAAGCATGAATAATGTCATAAAAATTCTTCCCCAACTTGTATGTGCTCATGCAAGCTACTTCTATCCATGACTGGATAGGATTGGTATACAAATCAGAGTGATGAGGTAGATTGACTACACCATCATACTGATCATCAAGGCTTATCGGATGATAACTCATTCCATAAGCCCCAAGCGGCTCCAAATCATAAGGAAAATCCATATGTGAAGATGATAGTTCAGATTGATATTCCACTGACTGCATCACATTTTTCATTTCACAACACTGCTTCTCAATGTCTTCGTTATCGATACCTTTGTATGAATCTAAATGATATGACTCTACATGATCATATAAGAGTTTTGAATGCTCCTCTTCCATACTAGGATTTTCCTAGGTATCCATATCCATGCTTCCCTCTGTGGAAGTATAGTAAATTGGACTTCCACAAATTTCTAAATAGACATCTGACACTCCCCTTGCTAGATATAGCATAGATAGGATTCTTAATAAGATATCCACAAAAATACCAACAGTCATCACCACCATCTATGTCAGATGTTATGGAATCCCCATTGCTGATATTACATTCTGATATCAAGTTCTCTTTGTCTTCATTACTGATAGTGATATATGGCTCAAACTGATCATATGGATATACTGCATGCTCCTTTTCCATATCAAAATTTTCCAAGGCGAAAGGGTCCATGCTCTCTCCTTTAGATATGCCATAGACAGGAGAATCAACAAAACCATCCAAAGTTTCCGGTTCATTATTTTCCTCATAGATTGGATTTTCCATGAATGTCCAGGACTCCTCTTCAACATCTTTGTCGAACATAAGGGAGTCTTCGTCACTTGTATCATGATCCAAGTTATACTTGTCCTCATTTTCATACTCATCTTCTTAAGAAAAATGGGAATAAGGCAGTAAATCCTCCAGACTGCCATCATTATATGGAGAACAGGTAGGAGTCCCATCATGCACATTATGGTTTTCATCATAAGTTTCACTATAATATTCTGCAATGATTTCATCCTTAGGTAGATCTAGAGTACAAATGAGATCATCATCACTAAAATAATCATGAAAGCATTCCCAATCATCACTATTCTCTGTTGATGTTACATGAGGATTGTCTTCAACAATTTTTTCAATTAATGGCTCTTCATGCACATATTCGATGGGATCATAATGGATTTCTGAATGTTGGTTGTTGTACACCATGTTGATACTAGATATCTTAGGGTACTCTATATAAAACTCTTTCCAAAAAAAGAAAAACCTCAAATTGGTATTAATGAATATTTAGCATTGAATGATTCAATATCATTTCCATCATAATGCCACTGATTCAAAAAAATTTCAAAGAACTTTGCAAGGGAAGTAATAGATTTCTCAATAAAACACTCATGAAGCCAGCATGAAGCGTCCCCTTGCAGAGAATGAGCAAACATCACCATCATATGATCCTCATGTTGAATGTTGTTTTGACTCATATGTGACAGAAAAATCATAACATGGAATCTAGCTGAGTGATCATTATCATCCCCCCAAAAGCATGGAAGGGAAGTAGATGTCATTTCACTAGTGAGATGATTAGGAAAGCCAGGGATCCTAGAGAAATCAATGGGAGGACAATCATAGGAAGATCGAGCAACAACTTTTATTTTTTTAATATCCATATCAAGAATAAGTGATTATGGAGAATGTCTGGAACTAAAAAATGGAGTTGAGCCTTAAATTTCACTATTATGTGGGATCACCTGCACACAATCAATCTCAAAACGTTTTGTGAGAAACAAGGGTTTGATCCCTTCAATGGAGTCACCATGTGAGAATAAAAATATACTTTTTAAGAACTCTCACAAAAATATTTTTTGCTTTTCTTTGTAAAAAAATGAAAAAAGTCACTAGAGTCGCCAGATGAAAATTAAATATCTACTTTAAGCATTCATTAAACAAAGCAAAAACAAAAAGGAAGAAAACAAAAGTTGTACTCAGGAATAAAAATATTTATCCCCAGCAACGACGCCAAAAAGTGTTGCCGCCCTTCACACACCTAGGTTACGTGGCAGAAATCGTCAAGCCACTCGGTGTGTCCTTGGGGGAAAGCCTTGAGTCAAGGCTGTCACCTTGTTCTTGGCTCCTCTGTTTAGGCTCAACTCCTAACGAAGCCAAGGGGGTAGACCCTATTAAGTTACTAAGGAAAAATTATTTAGTATATGGAATAATGCAATGAGTACTTTTGAAATTAAAATATGGAATAATGCAAAATTATATCAAAGTATACAATCCTGCATGTCAGTACTAAACTAGAGCAGAAAAAGGGAAAAAAACAAAAAAGTGAAACGGACGCAGATCCCCCTTGGGGGGATGGGGAGCGGGCTCAAAAGAGACTACTCAAAAAAAAATTTATTTTATTATTATTGGTTACAATATCAGAAAACTGAAATATCAGAAACATCTTGGTCCTTATACGGGATGAAACCAATATCTTACAACTCTCCAAAAATTTTAAATTTTAGTGAAAGGGGAGACCCCTTGGGGGATTTGGACACTCCCGAGGCCACTTTCGAACATAAGATTCTTTAATTTTCTGTTACACCTGATAAAAACCAGAAATCATGTTAGACTAACATATTTCCAAAAGAACTTTAAGAGTACCTTTGGATCAGCCTATCTTAACTCAAAAAATATTAAGTTAAAACTAGCTAAACATGTGAAAAAGGAACCAAGGAAAGCAAGCTTTCCTTGGGATCTTGGCTTGCTGTTTGTGAAGCCAATGAAATATGCACTAATTGATGGATTTAATATTTTTAAAACATAAAAGGAAATCTAGACCATGCAACCTAGTGATTATCTTTAACTTGCCATGCAAAATGGACAATTTCCTTATGCTAGATCTAGAATGCTTAATGATACTTTTCAGAATTGAGATCTAGACTATGAGCTTTGAAATAGCAGATCTATGTAAATTTTATTTTGATATAACTGATCCAAATGATAAAAAATATTTCAAACATAGTAACCAGGTAATAAAATTCATTTTTTAAAGAAAAGAGAAGAAGAGGAGAGAAGGTCGGCTCGTTGATTGAATGGAACAAGCTGAAAGGAGGCCCTTTTGTGGAGCGCTGAGGGACAAAGTCTTGAGATCATTGGATAAGGAATGGTGTCAATATTGATCCACACCTCTGTCCAATCAAGAACCTGCAACTAGATAACACAATCCTGCACAACACCTTGTGAGATCTGGATATAGATGTATAAAGCAACAAAAATGAAAGATCATGCAAAAATAATCTTATTTAAGCATGTAACTGAAATTCTTGAGCATACATAATATGGATAAACAAGAGCAAGTAATCTAACTTGCCTATTTTAAACCTTTATTTGAAAAGGGGCAGGGGGAGTATGGTAGACTCAAACTTCCTTTGTTCAGAGTATGATAGCAAGGCGAACCAGGAAACAAATGAAACTTCACTCATGGGAATGGGATCATAGTTGTAATACCAGGAATGTCGTTGCAAATGGGAAATACTTGCAGGAGGTAGATGCTTTTGATATTGATGGGATCCAAGGAAGACACATTGCAGAGTACTCTGAACAAAGGAGACCCAAAGGGGGAATGCTACCAAACTGTTTTCTATGCGGTGGTGTCTAGGGACACCGTTATGGTACGATCTCGTGGATTTTGGGCGAGCCCAAGAAAGTAAATGCTCGATGATGCTTTCAATTTTAGAGAGTCTGAAAGCATGAAGAAGACTCCAGTGGGGGATATTTTTCATTGGTAGTCTCCTGTGCCTGAAAAAGGATAAAAGTTTACATAGGAGATCTCGCCCATGCTTTGGGGGATGAGAGACTTCTTTACCATTGGTATTCCAATCAGGCCGGAAAAGGTTAAACCTATAATGGCTGGATGGTCATTCAAATACTTTTACAAGCATGAACGAAACCAAGTTTGCTCGGCAACATTTTCTTGATGAGACGGCTGGAAAAGAACTTAACAACAACCCATGGTGAGCTTTTTCATAAAGTGCAGCCCCTCTGCCCAAGAAAGCATAAAAGTATGTAGAGGGGAACGCTCTTGGCTTGAATACGCCAAGGTGGTCCTTTTCAATTGATGGTCTACATGGTGCACAAAAGGAGGTAAACGAGACAATGTAGATGCCCCTTCCTATACTTTAGTGAGTGGGAAAGGAAGCAGCTGCGCTCGGATATCTTTTCATTGTTTTAAGGAGTCAGAAAAGAGCTTAAACGAAAATCCAATATGGTCAACCGATTGTGGTGGCACAGGTGGTACCCCTTGTCAGGATGGTGGATAGAGGTCCAAAGGTCATCCACACAGTATGGACAAAGCAGAAGGCTCTCAAACATACCAATACATGTGTGGGATAGATCACGGTAGAGGCTCACGAATCGATGCGGTAGAGGCATGCAAACCAAGGTGGCTCTTGGATAGAGGTCAGGAGAGCATGTGTGTGTGTTGCGATGGTCGAACTTGAATACATGTGATGTGAGTGCAAGTCCAGGGGCACTTCTATGCCAAATACATGCCAGAAAAATAAATTATTTTGTGGACAGTGGTCCAGAGGTCTGCATGAGGTGTGGTGGATAGAAAAGACAACTATGTGTTAAAATAAAAAATAAGAAGAAAAATGGTGACCCTTAACAGGCGGTGGCCCAAAAACTCACATGAGTAGTGGTAGGGGAGTGTGATACAAGTACAAGTCTGTAGATGCTTGCATCGTCATGTCATGGCTCGTAAATCAAGGTGACTTGTGGGAAATGGTCTCAAAATTGATTTATTAAACATGAGACAGTGGTCTCACAAAGAGATAGAAATTTGGGCCCGAAGTTGTGAGAGGTGTCTCGAATAGGTTCTAGGTCACTTTGGATTAGCAGCTGATGGTGCTACCCCTAAGTTGTGCTAAAAAACATTGAAAAACAAGAAAGGGAAAAAACTATGCTATAAGGGACTCATAGTGGTTATATCAGGCATAGACTCTCTTGAGGTGGATCCCATTGCGCGACTTCTTCATGAGTCAACCATCTGAGTCAGTGAAGAGGTATTCTCCCTTGCTGAGATGAAGGTCATTGGAAAGGAAGGATGACAGAATCTAGTCTTTTATGGGAAGAACCGATTCCACACTATGGTTTAAAGGGAATGGGGTAAAACTAGAGGTGGTCTTACAGATCTCTCCGTCATCGCGTAAGTGGTGTCGTGATAGATCAGGTGGATCTTCCACAAGCGATGAGACAGAAGGGAAACTAGTGCTAATGATCATGTAAATGGTATTGGTTGTGGTTTTTGTGGCCTTGCCCCTAGTCTCTGTTGGAGGAAGAGGGGAAGGCTTGGAGACAAGAGGAGTCTTTGATGGACCTGGAGGTAGGTGCAACATTATCTCAATTGGATGGACATGAGTCAACACATCCTGGGGCCTTAGAGGTAGGGTAGGTGGTTCAAGGTACCACACAGGATCTCCTAGTGTGAAATCCTATAGATTGCAGGTTGACAAGACAGACTTAGTCACGATCTTGGATGGTAGGAAAAGGAAAGGGAAAAGGAAAAGGAAAAGGAAAATGTTGATCAGGAATGAACCCCACTGTTTTCCTGGTAATTAAGGTTGAGGTTGCGACTAAGGTTGCGACTGCAGCTGCGGTTGTGGAAACAACGGAAGAGACAGGTCTGATGGACCATCTGTGATGGTGGAGATAAGAGGGTCTGTAGAACTGGACATCATGTAAATCAACATGGTGTCTGAAGAAGGAGGTGGGGGGTGACCTTCTTTGATTAGGGTGATCTCAGACTCAAGGGAATGTTGACAGAGGTCAACTAAATCCATTTGAAATTTAGGGAAGTCTTGGCAATTGTGAGATTAATGTCCATACAAACCGCAAAGGGCGCAAGCATGGTTTGTTCTCAATGCCTTGTTTCTGACTATCGGTGCAGTTGGAATTTCAACCATGGGGATGTTTTTGTTTGTATCCATGGCATCTAAATGTGCACAGATCCTTGGGATTTCAGGGAAACTCTGATTTGGATGGCCCTGTTGCGCACAGACGGTGCAAGGCAGGACTTGTCGCAGTTCTGCGGTGGCTTTCGCATTCTTTCCCCTGGCCCTTTTTGGTGGGGCAGTGCGGGTGCGAGTGCAGTGGTAGGATTTTGCAGGCCGGGTGGAGGGTGAGACTCCACCGCAATGGGTCTCACCGAGGTTAAAAAACCTGGGGCATTGGGGGTTGAGCTGGTGGATCGAGATACCATACCAAAATTCCCAATGTGAAGTTAGGTAGGCTTAAGGTGGCCATTACCGGCTTTCTCATGACCCCAGGTGGGGGAAAGAGGAAGGGAATCATATGGACTGGCAATGAGCCCAGATAAATCCTTGTTGGTTGCATGTGGGGATGTGGTTGTGGTTGCGGCTACGTGAAACGCTGCTGCTACGAATGATGTTGCGGTTGCGGACGATGTTGTGGTTGTGGTTGGGGTTGCAGCTGTGGTTGTTGTTTGGGTGTAGTAGTGCTGGATGAGACCATGCACAAGTCTGTAGTCTCATTTTGTGTCTGTGGCGGTGACACTGAGGGGAAAGGAGTCATCATGGTGGGATCAACAAACAACCTAGAGCCCACATTCAATAATGGGTAGGCTGGTGTGTTGTCAACCATAGTGTTGATTGCAGGGACGACATTAGCGTGTGTAGTCATCCCTTGTGGCTCAATAGTGGTGATGGTAGGGGTAACATTGGAGGGTGCCATTAACCCTTACAGATCATGATAAGTGAGTTGATCAACCATCACAATCTTCCCTTCATGGGGGAACATCATGAGATGGAAGACAGTTGATGTGACCGCTCTCATGGCGTACATATAACTTCTTCAGAGGAGAAGGTTATAGTCCAGTTGAGCGTTGACGACCTCTATGTCGATCAACACTGTCTTCCCAACTAATGTGATGGGGACATGGGGAAGGATTCCTTGGGCTTTAGTGGGATGGCCATCATAAGCCCATAGATTTGTGGAGGATGGCTGCAGAATTGGTGATCCCAGTTTCTTCCAAACCAGGGTAGACATAACGCATGTAGATGCCCCCTCATCTACTATGCACCGATGCACAACCAAATTCTGGATAGATACTAGGATTTGGAAGGAGATGGTCGATGGCATGCGTGGTTCTCCATTCTCCGTGTCGAACGTGATCAAATTGGAGTCAGAGGGGTCTACGGCCCCAAGGGAGGCTAGTAACGCTTCGGCGCTATGTTGGGCACATTTTGAGTACCTCCAAAGCAGACATGGCTGTTGGTGTTTGGGACAAATCATCCACAATGCCATAGCTAACAAAAGCTCTAGCTGTGGCATTATTGGCCACTTAGCGTATGGGGGGGGCGAGGGAAAGGGGGTAATTGAAGAGGTGTGTTGACTAACTTGGATGTAGATGCTGCTGATGTGTCAGTGGGTTCAATTGTGGTACCGTACTGATTTCGTCTAGTTTGTAAGTTGACCTCTTCAGTCATCATGGCTAGCAGGTGGTGAACACCTGTTTCTACCATGGGAGGTGCCCTTGGAGCATTGGGATTGGGCTAGGGAGGGGGTGTGATTGCCACCAATCCTTGGACTAGTAGTGCGTTTTGAAGCACCCTGGGGGAAGGTCCTTTTGGTGTCGGGTTGGGTTGGGCTTGGTTCATGGAATTTATGGCTTGTTGAACCTCATTCTGAATGGCCTACTTGGCACGACCCATGAGGGGACACTCAAATGTGTAGTGCCCATAGACCCCATAGAGTGTGCATGGTTGGTTTGTGCGCAACGGGGCTTTACGTCTTGTTGCATTTTGTCATGGGGGGTTTTGGGAGGGTTAGTTCACTGCGGCATTGTTGGGAGGATTTGGTTGTTGTCTGCCTCCATGCAGTTGGTTATTGGCTTGGTTCCAGGGCTAATTACTTCTATCTTTCCCTTGTTGATTGTTGGGGGCAGGCTGATTGGGACAGTTTTGTTGTGCAAATACTTTTCCCAATGGAGTGGGTGGAGTTGGGGTGGGGGCTTGGACTGCTTGCACTGGTGGTGCATAGTATATTTGAGTGGGTGGTGGTGCCACAAATGTGGGAATTTGCCCCATGTACTGTTGTGTTGGCCAAGCCATGGCATGAGCCTATTGCAGTGGTGCATGTTGTGTGTAGGAAGTTGTTGCTCCGGATTGGGACATCATTCTGGCATAGTCCGAAGTTTTGTTTTGGTAAGAAACACTAGAAGTGTTGCTTAGTTGTGATGTAACGACAGGTGGTGTCATATGGTGTTGTGGTTGTTGGGAGACTGAGCCTATGATGTCGTCTGCAGCATGGGATGCCCCTGGTGCATCCCAGTGGGAGGTGTTTGGAAGGGGGGCATCTGGAATGATGGTGTACAGATATCCAAACTAGGCGTAGATAAGGTCAAACTGTTGGGATTTTAGTATGGCCTCCTCTTTAGATTTGGGACGTTCGGATGTGACGTCCTTTGCTATGGGCGGGAGTAAGGTCTTGAGGAACCAATCCAAGAAGATCCTGTCGTCAATTTGGATTTTACATAAGCTACGATGTCACCGCCACTCATGGATGTGGTCGGTTATATGTGTCACAATGCTTTGGAAACAGGATAACAGGATCTCCACCCCTTCATCATATCTGACAGGGATTTGGAAATACTGTAGGAACATGAAAGCTAAGAAGTTGAAACCCGAGTACTTGGCCTGCGGTAGCTCAATGTACCATTTGGCCACGGCACCTGTAAGGGTGCATTGGAATAGCCTCAGCCTTATGGAATCATCTACGATGATGTTTGACGAGCACCATAGATGGAATGTCATGATGTGGTTTTGGGGACCTTCCCCTGCCTTTCCTTCAAACTTGGGAATGTATGATGGCAGTTTGGTTGGTATGGGAGGCCAAAAATTTTGATGGTGGTCGGGTCATTTGTCAATCAAGCCAAATCAGGAAAGTTAAGACAAGCCATGAAAGGTAGATTTTACCCCAGGTTAATGTGAGATGGGGTAGTGATGGTGGCGGGGTTTGCAAGTGCATAATGCACCTACATGGATGGGGGAACTTGTGGTGGCACCATTGTAGATGGGCCAATGCCCGCAAGTGTGGTGGGGGGGACAATGTGAGTTGACGGGCCACTGCCCCCAAGTATGACGTGAGGGATAGTGTGAATGGAAGGGACATTTCCATGATGTATGACAGTAGGGGTAATGGAAGTGGATGGTGCACTACCCCCCGTGTGGCAAGAGGCACAGTGTGTGTGGAAGGGTCAGTGCCCCTGTGTGTTGCAAGTGGGCCAGATTGGCTAGTCATTATGGGTGGTGGTAGCTGACTGATGATAGTTTGCATGACTATGCTTGGGCCACCTGCAGGGTTTTTGGTGATAGGTTGTGGTGTGGACATGGGTGCACTAGCTATGGCTATGCCAAAAAATGGATCCGGATTTGCACTAGCCATGGGGATTAATTGTGCAGTATGGAGGTCTGGTTCATACTAGTATGGGTCTAAATCTGAATCAGAGGCTGTGTGGCATTCTGATGGTGTGGGAGATCGCTAAGAATGGTTTCGACAGTGTCAAAACCCCAAAAATTCTGAAAAATTTAAAATTTTTAAAATAGCATATAACCTCATTAAAATGCAGTCAGTAGCTGTTTGATTAGTTTTATGTTACTAGAATTGTAACGGAATGATATTTTGATTATACTTAACTTTTAAAGAGTAATTCTTTTCAGTTACTGATTGTCTTTTTGTTTGCGACACAAGGTGGGTTTGTCATGAAGGACTGGGCTTACTTAGCTTTTGAGCTAACGCAGCAGTTTTCTCCTATTACAGGTATACAGGTAAGATGTACGGGTCGCTGTTAACAAGTCTCAAAAATTTACAATACGATTTGCTGTATATAAATTATTTAGTAAAAGTACATACAAGCTAGACAGAATTACCATGCTTCTAAAGGTACAACTTTTACTAAGTTTCCTTTGAGACTTACTGCTAGAGAATTGAAATCTACACGAAGAGATGGTAGTTAACTTTTCTATACAGAAAAATATATAGGGTTTAACAAGTCTACAGAGTATGAAACCATTAAATGTTCATACTGAAGGTAAGTGTAAAAAATGTAGTAATTATTTCTTTACTTAACAGCTAGCATGGTAGAAAATCACAACATCAAAGGTTTATTTTTATTATTCAAAGTTACTGTAACATGCCATGTTTAGATTGCATCAAATTCAGATTTTCACCCGCAATTGTAAATGATAAGATATTACAAGTATCGATCTATACTTTTCTTACTTTAAGCATCTACAAGTTTATTGTTTGTTACAAGTCTTTCCTTAATAAATTAAGGATTTTCACCGTTTTGGAATGCTACTCTATTTCCGATATCGACATTTGGATAGAAATCAAAACACCTTTTGAATCAGTCCTAGACTTATCATATTTAACCCCTTTATGAGTTTTCACGACTATACTATCAAACAAAGAAGGTTAAATATATCCAAGCTACCTATCATACATTAATTTATAAAATCTTTCATAAATTTTTGAGCATAGAAAGTGACAAAAGTCTAATTGTCACCACAAGGATTCTAAGACTATAAAAAAAGTTGTTAATCCATTAACAAGTATCAATGATATGAACTAGAGTAAACCAAAATCAACTTGATGAATAACATAATTTAAATACCACCAATTATATACTTTAAAGAAAAGTTATGTCTCTTACCTTCATTTGAGACTAAGGTAATTGGCAAAAATAGTGGTAAGTTTATAACAACCACGACTTAACATTATTTCAATTATCTTATAACTTATTACAATTAAAAACATTCTCCATACCTACGTAAACGAGACTAATAAGGAGCAATATCTAATATACATTGTTTTATGAGCATTAAACTAATGTTGCAAGGTTGAAATCATATCGCAGGTAATACTATGTTGAACCTTACGGGATCTCCACGTGATGATTTGGTTTATAGATTAGTCAAAGGATATGGTCGTGGAACTTTAGAATTTTACCCACTGCATGTAAAGTATTTTAAGTACTACGTGGTCGCGTTTCAGCCATGCATTGGCGCTTTAAAACTGTTGACCCAACCCTAATTCGTCATTTCTCCTTTTCCTTTGGCCGCTCTGCAAACCCTCCTGGTCCGTTTTGTTGTTGTGTTGTCTGCTATCGGTCCTTTTGCTGCTCCAGCTCTTCATGAGCTCATCTACTGCACTGAGTGGGGAGGTTATGGTGTTGAAAAACTCACTGTTGTCTTTGCGATACCATCGTTGCTTAGCTTGGCTCTGGTCTGTGACAGTCCTTAACGTTCTCCGTTCCCATGAGAGTGATTCTTCCTTCAGTGTGGCATGGCTTATGTTGTCTGTAGGCTGTGTATTATTTGCCAGGAATAAGATTGCAGCTGTAGGGTTTTACCCTGTCCATCGATTAGCTGGGGTTTCTTTTGCTGTCAGTGGATGAGAGTTCTATCAACGTCGCTCCTCTGCCATCATTTCGCAAGTTCCTTGCTCAATCTGGTCATGGCATCACTGTGTGGAAATATCCACTGCTAAGGTATCCAGTATACTCGTTTTCTTTTATGCCAAAGCTAACATTAATGTTACTACATTTCTTTTGCATTATTAAAGTAACTAACAGTCGGCTGTAAAACTGTTTTACAGATATACCTGCTTCCTTTCTCTGCAAACAAAAGGAATGAGGGTTACGGCATTACGGGCCATGGTAAGCCCTGGTCTCTCCACGGCTTGTCCACTTTGTGTGAAACATAAGGGATTGCGATGGGTTGGTCGTTACGGCCCTTTTTGACCCTCATGGCTTTTGGTTGTTTGTTTGATGTTATGCAATCGAGGTTTATACCCTAGCTCTCAACCAGATGTCTCTGGCTTCGACCGTGAGTGTAAAATCTTCTTTGTAATTATTATTGTGTTTATAAAATTGAATAGGATGTAAGCCTTCGTGTAAGTTTTTGTTACTGCCATGGGTTATTAAACAAAACAGAATTACAGCGGTTACCTTGGTATTATTTTGAAAGGATAGGGTTTTACCCTCAGTTATTTTAAAAGTTTGTAAAACTGTTTCCTCTGTTGCATTCCTCCTTAATTACAACATTGGAAATTTGAATGCTTACTTTGTTTTATTTAATAACCCGACTGTGAGAAAAATACTGTTAGTTCTTCCATTTGTTAATTTATTTGAATAAATTAGGTTTTACTAGGTTTAACCCTAGTTAACAGGGAAGGAATAACCCCATCCTTATTCTTTTTAAGGTTATTGTTAAATTAAAAAGTACTTATGTAAAATAATAGGGCTACTTGTTATGTTTATAATATATAGTTAAGCGTGATAGAAGAGCAATCTATAATTTCTGTTGTTTACATCCTGTAAAAAGAATACTTAGAATGTGTTTACTGATAAGGTGTGTTGTTATCTGATTTATAATTTATCTTCTTCTTATTAGTAAGAAATTATAATTTATGTATTGTTTATACTCTGTTAATAACGTAGGATTTTATATATATATATA
Source organism: Pseudotsuga menziesii (assembly GCA_001517045.1). Taxonomy (NCBI): domain Eukaryota; kingdom Viridiplantae; phylum Streptophyta; class Pinopsida; order Pinales; family Pinaceae; genus Pseudotsuga; species Pseudotsuga menziesii. Next base: position 36,524 of record LPNX010121561.1, read on the forward strand.
TATCTTTTTTATTTAAATTATCTTAGTACTCTCATTAAATTTTTTTTTACTTATAATTCAAATATTAAAGTAGTTCTAAAATACAGTAAAAAAGTATTTCTAAGATTTACTTATAGTATACAAGAATACTCTCTATGTTAATAATATCAATATTCTTGTATTGCATAAATAAATTACTATAAACTATCTATACTAATTCATAGTAATTACTATAAATTCTGGATTAACATTCTCAGTTTCTTTTGTAAGTATATTGAAACCAGTACTTGTTATTTGATTTTTATATAATTTATACTATACTATTATGTTCTGTATTAATTAATTTATTTTCTTAGTCACACTGTTTAAGTATAAGTATACAGTAATATAATTAACTCGTCCAGAGTTTATCTTGTAAGTACAAATATTAACATTCGTTCAGATTCTATAAAGAAAAAGAAAAAAACAACTCTGAAAACTAAATTCGAACTTAGTTTTTATAAAATAAGAAATAATTGCATCACAAAAACCTTCCTAAGGTCTATACCAGATTGGTTTAATAGTAATATTAAATCCTTTTATAACTATTTTGATGTTCAATTTATTATAGACATTTAGTATGAAATTATTTTACTACAGAAGAAAAGACTGTATAGTAACATAGTATTAAATCTAATCTGATATCTACTAGCTATTCTTTACAACTTGAATTTACTGGAAACAAAGTACAGTACCAAGAAATAGTTGTTAACTAAAAACTCATACAATACTCGTTAACATATCTTTTCTGGTAATAGTTAAAGAAAACAAACTACCACTTTGAAATCTCATCTTGCTATCCTTATTTAAATGTAACCCCTACGCTGGAGTACTATCTGGTAAAACCCAGATGTGGAAAAACACAGAGGGTCTTTATCATTCATCAATAGTTTCTAATATTACCATCTAAGAACATTTACATTACTAACCAATAAAGCCCTTTTATCTTAACTATAAGGTAAACATTCAAGCATTCACAGTTATAAAAAAATATAAACAGTCAAGTGTCAGAACCTGTTTAAGCTATGGACAACAATAGCAATGAGAGGTCGTTCCTCCCTACCAATATCCTAGAGAGCGCTCAGATAGCGACTCCTCAGGACCCCTGAGCTTGCTCTGGTCTCCTTGGCTGGAACTAGGTGCAGCAAAGTCAGATACCAGTCTTCAAACTCAGTATTAACTCAGAACTCTTCAGTAAACTCTCCCAGCTAACAAGCTGTAATAAAACAAGTTACTGCAGCAATCCTCTTAGACAACTTCCTTACTGGTTTTCCCTTTTTCCTCAATGAATTTCCTGAATAACATTCACCTGAATGAATTCTCTCTGGAAATAATATCTGAGCAGCCTCAGCTCTCTTCATTGAGTACTTTTTAAAAGATTTCCTAGGTCTTTTTTTGGGTTAACTGTCATTTAATGAGCTACCTGCTCTGATCCCACTTTCTTGGGGGTTCATGACCCCAAATGTAGGGAAGTTGCCACCTGCAACTTAGGAAGTGTTTGAGGATGTTGCCACTTGTCTTTTTCCTTCCACCTAGTTCCATCCACTAGTTTGACCAGTAACCTCTTTTTAACAGCTCTCCCATGCTGTTGTCTCAACAATTTATTTATTAATAATAAAAATATTCTGAATTACATTCCAAGTCTGTTGACTCTGCTGAGTCATCAATTCATACTTAGCATTAAATTTAACATAATGACTCAGGAATATAATTAAAACAATTTACATAATTTTACAAAATTGGGGTATGTGACATACACACGCCCTTAAAATGTAACATCGTCCTCGATGTTACTTATTCTTTATCCTCTGCAACCTCCTGGAACAGATTCGGGTATGCTTCCTACATCTTACTTTCCAGTTCCCAGGTATCTTCTTCAGGACTAAGGTGCTTCCATTGCACCTTTAGCTATCCAATTGTGTAGTTCCATAGAGTAATTTCCCTCCTCCCGAGGATACAGTCCGGCTCCACCAGAACTTCTCCTTCTGGTTCCACCTGTACAACATTCCAATCAATTACATGAGTAGCATCATGAACATACTTTTTCAGAACAAAAATATGGAAAACATTATGCACTTTTAAATTAGGTGGTAACGCTAACTGATATGCAACTTGACCAATTCTGGATAGAATTTCAAATGGACCACAGTAACGTGGTGCTAGTTTTGCACAACTCCCCAATCTTAGGGAGATTTTCTTTGGTCTTACCTTTATGAACATGTGTTCAACCACCTGAAACTCTTTAGGAGTCCTTTTCAAATCTGCTTGGCTCTTTTGTCAATCCTGTGCCACCTTTAATTTTTCCTGCACTTGTTTCACAATCTGCTCCATTTCCTTCAATAATTCAGGTCCTAACACCAATCTATCTACTGGATTATTCCAGGAGATAGGAGTGTTACATTTACGCCCATACAGAATTTCAAATGGGCTGAACTTAGTTGAGGATTGATAGTTATTATTGTAAGCAAATTCTGCTAAATGCAAGTAATCCTCCCACTTACCTGGCTGATCCTTAACATACATTCTTAACATATCTTCCAGCACCTGATTCACTCTTTCTATCTGTCCGTCGGTCTAAGGATGGAAAGAGGTGCTGAAATTCAGTGTTGTGTTTAATCCTTTAAACAAGGATTTCCAGAAATTCTCTGTGAATTTAGGATCCCTGTATGAAATAATAACCTTAGGTACTCCATGTAACCTAAAAATCTGCTTCAGAAATATATCAGCTATATTGGCAGCGTTGTAGGTAGTCTTGACAGGAATGAAGTGTGCTGCTTTACTTAACTTGTCCACCACCACCATAATTGAATCGTTCTGATTCTGATTTCTGGGTAATCCAGTAATGAAATCTAAGCTGATTATCTCCCACTTCCAACTAGGAATAAGCAAGGGTTGCAATAAAACAGCTGGATGTTGGTGTTCTATTTTCACTTGTTGACAGTCCAAACATCTAGCTATATACTCGGCTATTTCAGATTTCATATTAGGCCAGAAATATTATTTTCTTAACATGGTGACAGTCTTCTGGTAGCCTGGATGCCCTAAGTAAGGGGTTTTATGAACTTCATCCAGAATTAGCAATTTAACCTTAGGCACATTAGGCACATACAGTCTGTCCTTAAACAATAAAAATCCATCTTTATTTAGACTATAACCTTTTATTAAACTTTCTGTAGGTTCTTCTTTAGCTGTAACCTATAATTTTTGATAAATTTCATCCAATTTTATCCCTTCAGTCAGCTGTTCATTTAAATCAGAAGCATAAGTACTGATTGCTGCTGTAAAATTCAGCTTTGCATTTCTACTCAAAGCATCAGCCACCTTATTTTCTTTTCCTTTTATGTGCTGAATTTTGAAATCGTATTCACTTAAGAAGGCTAACCATATTGCTTTCCTTGCATTTAAGTTAGGCTGATCTAAAAGGTATTTCAGACCCTTATTATCAGTCATTAAAGTAAACTTTCTGTCTATTAAGTGGTGTCGCCACATTTTTAAGGCATGAATAACAGCAGCAAGTTTCAAATCATAAGTGGCATAATTATTTTCGTGGATCTTTAACTTCCTGGACTCATAGGAAATGACATGCCCATCCTGAGTCAACACTCCGCCTAAACCATCATTACAAGCATCGGTGCACACCACAAAATCCTTATTAGGATATGTTATTCTTAGAATAGGCGCAGTTGTTAACAAGGTTTTTAATTTCTTAAAACTTTCTTCACATTTTAAGTTCCAATCAAATTTCTTGCCTTTCTTTTGCAAGGAAGTGACTGGATTAGCTATTTTTGAAAAACCTTCAATGAATCTCCGGTAGTAACTGGTAATTCCCATGAAGGACCTAACATCTGTTACATCTTTTGGTACTGGCCAATCTTCGATTGCCCGGATCTTTTCAGGATCCATTGAAATCCCTTCCTTAGTCACTACGTGACCTAAGTACTGGATTTCATCCTTAAAGAAATCACACTTGCTGAACTTCACAAAGAGTTGTTACTCTCGCAGCTCTTGTAAGACTATCCGTGAGTGTTCCTTATGTTCCACTTCATTTTTAGAATAAATTAAGATGTCATCGATAAATACGACAACAAATTTATCTAAGTATTTATGCATTATATTATTCATCAGACACATAAAGACAGCTGGGGCATTAGTAAGCCCAAATGGCATTACGACAAATTCGTAATGTCCATACCTTGTTCTAAAGGCTGTCTTGAAAATGTCCTCATCTTTAATTCTCACCTGATGATATCCTGATCTCAGGTATATTTTTTAGAACACCGTAGATCCACGTAGTTGATCAAATAGATCATCTATGCGGGGCAACGGATATCTATTTTTAATATTCATTTTATTTAGTTGACGGTAATCTATGCATAGTCGCATAGTTCCGTATTTCTTTTTAACAAAGATTACTGGTGCTCCCCAAGGGGACACACTGGTTCTAATATACTTCTTATCTATTAACTCTTTTAACTGTGATTTTAGTTCATTAATTTCTAAAATATTCATACGATACGGAGCTTTCGAGCTAGGTACAGCACCTAGTACCAGCTCAATTGTGAAATCTAGTTCCCTCCTAGGAGGTAATCCTGGAATTTCCTCCGAAAAAACATCAGTGAATTCATTTAACACAGAAATATCCTCTATTTTTATTTTATCTTTTTCAGATTTATTTGCCTCATCTGTAATAGTTACAGCATAGGCCTTGCACCCTTTTTGACTGCTCTTTTGAGTTGTAAGGCAGAAATCTGCCTAATTACAGTTTTCCTAGGAATACCCTTAACTGTTACTGGTGGTTCATTATTATTTACGCACGTAAATGTTTTATCAAAACAGTTTAAAACTACCATGTTCTGTTCTAACCAATCCATACCAATTAATAAGTCATACGTGCCAAGTGGCAGAACATTTAACTTAACAGTAGTTTTAAAATCATTCATAACTAAAGCACATTCCTTAACATAACAGGTTACTTTCCTTTTTGCTCCTGTGGCTAATTGAACTAACCAGGAGTTATCAAATTTTTCAACAGTCAAATTACACTTTTCTTCTATCTGAGGTGAAATGTAACTAAGACTAGCACCTGGATCTATTAAAATAGTTATAGGGGTTTGGTTAACCATACCTTCTACTTCCACCATGTAAGTTTGATAATCAGCTTGGTGGTTCTCCAACGCTGCATTAATTCGGGGCATAGTCCTTGCAAAATATCCAACAGTCATTTCATCTTGTATAGTATGAATATTGCTGTTTGGCTTCTTCCGATTTGGGCAAACTGAAGCATAGTGCGGGCCATTGCACTCCCAGCACTTAACAGGCTCCTTCCGTTCGAAATTCTTAGTGAAATTTCCATGATTGTTTGAATCTTCCTTGCCCTTGAAGTTATTGGAATTATTGGAATTATTAGGAGTACCATTTCTATTTCCCTGGAAGTTCTTACCGTTAGAATGATTTCTGTTCTTATTATTCCTGAAATTATTCTGGGGTACAAACTCTTTTTTCTTGAACTCAGGCTGATTACTATTCTTTTTAGCCTTCCAGTTGGCTATACCTTCTTTCTTTTTGTTCTGTTCAAAACAGAAATTTGCCTTTCTCATGGCTTCTTCCAAAGTTTTGGGGTTATCATATTTGATTCTGTCCTTTATATGATATGGCAGGTAGCTAAGAAACCATTGTACTTTAGGTTTCTCATCAACTAAATATGGCACATATCTTAACAAACTTAAGAATTTACTGTTTAAGTCCTTCATAGTCATGGATCCTAGCTTTAACTCATAAAATTATTTCGCCCTTTCTTCATAGTATTGTTCGGACAGAAATTTCTTCTTGAAGTACCTTTTAAAAGTACTCCAATTGACTTCTTTTTCTTTAATTCCCTTGACTCTTTTCAGATCTTGCCACCATATATCTGCCTTTCCAGAAAGATTATAGATGGCCATTCTCGCTTTCAGCTGATTTGAATAGTTGTATATCTAAAAATATTTTCTCATCCCAGATAACCAGGACTTTGCCTCTTCCCCTTTTTCAGTCTCTACATTGAAAGTTAGGGGCTTTATTTTTTTGAACTCCCCGGAAATCTCTTCGTATGGCCTGTACTTTTTCTTTTTGTTATACAACTCAGCCTCACTACTATCACTAGTAATGTAGTAGCTTTGTTGTTCCCTGAGCCCTTCAGATGATGAGCTACTCTCAGCCTTAGCCATTTTAATCTTTTTAGATCCTTTTTGATGACTAGCTTCCTCAGATTCAGATCTTTTACTCCTCCCTTCTGTCTGGAATTTTTCTATCAAGAATTGGTTTAACTCCTCCTGAGTCTTTAATATCCTTTCGTTATCCTTCTTGACTGATTCCATTTCAGTATTTAAATCCTTTATAGTCTGTATCAGCTCTAAAAAATGAGCAGTCGTCTCTTCTAACACAGGCTCTTTAGACATCTGTCTTTTCTCAGTGTTTGGAGACTCCTCTTCAGCATATTCTCCTAACTTCTCCATTCCTGCCTGTTAGATTCAGAAAAAGAAATTTTCTGCCTTTTTCATAAAACAAAAATACAGGTTAGTACATGATTTTTAATGTTCTGTGGAAACTAGTTGGGCCACATCATGGCCTAGTGTTTGAACCATGCTCTGATACCACATTTCAAAACCCCAAAAATTTTGAAAAATTTAAAATTTTTAAAATAGCATATAACCTCATTAAAATGCAGTCAGTAACTGTTTGATTAGTTTTATGTTACTAGAATTGTAACTGAATGATCTTTTGATTATACTTAACTTTTAAAGAGTAACTCTTTTCAGTTACTGATTGTTTTTCTATTTGCAACACAAGGTGGGTTTGTCATGAAGGACTGGGCTTACTTAGCTTTCGAGCTAACGCAGCAGTTTTCTCCTATTACAGGTATACAGGTAAGATGTACGGGTCGCTGTTAACAAGTCTCGAAAATTTACAATACGATTTGCTGTATATAAATTATTTAGTAAAAGTACATACAAGCTAGACAGAATTACCATGCTTCTAAAGGTACATCTTTTACTAAGTTTCCTTTGAGACTTACTGCTAGAGAATTGAAATCTACACGTAGAGATGGTAGTTAACTTTTCTATATAGAAAAAGATATAGGGTTTAACAAGTCTACAGAGTATGAAACCATTAAATGTTCATACTAAGGGTAAGTGTAAAAAATGTAGTAATTATTTCTTTACTTAACAGCTAGCATGGTAGAAAATCACAACATCAAAGGTTTATTTTTATTATTCAAAGTTACTGTAACATGCCATGTTTAGATTGCATCAAATTCAGATTTTCACCCGCAGTTGTAAATGATAAGATATTACAAGTATCGATCTATACTTTTCTTACTTTAAGCATCTACAAGTTTATTGTTTGTTACAAGTCTTTCCTTGATAAATTAAGGATTTGCACCGTTTTGGAATGCTACTCTATTTCCGATATTGACATTTGGATAGAAATCAAAACACCTTTTGAATCAGTCCTAGACTTATCATATTTAACCCCTTTATGAGTTTTCAAGACTATACTATCAAACAAAGAAGGTTAAATATATCCAAGCTACCTATCATACATTAATTTATAAAATCTTTCATAAATTTTTGAGCTTAGAAAGTGACAAAAGTCTAATTGTCACCACAAGGATTCTAAGACTATAAAAAAAGTTGTTAATCCATTAACAAGTATCAATGATATGAACTAGAGTAAACCAAAATCAACTTGAAGAATAACATAATTTAAATACCACCAATTATATACTTTAAAGAAAAGTTATGTCTCTTACCTTCATTTGAGACTAAGGTAATTGGCAAAAATAGTGGTAAGTTTATAACAACCATGACTTAACATTATTTCAATGCTCTTATAACTTCTTATAATTAAAACCATTCTCCATAACTACGTAAACGAGACTAATAAGGAGAAATATCTAATATACACTGTTTTATGAGCATTAAACTAATGTTGCAAGGTTGAAATCATATCGCAGGTAATACTATGTTGAACATTAGGGGATCTCCACGCGATGATTTTGTTTATAGATCAGTCAAAGGATATGGTCGTGGAACTTTAGAATTTTACCCACTGCATGTAAAGTATTTTAAGTACTATGTGGTCATGTTTCAGCCATGCATTGGGACTTTAAAACTGTTGACCCAACCCTAATTCGTCATTTCTCCTTTGCCTTCGGGCCTTTGGCCGCTCTGCAAACCCTCCTGGTCCATTTTGTTGTTGTGTTGTCTGCTATCGGTCCTCTTGCTGCTCCAGCTCTTCGTGAGCTCAGCTACTGCACTGAGTGGGGAGGTTATGGTGTTGAAAAACTCGATGTTGTCTTTGCGATACCACCATTTCTTAGCTTGGCTCTGGTCTATGACAGTCCTTAACATTCTCCATTCCCATGAGAATGATTCTTCCTTCAGTGTGGCGTGGCTTATGCTGTCTGCAGGATGTGTATTATTTGCTAGGAATAAGATTGCAGCTGTAGGGTTTTACCCTGTCCATCGATTAGCTGGGGTTTTTTTTACTGTCAATGGATGATATTTCTGTCAACGTCGCTCCTCTGCCATCGTTTGGAAGGTTCCTTGCTCAAGTTGGTCGCGGCATCACTGTGTGGAAATATCCATTGCTATGGTAACCAGTATACTTGTTTTCTTTTATGCCAAAGCTAACATTAATGTTATTACATTTCTTTTACATTATTAAAGTAACTAACAGTCGGCTGTAAAACTATTTTGCAGATATACCTGTTGCCTTTCTTTGCAAACAAAAGGAATGAGGATTACGGCATTACGGGCCACGGTAAGCCCTGGTCTCTCCACGGCTTGTCCACTTTGTGTGAAACCTAAGGGATTGCGATGGGTTGGTCGTTGTGGCCCTTTTTGACCCTCATGGATTTTGGTTGTTTGTTTGATGTTATGCAATCGGGGTTTATACCCTAGCTCTCAATCAGAGGTCTCCGACTTCGACCGTGAGTGTAAAATCTTGTTTGTAATTATTATTGTGTTTATAAAATTGAACAGGTTGTAAGCCTTCGTGTAAGTTTTTGTTATTGCCATGGGTTATTAAACAAAACACAATTACGGCAGTTACCTTGGTATTATTTTGAAAGGATAGGGTTTTACCCTGAGTTATTTTAAAAGTTTGTAAAACTGTTTCCTCTATTGCATTCCTCCTTAATTACAGCATTGGAAATTTGAATGCTTACTTTGTTTTATTTAATAACCCGGCTGTGAGAAAAATATTGTTAGTTCTTCCATTTGTTAATTTATTTGAATAAATTAGGTTTTACTAGGTTTAACCCTAGTTGACAGGGAAGGAATAACCCCGTCCTTATTCTTTTTAAGGTTATTGTTAAATTAAAAAGTACTTATTTAAAATAATAGGGCTACTTGTTATGTTTATAATATATAGTTAAGCATGATAAAAGAGCAATCTATAATTTCTGTTGTTTACTTCCTGTAAAAAGAATACTTAGAATGTGTTTACTGATAAGGTGTGTTGTTATCTGATTTATAATTTATCTTCTTCTTATTAGTAAGAAATTATAATTTATGTATTGTTTATACTCTGTTAATAAGGTAGGATTTTATATATATAAATATCTTTTTTATTTAAATTATCTTAGTACTGTCAGTAAAAATTTTTTTACTTATAATTCAGATATTAAAGTAGTTCTAAAATACAGTAAAAAAATATTTCTAAGATTTACTTATAGTATACAAGAATACTATCTATGTTAATAATATCAATATTCTTGTATTGCATAAATAAATTACTATAAACTATCTATACTAATTCATAGTAATTACTATAAATTCTGGATTAACATTCTCAGTTTATTTTGTAAGTATATTGAAACCAGTACTTGTTATTTGATTCTTATATAATTTATACTATACTATTATGTTCTGTATTAATTTATTTATTTTCTTAGTTACACTGTTTAAGTATAAGTATACAATAATATAATTAACTCGTCCAGAGTTTATCTTGTAAGTACAAATATTAACATTCGTTCATATTCTATAAAGAAAAAGAAGAAAACAACTATGAAAACTAAATTCGAACTTAGTTTTTATAAAATAAGAAATAATTGCATCACAAAAACCTTCCTAGGGTCTATACCAGATTGGTTTAATAGTAATATTAAATCCTTTTATAACTATTTTGATGTTCAGTTTATTATAGACATTTAGTATGAAATTATTTTACTACAGAAGAAAAGACTGTATAGTAACACAGTGTTAAATCTAATCTGATATCTACTAGCTGTTCTTTACAACTTGAATTTACTGGAAACAAAGTACAGTACTAGGAAATAGTTGGTAACTAAAAACTCATACAATACTCGTTAACATATCTTTTCTGGTAATAGTTAAAGAAAACAAACTACCACTTTGAAATCTCATCATGCTATCCTTATTTAAATTTAACCCCTGCGCTGGAGTACTATCTGGTAAAACCCAGATGTGGAAAAACACATAGGGTCTTTATCATTCATCAACAGTTTCTAATATTACCATCTAAGAAAATTTACATTACTAACCAGTAAAGCCCTTTTATCTTAACTATAAGGTAAACATTCAAGCATTCACAGTTATAAAAAAATATAAACAGTCAAGTGTCAGAACCTATTTAAGCTGTGGACAACAACAACAATGGGAGGTCATTCCTCCCTACCAATCTCCTGGAGAGCGCTCAGAAAGCGACTCCTCAGGACCCCCGAGCTTGTTCTGGTATCCCTGGCTAGAACTAGCTGCAGCAAAGTCAGATACCAGTATTCAAACTCAGTATTAACTCAAAACTCTTCAGTAAACTCTCCCAGCTAACAAGCTGTAATAAAACAAGTTACTGCAGCAATCCTCTCAGACAACTTCCTTACTGTTTTTCCCTTTTTCCTCAATGAATTTCCTGAATAACATTCAGCTGAATGAATTCTCTCTGGAAATAATATCTAAGCAGCCTCAGCTCTCTTCATTGAGTACTTTTTAAAAGATTTCCTAGGTCTTTTTTTGGATTAACTGTCATTTAATGAACCACCTGCTCTGATCCCACTTTCTTGGGGGATCATGACCCCAAATGTAGGGAAGTTGCCACCTGCAACTTAGGAAGTGTTTGAGGATGCTGCCACTTGTCTTTTGCCTTCAACCTAGTTCCATCCACTAATTTGACCAGTAACCTCTTTTTAACAGCTCTCCCATGCTGTTGTCTTCACAATTTATTTATTAATAATAAAAATATTCTAAATTACATTCCAAGTCTGTTGACTCTGCTGAGTCATCAATTCATACTTAGCATTAAATTTAACATAATGTCTCAAGAATATAATTAAAACAATTTACATAATTTTACAATATTGGGGTATGTGACAGACGGTGTCGGTTTAATGTCCCAAATGGTGGTGGTTCGCCTCTTAGGCATGAGGAAGAGCGTGGGGAATCAATTGTGTTAGATGTTTATCAAACTAATGGAAATGATGTTTAGACCCCGATTTCAATGGCTTCCTATTGGTTGTAGGTGGTCACTCGGCCACCAAGACTGCTAGAAGACAACGCTTGGCTTTTTCCTCAAAAGCGTTTCTACTTAATCGGTGGGGGTCATTGCCCGTTTCGCTTGGAAATTTCTCTCAGTGGCCAGCTACTTTGGGGTTTCTGTGGTACTCCTAACAATGAATTTCTGGGAAGAGCTCAAGTACTTCCCACGGTTGAAGTCGTCAAGGAATCACATCCTAAAAGACTGTAGATTTGTTTGAACTTAGTGTAAATTGATAAATTTTAAGGCTCTCTCAGTGTCATGAACCGAGTTGGGTTGATTACTTGGTATGGTGTATTTGTTTTTCTATATTCCTAGTATTAGGTGGCTGCAAATGGTTTGTGAATTCATCATATTGTGGTAGAGTTCATATTATTGTTGTGAAAGCATTGAATAATCAGAAATTTATGAACAGATACATTGTTAACCCTGAATGTTCATGGCCTAACTAGATGACTACCTTACACTGATATTTCTCTTCAACCAAGAGAAGGTGCTGGGTTCTCAACACAATGGGACTAATCCCATCCATAGATCCACAGGTCACCTCCTGGATGCAAGGTTGGTCAACAGGGAGGACGTTTACCGCCATGAGAAGCCCTCCTTCTCTACCCACTCTACCTTCCAGGTCATCTGGTTTTAATGGCTTCGAACAATATTCAATGAAGGGCCTAGGACTATACGAGCTTGCCCTTCATCATATCCTAGAATACCTTGGAGGTTGATGACTGGGTAGAGGAGGAAGAGTAAGCAAGACCGTTAATTTTATTATCGATTTTAGTTAAGCTACATTCATTAAGCCATTAAAATTTGTTTGGAATTTACACATTGTTTGTACAGGAAATTGCCGTAAATGGTAATAGAAACTGAAATTGACCTATTGTGTTGGACAGAGGCAACTGAGTTGCATTGATAGTCCCTATTAAACTGAAATTTAATCTCTGATTGACAGACTGCATGTTTCGGGTCAATTTCGGTGAGGGGGTCGCGAAATTTTTCCAGAAACAGGTGAGGGGGTCACACAGATTTCACAGACAGAAGCAGTCTGCTATTCTAAGTGAAGTCACACCTTTTGAGGGGAAAAGTGCGATGTGGTCGCACCTGTGAGGCCTAAAAGAGCGACCTCATCCCCTGTTCAAGCCCGATAAGTGCAACCTGCCCCAAATTTGGGGTTATTCTGATCCTGAGTCAGATCCGACCGATAGTAACCTGTACTGTGGTAAAAGTGACTCAGATTTGCCTTACAGAGGCTTCGGCAACAATAAAAACTAGAAATAAACTAGATTTAAGCTAGATTTGACAATAAATTTCTAAAACTAGGGAATAAATTGAAAAAACTTGAAATTTTAAAAATCTGTACCAGGGATCCTGTGGGATCAACCTGGTATGGTCGCCAGTTCTGTAGTAAGGATTTCTCCTTACTACAGGGGCAGGAATGGCCCCCTTCTATCTATAGGGCAGAAGGGTAGGTTCCTGCATGTGAAAAATGCAATAAAAAAGGATGGATAGAAATAAAAGAAACAAAAAGAAGAGAATAATATGGAATGGTTGGAAACCCCTCTGCAAACATTGTTAGGGTTAGCTCCAGCAACCTGCAAACAACTAGTAGAAACTAAAAACCTGTAAAAACATGTTTGAAATCAAACCTGCAAAGAGACATGGGTCAGAAAACAACTAAACTACTAAACAAAACACAAAAGCAAAGAATGTTATACCTCTCCTTTGGTGAAATGGGCCACCATGCCCTGGCTGGAAGGAAGCACCTCTCTATCTCACTCAGTAATGGAGGAGGATCTATGGACCAATGGGGGAATGTGAGTGGAATAGAGGGGGATGTGGGTGGCTTGAGAGGCAAATAGGTCTCAAGGCATCCACGGGAAGCATAACAGTATGCAAGAGAGGAGTGTTTTGAGAGTGACCCCCCACCCTCCTTTTATAGCTATTTTGGGGTTTTAGGGTTTTAATCCCTTGGTCCGGGATTTAGACCCTTCCGCCCTAACTTTATCTCCTTTGAGGGGTCTTAGCCCCTTTTTGGAGGCTTTAGCCCCTAGGAGAGTTATTTAGGGTCCTTTTTGGGGTTTTTAAGCCGTTTTCTTCATCCTTAAGCCTTTTTTAGGGTGTGGGGGTCTAATGGAGGGTCGTGAATGGGTGTCCTTGGGTGGTGTAGGCCATGTAGAGCTGAGTGAGGAATTTTTTGGGTTAACACTTCTGGTCTACCCACTTGTCCTTGAAATCATCTTCAATGGCTTGATAGTTCTAGATGGAGTCGGTTGGGATATTTTTATACCATTTTCTTTCTTTTCCAGGCATACTTTGAGCAAACAATATAACCTTAACATTGTCATGATCCACTTCCTCCAGGTCTATCCAATGTAAGAATCATTCCAGGTGCTTGTCAATCGAGTACCCCCTCTCCCCATTGAATTGTTTGAGCCTTTGGGAGTATCCTAGAGGGAGGTCATGGAGAACAACAGGGAGCTGTAAAGGGGAAAATCTATTTTCCATCTTTATAGGTATAATAGAGTTTACAAGGGGGATTAATACTGGTGTGAAAGAAATTGGTATGATGTGAGGAATTGGAGGAATGTGGGGTGTGGTGCAACTATAATATGGATGCTGATTTTTCTTGGAAGCACTGGGAGACAAATATGAGGTAGCATATTTCCTTATGATAGCGGAATTTAATAGGGTAGATTCAATAGTAAGCATAGGGCACTCTAGGTAAGACGAGTGTTGGAAATCTCTTCCTAGAGGCTATAAGGTGACCAGGAAATGTGGGGGAAATCAACTATAGAGGTATCAGAGACCATGTTAAAGAGGATGGACTCATATTTAGTTCTAGGGAAAGCTAGCTCAAACTCCTCATTGCAGTTTTCGGATATATCAATAATGGAAATAACACCTTTAGTAGGGAAGGAATGATTTATGGATAACCTTTGCAGCTTATTGTCCCTTCAAATCAGGCTCTCTGGATCGAAGACTTCTTGAAATGGCTCGCTAGCAGGGTTGCTCCTCATATTAGTTCTTTCGATCACCAGTACTTCCCAATGGAGTCACCTTCAAAATTTGTGTGGAGTCATGAGAGAATGTACAACTAATTTTTGTCTATGACTGGCTGCTCAACTAGGTCGCAGAGCTAAACAATGTCGTTTCCCAAGGAGATAATAGTGAGTACTATCCCCAACAACGGAGCCAAGATGTTATCACCCTGTAAATTTCCTATGGTTATGGTAGGAAGTCACAGGGGTAACCATTTTAAACCAATATTGAGACTGTATTCTATCCAATACAGTCACAAAGGGATCTCTGTTGTCACAAGGTCTTTCACATACACATATGGCTTTAAACAAGTATGCAGAAGGCTAAATTTCTGATAATAACAAAGTGTTGGTAGATTTAAATATGGTGAGACAAAAAAACAAGAAAAACCATTAGAAAATGGAGTTGCAGCCTGAAATCAATCAAGGGTATTATAGGGAGAATGAGTGAGGATTTTCCTATGTACTTTGAGGCAAAGTAGCTATCATAAACAGTCAAATACCTTGAAACGGTGATAGGAGAAAGAGGAAGAATCCCAATGAAGAAAGAGGCATCTATCTATGGGTGAGTTTCTTGCACCATGTTGTAATCGCTCAGATCACTAAGTTACCAATAATACACATAAAGAATCATATAATCATAACAGAGACAAGAGACAAGTATAGTAGATTGAATAACAACTTTATATTACACAAAACACATATGGGTTCATACAAAAATCAAAACTGAAACAAGTTTGTATCTAGTTCAAAAACCTATTATATATGATTACAAAACAATTATTAATAACTACTTTTCAGTTTAGTCAACTGACACGACCTTTGGAGGCTGACCTAATCTCTAATTAGTCAGCTAACTAGTCTAGTTGGCTCACCGACTAGCTCCTCCAACATCTCTCTCAAGAAAAAAATATTTCTTCGTCCCAAAGAAACGAGGGAGGTAAAAACATTATGTATGAAGTAGTTTTCTTCCAATTGATTTGTCTTCATGGGTTGTGCAGTCGAATGGATGGTCGTTTCTGTACACATATCTCCACAATGGCTTCTGCTATAATGGCTAGTTGATACTGAAATTGTGTCCAATTGCAGAGAGCATTCTGAACGTCAATGGTCAAGGTTGTAATCCTTGACAGAATCGATCGGCAGTGAGGATTAAGGTTCTAGATTGTGAGGGGACTCTGGCATTGGTAGTGGTGCTGGTGATGGAGAATGGTCTAGAGTTAATGGAGTGTTCGAAAGGTTATTTGTCTGCATGGGATTTTCGACTTCTGGTTGCAAGTCGATATGGTTGTCTATTTTGTAAGAGTCCATGGGGTTGGTGATTTCTTATTCTAGTGTTGCTTGATCATTTCCTTCAAGATCAAGTGTTCCCTCATCTGCCTCATTAACCCAAGGATTTAGGATAGATGGTGTGAATGATGAGATTTGGGCTGCTACAACTGTGGATGTTTTGTCAGGGTTTTGGATGAATGAGGATCTAATAAGTCCAATAAATTTTGGTCATGGTGAGACTTGGTTGGTTTGTGGGATGAGAATTCATTGGGTATAGCTTGACTCTGTGAGTTTATGCATGGTGTTACTTTGTTGGGCATTGCGGAATAGATTTGGTAGGTTGTTGATAAATTGATGAAGTTCAACATATTTATCATTTTTTTCTTTAAAGGTTCTAGGGATTATATCTTTGTAGATTGGTGATATGGCGATAGTCGAGTCTGGTGTTATTTTGGTTGGAGAAGGTCATGGGGATTCTGGTGTCAAATTAATAGGACTTATTTCGGGAGGGGTAGCAACTCTGACCTTTTTAGGTATGCCTTGCTTCGCTCCTGACTCGATGACCTGTTTGAACTATGTTTCCATAGATAATTTGTTCAATGCAGCATCCTCCAAAATGTCAGCACCGGTAGCAAGTAATTCTTCTTCATCTTTGACTCCTCTAGAAGGATGACTTTGCACTTCCCCTTTCCTTGTTCCTAACTCCCTTTCTTTTTCCTTGATGTTGACATCTCCTAGAATATTCTTTTCAGATTCTCCTTTGTCATAGCATACTCAGGTCTATCGGGTTGAGTTTCTTTGTCTATCTATTCTCCTCCCTCCTCCTCCTGCTATTGAATCGGGATAGTAGTGTTATGTTATATTGGTATAATGGCTTGTTGTTCAGTTGATACATTGGCTTGTTTTTCAGTCAGTACATTTTCAATTTGAAGAAGGTTTTGCTCTTCTGTTGTGTTGTATTCAAAAGTGAAGGTACTTATATGAAGGCTAACTTCATAGTGTTCTTCTTTCTCTTGGTTGGTCAATGGTTCCACAATAGGTTGGTTAATTTATTTTGCAACCGCCGGTATGGCTATTTTGGTTTTAAACTAACGGGGTAATTCTATGAAAATATCCTTGATTATTGGATAGTAGTCGAGAGGTTTTTCTTTTGTTGTGGAACCTTGCGAATGCCAGACTACAGTGTGGTCAAGTTCCAATTGGATATGTGATGTCGGGGGTAGACATATTCAAATTTTTTGAGGCACCCTCCATCTGGCTGTTTGTACTTTGAGATTTTGAAACCAATTTTCCAAGAACACTTTGGATTCTTCCAGTTCCTATGGAATTCCATCCATTGAAAATGACTTGAAATGACACATATGAAACCTAGTTGGTTTTAGGAACTGTGGATGTCCGACTAGACATAGGTGGTACATAGCTATCCATATTATCTATGACGTAAATCTGATTATTCCACCTGTTTCTTGGCATTTTTCACAAATGGATTTGAGCATTTCAGCCATGTATTGAGCCCAACAATAAAATTTCCTTGATTCTTTGATACAATCAACAAATTCCAACATGTTGAGTTTCAAATCACATCCTTGTCCCATGACAGTCAGGCCCATGGACACAATTTTGGCCACCATTTTGGCTGTGGAAGCTTGAATTTGTCCAACAATTAACCCTTTGGATTTATTTCATGTCGATGTTCCTGTTAGTATTTAAACTAGCCCTTCTTTGATACCTACAGGAACAGGGTCACATTTTTTGGAAATCCCGGTAAGTTTGTAGATGGTTTCACCTGATATTCCCACCGGTTTTGTCGAAGTAAAACTTCCCATCATGGTATCGGTTGATGATGAACTTGGAAATGGTTTTTTCTATCCCGCTGAAACTCACCATGAAGGGTGCATTGATATAGTTCATGATAGTGCTATGGTTTATTTTAAAACCTTCCTCTAACATTTTTGTCTTCTCATAGGCCTTGATATCTTCCCAGATTCGCTCCCATGAAGTTTCTTGTACTTTTGCCTTTTTGATATTTTCCAATCATTTCACTAGTGGAGTTATAACAGATTCCAACTCTTTTTCTTTGGATTTCATGGCTTTGGTTTTCTTTGGGGCCATCTTGTCGGTTTCTAGCTTGGTTTTCTTTGTGGGTAATTTGCTCTTAGAGGTATGGTAAATATGTCACTCTAGTTCTTTGTAAAGTGGTATGAAATCTTCGTCCAACGTAGTATTTATAGGTGGAGTGGATGGCAATATTGTCCATGGAGTTATTAATGGTGAATTTGATGGTGAAGGACTCTCTATTGAAGGCTCTTTTAATGCACTCTAGTTTTGTCACTCCTTCTAACTGTAGTCATGATGGATTGATTGAACCTTTTGATCCTCTTGTGGATGTCAATTGTATGGTCGGTATGTGGTATGTCGATGACGGAAATGTCGATTATTGTCAAATTGCATTCTGCTACATCTTTCTAGATTTCCTGTCATTTTGGTCTTCTTTGATTATTTTTGTTAGTTTTAGGTTTTTCTGATTTTTATATATTTTGTTAGAAGTCATGCAACCATTTCTCTTTTTATTTTTGTTTTTGTTTTTTTTCCAGTTTTGATACCCCTTTAGTTGAACAAAATTTACTAGTTTCCAAAATACTCTGCCTTATAATGTTCTTAGTCGAACTGATCTGTTGGCATTGATTTCCTCAACAATATAGGGTCCCATCCACTCTTTGTGGAGTTTCGTTGTTTTTCCTTTCACCCGACTGTTATATAATAGTGCAAGATTTCCAACCGACAAATTTTTGTTTTTAATGTTTCGGTCGTGCCCTGCTTTTTGTTGTTGTTTATGAATTTCTTGATGTTGTATAGGCATAATTCAGTTTTCCTATAGCTTAGCTAGTTGCATTAGTTGGTCCTTCTTTGCTTCTGCGACATTAATATGTAATATGTCAGCTATTACCGGTGTGTGCTGTTGGAAGTGTAGGGTACAACTGATTCTTGGCCATAAACTAGTCAAAATAGTGTTTGGTCAGTGGATCGTTTATATGTTGTTTGATAAACCCATAGGACAACATGAATTTTTTCATCCCAGTCATCTTTATCAGTGTTACAGATTTTTGTTAGGACTCTTGTTAGCGTTTTATTAAATGCTTCTATTTCCCCATTAGACCGAGGGGATAAGTTTTACTTTGTTTGTGGTCAATCTTGAATTTTTATGTCAATGATGCAATAGTTCTGTTAATAAAGTATGATCCTTGGTCGTTGATTAAGGTCAATGAACAACCAAATCTAGTAACCATATTTTCATATATGAACTTGGCAACCACTTTACTAGAGTAGGTTTTGACGGGTTCTGCCTCTGCCCATTTAGTAACATATTCCACTGCTGTTATGATATATCGTGTGATTGTCTTTCTTGTTGGGACTGGAAATGGTCCAATAAAGCCGATAGCCCAAATTTAAAATGTTAGACTTGGGTTTACCGAAATTAAAGGAATCTCAGTACTAGGTAAAGGTCGACCTAAACGTTGACAACGATCACATTTACTAATAAACTTTTGACAATTTTGAGTAATGTCGGCCACCATAGTCCCGACTATTGGATATTTTTGGAAGTCGTGTCCGACTGAAAATGTCCTCTAGTTGGTCCATAGTGCGCTTCATGCATTATATTTTCTCTTTCATGCTCTAAAACACATCGATGGAGTACTTCATCCAAGCCCATTTTATATAGGAATCCATTAATTAGAGTATATGGTGCGGCCTTCATTGTTAGAATTTGTTTCTTTTTAGTGCTCATAACTTTAGGTGCCTACCCATTCTCTAGAAATTGAGATATTTCTTCTAGTTCTACTAGTAAAACTTCTATTCGAAATAGATGTGCATTCAGAAGATCATCTTCGACTCCTGTTGGTTCCTCTCCCGTGTCGATTCTCAACAAGTGTCAGGGTCCAAAATTTAGCTTCTCTGGTCGAACTACTACTTCAAACTCAAATTCTTGGAAAAGTAACAACCAACGACATATTTTTCCATAATTTAAGGGTTTGTTTACCAAGTATTTTAAAGCTTGGTGATCTGTGTAGAATATGAAAGGATTAGACAATAGGTAATGTCTATATTTATGTAATGCAAATACCATTCCTAATTCCTCTCTTTCTTTTGTTGAATAGTTACGGTCTTCCTTGTTTAGTTTTTGACTGCTATACACAATTGGATAGTACATCCCGTCATCTCCAGGTTGTGTCAATATTGCACCTATTTCTATGCCTGATGCATCAATGTGGATGTGAAATTTGACTGACCAGTTTGGGCATTTGAGAATGGGTGCTTCGACTAATTTTTCTTCAACGTGTCTAAGGAAGCATCGCATTCCTCAGTCCAGTCATATTCTTGGTCTTCTTTCAATAGCTCTTCTAATAGGTACATCATATCTGTGTAGTGACGAATTAATTTTCTATAATGTCCCATATGTACCAATAATAATCTGACTTGTTTTAGGTTTAATCGAGGTTTTAGGTCTAGGATGATCTTTATTTTGGCAAAGTCAACTTTGATACCCTCCTTGCATATGATATGTTCTAATAAAATTTCGATGGGGGTCAAAAAGATTCATTTCCTTATATTAAGTGAAAGATGGATTTGTCGACATCTTTCCAACATTAGTCTTAGCCACTTGCAATGATCCTTCAACATGGATTAAATCGTCCAGTCGTCAAAGTATACAACCATTGTTTTGTATATGTATTCTTGAAATTCTTTGACCACTATCCTTGAGAATACAACTGGTGCATTATTTAGCCCAAATGGTATTACGTTGTAAGCAAATGAACAGAATTCATAGACAAATGTCATCTTCTTCTGGTCTTCTTTAGCAATTGGGACTTGATTACATCCCGAGAATCCATCTGTAAAAGAGTAGCACTCATGTCTTGCGACGTCCTTCAAAATTTCATCTATGAACGAAGTTGTAAATGGATCCAGTAGGGTGACTTTATTTAGCTCTCAAAAATTGACACAGATTCATAACTTTTTTGGATCATGCTTTTTCGGTTGGAAGACCATAGGGATTTCCCATTCCGGTTGGTCGATTGGATATATGATCCCTGCTGCTAGAATGTTGTCAATATCCTTTTTCACTATTTACTTGTATTTGTGACCTAATTTGTAAGGCCTTTTATCGGTCTTGTATTAGGTTTTATGTTTATTTTCATTTCACCCATCTCTTGTACTAATCCTTTAAGGTCTTTATAGTCTCTGGCAAAGAAATCCTAAAATTCCTTAAGTAGGTTAACTATTTCAGTTGTTTGTTCGTCGTTCCAATAATCACCTATTCGTGCCATTTTTGGTCAACCATCATTAGAGATGTCGACTTCTTTGGTTTTAAATTTCGCGTCCATCCATTATGTCACCTTGCTTTCATTGATTTGTCGACTTCCTTCTTTAAAATGTGAAAATGATGTTAGGAAGTCTATTGATGTCATCTTGTCGGTATCTTATATGTTGGTCGACTCAACTTTGAGTATTGTTTTAATTGGTTTTACTGTTTCTGGATGATCAGTTTTCCACTGAAATATTTTTCCATGTGTGTGCTCATTCTCCAGTCGAAGTATTGTCGATTGTGGTATTCTATTCGATCGAATATTATTACAAGATTCTTTCAGTCAGTTATGGTTTTGTGTCGAAGTATGATGAATAGTCATTGGTATAAATGTTTTTATTTGTTCTGTTGCTTCGATCAGTTTGGAATATTCCGGTATGAATCTAAAGTCTTTAATGAAATTTTCCTTAAGTTCTTTCCATATGAATGTTTCGCCTTGAGCTTCCTCCATCTTATACCATTTGTTTGTTAAGCCGTCAAGTGTGGATGGAAATAATTGTGGCCATGTTTATTCGTCTTTGTACCCAAGTCTTCTCCATTCCCTTTCGCATATACTTTTGTGATTTTTAGGGTTTTTCCCTTGTGTGAAGACTGATATTTGTGCATGTTTAGTTAGCTTCCTTCCATCGAATCTCTCGACGAAGTATGTCAAAGTTGTTTTCCACATTTGCAGCCTCTACTGATGGGTATCCCATCATGGAGAAGCTTGGCCTGTAAACGTCTCAACCAGGATTTATAGTCTGACATTCTCTCCTAACTTTTTAGAAACTTGTTCGATATGGGGTACTAGAGACTCTCTTCCTTTATACCGAAGAGGTTGTTTATTTTCTGTTTTAGTCGACACTAAAGAAGGGTATTCCCTAATTTTTCTTTCAAATATTTTTGGAATGATGGAAACCGAAAAGCATTTTTGAGTCAGTTTCTTTGATATAGATAACATAGTCCAACATCCTCGTGCTTGAGTTTCATAATTTTATATCTCCCAGTCGTATATTTCTGCATTCGAATTATTTCCAACTGAGTCTTGGTTCCATAAGTGAAGCTCCCTGTAAATATTTGTCTCAATATGTTCTTTGTTATTTTGTATTTTGTAGAGTTGTCGAATGTCAACTTATTCATCTATTGGTTCAATCCAAGGTTCACCTTGAAAAGTGTAAATGGGGACAATAACTTTTTGTCCGTTTCCTTTGAGAATTATCCTCTCTTTGTCTAACAAGATCGATTCTTTCATCTTTTGACCCCATGGTAGGCCCACCAAGGCTGGGAAAGAAATGGATCCTTCTTTCGGGTCGATGATTTCGAAATCGACTTTTGTGGTAATTCCTTTAATAGTTGTGTCAACATTGCACCATGCGTCGATAGGTTCGATCATTCCTTGATCTGCTAATTTGAGATATATGCCTGATTCATTTAGTCAAGGTCTGCCTAGTTGTTCCCATGTATCTCATGTGAAAATATTTACTTGGGATCCAAATTCGAGAACGACTTGTCAAGCATGATATCCCTCAACTCCCAGGTTGACAAGTGGATGAGCATCACTCTTATCCTTCTGATTTAGGTTGCATACATTTTTAGTTTCTTTCTCCATGCTAGGCTTGTTCTTAATATTATATAACAAATAAATAAATTGTGCTACTGATTTGTCATTGTGTATTAGGTTAAGTAATTCTTGTGAGACATCTTGTCGACTATTATTAATTTCTTCTTTCGGGTGAACTATTGGAGCATATTTGATGCATCATTGTACAATAGTTTTTGTTTTATGGGATTAGGATAATCATATTTGTTTTTTATTTTACTTATGCGTGGATTATCATTACCCATGTTTATTCCTTGTCTAGTGACTTCATGTAAATTCTTTGTATGAATTATATCACATTTCTTAACACGCGACAAGACATTAACATTTTTATTCTTATTGATTTTGTCCAGTATAGTAGGACAATCCTCTAGTGAGTGATCGCAAACTCCACAACTAGTACAAAATTTCAGGTCGGTCCGATATTTATACAGACAGTCTACATATCAGTGGCCTTCTTTATAGCATGTAAAACATTGGATGGGTCATCATGGTCTATTGTCCCTATTTCCATTGAATCGGCCTCAAACTCCAAATCCTCCATGACGATTGTCAAACAAGAGTTCGTATCTCCGACCTTCATAGTGTTGGTTACTTGTTTCATTTTTTTCATTTTTCCTTGGGATATTATCATTGTTTTGAGCAACAATGTTTGTCTGGTATACTTCATTGTAATTTTGTCAATTCTTTAAGTTCATATGGAATTCGGCTGTCGCATGACTTTTTACCTCACAAATTTGTTGCAACTGCAACTTTTCCCAAACTTTTAAAAAAATTTGGACCCTCCTTGTTGATTTTGTTGAAGACCGTTTTGTTTCCACTCTGCTACACATTTGGATCGTTTGAGTCCAGCTGTTTTCTCATTTTTTGGGAAATTTTTTGTGTCTGCAAATGCTATGGACTATGGAACTTAGCAAGTTTCATGCTTTTTTATCGCTGTCTAAGTTTGGTTGAGGTTTGAAATGGGATTTTAGTTGCCTCTATTTCAGAGGACAAATAGAGATTGGACCGATGATTAGTTGTTTCTTTCATCGATCACGTGGTTTTATTGTTTCAAATTTTGCTTTGTGATGTTTTTCCATGTGTTTTGACTCTGATCGGAGGCCATAGGATGATTGTGTTCTGTCATTGCGGCTCCAGAGTAGACTAGCTATCCGCCACACTAATTTTCCTTTCACCGATGTTTTGTTCTATTTTTCTCCGATGTTGACTATTTTGCAGAATTTTTGGATCGTACAAATTCCACCATTGTAGCTATGAAGCGTACTAACCGTCCGATGTTGTATTAGATCTGGGTCCCGACGTTTAGATGTCCCCTTCTAATTTTTTATCTCGCCGACGTTTGGTTTGTGCTCCGGAACCCCTAGACCATGGGTCACCCGCCGTTGTGGCGTTCCAATGAACTAACCGACCGATGTCAAGTGTTCTGATTCACCGATGGGGATTTTTATATGCCCGTTTCCTGATCGTTTTCCCGCCGTTGTTATGATCTTGTAACTGGTTTCATGAATGACGAGATGTGCTTTGTTTTTATCAAGTTGAGATTTTCACGTTCAAAATGCAGTCTCAGGTTTTACTTTCAATACTCATCTTATTGGTATTAGGGTTTATGGTTTATTGAAAGTAGTCTGGATAAATGATGAGTTTTCATTTGATCGTAGACAAACGTAGGAAATTTTCTTATATCCATTTGAGGATTAATGCGGTGAAGAAGATGTAGCTAGAGGAAAAATCATGCTAAAGCATAAAGAAGCAAAGTTGTTGCTCAAGAAACGAAGATAATGAAGGTCTAAGACCAACAAGATCTCAAAAGGACCAAGGAGTTATAGAGCGTAATTACTAAAGAGCGAAGTCTTAGGCTTGGGTAGTTTGTCAGTTACCAAGCTGGTCCCATTTTCATAAAAGTGTTATCTGAAACGTAACATTGGAATCATGAGCATTCACAAAATGAAAAAACTATGAGATTAAAACGGTTGGGGGGGCAACTCAAAGGTTTTGGGGGATGGTTTTTTTGTGTATAAAGATAGGAAAGTTAGAGGGAAGAGGGGCTTTTTCCCAGTGAGACTTGTGAAAACTTGTTGTAAGAGGAACTATTTCGTTTTGCATTAATATAATTACAATTTTTCCAGTTGGAGAAAGTGTTGTGTGGAATGTTCAAATGTTGTGAAATGAACAATGTTGAAGGGGAACTATTTCGTTTTCAGCTGTGTTTCATTAACTGTGAGATATTTCTAATTTTCTGAACCTATGTTCTTGTATGAATGTTCTCTGGTTTATTTTATGATAATTTCCACTATGAGTAATGAATGTTTTAACAAATGACGAGCTATCTCATTGTGCATATCTCTATTCATGTTTATGTGTTTTGATTCTAAGAACAACTATCTGTGATTTATCTTAACATATGAGCAGTAATACATTACTCATTAATTGATAATCTTGCTCCCTAGGGACAACTTAGTTAGTTTGTTTTTCTGTTGTGTGTGATTTAGATGCGAGAGAGTTTAAGATGAGAGGTAAGAACCTGTGCATCACATTGTGACCGCTCCTCGTATTCTTTATCAATATGCATTTTAGATAGGCACTTGCATATCATACTTAAAGTTAAAAATACAAAAATATACACGGTGGACCGGGCTGAAATCGGTAAAACCCTTTATTTTTGTTACTTGATCTATAGTAGCTGAACCGCAAACCGGACGGATTCCCCATACCAAACAGTCACAGGTTAGTTGGGAACGTTGACTGGGGAGAATCCCTTGCTATTGTTGCCTACGATTTTCCAGGCCTCAATAGTTTCTGGCGCTAGAAGGAGGGCCACCAGTGCATGGCTGGATGGGGAAATCCATTTCCTCAAAGTTACTCCACCAGTGATAGTTTTGAAAGCAGTTTATTTCCTGATCTAAATAATGAAGAGAATAGAGAACATTTGTTTTCTATGAACAACCAAGTAGTTAATGATCTAAGAAGACATACACGGGCCTATGTGAAGAGTATTGGAGGATTACCCACTATCCCTAATTTACCTCGAAGAGAATACAAGAAGAAAGACCGTCCTATTCTGGAAGATTCAGTGTTGGTTGGAGATTTGGAAGAATTAGTAGAAGTAGCATTACAGGAAGTTGTTTAGCCTTTGAATCAAGTAGTCCTAAACACACCTTAATTTTCTCCTGTGCATACTCCTGTTCCATCACCACCTCACTCTCCACCTAGACTCATGGTAGGCGTAAATGTAAATCAGCCACCTAACCCACCAAATCCACCACCTGCTTGGAAAGCCAAATCACCTCTAAACTTAGCACCTCCGTTGCATGACTTACCTCAAGATTTTGAGAATATGCTGCCCAAGTTTGACCCAAATGAGAAGATTTTAGTAGATGACCATTTGCAAAGTTTCTATTTGGCCATAGAAGGGTTAAAGGTTGGAGAACACAAAGACGTAGTTTGCAGACTTTTTCCACATACCCTAAAAGGAGCAGCAGCTTCATGGTATTTTGGTCTGCCTGCTAATTCAATCCCAGATTGGGATACTTTTGAAAGGATATTTAGAAGCAAATATGCAGCCCAAAAGACTCATGTAGCTCTCATGAAAGGACTGTGCGCTTTAAAGAAAGAAAGAAAAGAAAAGGTGCATAGTTTTACCCAAAGATTTGCAGCTTATCTTAAGAATTTTTCTGAAATTGATAAGCCCTCGGATAAATTTCTGATTGAGTATCATACTTCAGATCTAGGGCCCGATTTGGCCATGTTTGCCAAAATTACAGTCAAACCTACACTAGTAGAGACTTATGAAGAAGCGAAGAGAGTAGAGGCTGAAAAGGAAAGCATCGAAGATTATCCTGAGCAGTCAAGGGAAAAAAATGTTGGGAAGAAAGATTTGTTATTTAATAATCCTAAAGAGGGACAATCACATGATTTTGAAGGAATGGAAAAGATGATGCAGAAGCTCTCTAATAGAATGATAGAAATGGAAAAAGAAAAGGAAGCTCAGAAAGCATATAATCTGTATTACAAAAGAGAGGATAACAACCAATCCAAACCTCCTCCACACAGTCCTGCATCGATGAACTTAACAAAGGTAGGGATGGATAACTTTTGCACTTTCCACCAACAACCCCATTCTGAAAAGAATTGTCCTCAATGGATAAATTCAATGACATTGGTGATGAATCAGCTGTTGGATTCCAAATTAACTGAGGATAATGATGAAGAGGGAAAAGATAACAATAAATTAACAGAAAAACAAGAGGATGATGCCATGGTTTTATGGGACTGTGTATCGTTGTTTGATATCAAAGAAGAAAAGGATCCGAGACATGAAGATATCTCAAAAATGAATGTGACAATTAGAAGCCAAGGGTTGATTAAAGAAAACAGTCTTATGCTCTCGAAGATTAAGAGACTTCAAAAGAATGTAAAGAAATTTCAAAAAAAAACCTCAGCTAATAAAATTCCGGAGTTTACCATTACCAGTCAAAATCTGAAGCAAATCAACATGCCTACTAAACCCATTGAAGAGAAGATCAATAATGTGAAAACGAATCTCACAGAACATAAGATGGATTATGACATCGTGGAGGATATAAAAAAGGTAATGGAAAATATCTCATTATTTGAGATGTGTAATGTGCTGCAGCAGAAAGAAAAGTTATTGAAAGCACTTCAAATACCAGAGGAGAAGCTTCCCACCGACAATCAGCCCCAAGAAGAAGAAATTGGTGGAGCAAGTGTGGGAGGTAAGCCTAAATGCAAGACTCCACCTTTTCTCCTTACTTCTGAAATTTTCAACCACAATGTGCACAACTGTTTGGTAGACTCAAGGGCATCAGTAAATGTTATGCCACCTCAGTCTGCAAGAAGATAAATGGACAGCCTAAACCATCTACCTGGAAGGTCATTCAGTTGGACAGAACAAATGTGAAGGTAATTAGGGAAATGGAGGATGTTCTCATTCGCTTATCTTCAAATGATCGGGTATTTCAATTCATTGATATTGTAGTAGCAAACATACTTGAGGATTATGGACTTGTGTTGAGTAGAGATTGGTTAGCAAAGCTAAATGGATATTTTGCTTCAGACTGGTCACATCTATGGCTACCTTACAAAGGAAGCCCAAATCAAATTAAAGTTTTAAGAGAGCCCTAGATGAAACACAATGTCACTCAGTTAGAAGGTAAGAATGAACCAGTGAATTCTGTTTTGGGAAATTACTTCATTGAGCTAGAACCGGGAAACTATCAAGCGGAAGAAGCCAGCGGTACATCAGACACTCAGCCTGATCTCCTTTGGTTTTCACAGGCTAATGAAATTGATTGTAAAATAGTAGACTTAGCTATAGATGTAGATGTTGATTCATGTACAGTAGTGATAGGCTATTTTTGGACGCTTTTGTTTGACGGGTCTAAAACTTTGGAAGGATTAGGAGCTGGTTGTGTTCTGATTGATCCTAAGAAAAATCAACATTTTCTTTCATGTAGGTTAGAGTTTGAATGCACTAATAACATAGCCGAATATGAAGCATTAGTTCAAGGACTAAGAAAAGTAATTGAATTAAAAGTAGAAAATCTGAAAGTGTATGGAGATTCTGAAATAATTGTAAAACAGATTCAAAATCAAATACATTGCATTTCCCCTCATTTAAAAGCTTATCAAAGTGAAGTATGGGATTTGCTTAAATGTTTTCATGCATTTATTATTGTATCGATTCCTAGACTTAAGAATGAAGTAGATGACTTGTTAGCCACGTCATCTATGAGGCTTGTACCCTCTAATAACAGGTGTTCTATTGAATTTCTTTTCAGACCTTCAGTTCCAGATATTATTACCAATTTACGAGTTTTTGATGATGATCAACAGATTCTGGAATGTTTGACAAATGACGAAACTTTCAAAGGGGCAATCATTGATGATGAAGAAAATCAAGCCGAGCTAAAATTCGATAATTTTATTCCTAAAGGAGTCAGGACTTTAGAGCGTATGTTTGATCTAAACGATAAATTCAGAAGGCCAGTAAATGTTAAGACTCATAGCTCGTCTCTACAGTTAGAGTTGATTAATTTAGGGACTAAAATTGAGCCTAAATATGTGAATTTGGGAAAGTGTTGCTCTCCAGGTGAAAAAAATAAGTTCATCAGTCTGTTCAAACAATACAAAGATGTTTTTTCCTGGACATGTGAATATTTGAAGACATATGACACCAATATTATTCAGCATGTTATCCCTATCAGATACGGAGTTAAGCCCTATTAACAGCCTTTGAGGAAAATGCATCCAAAAATGGAGCCTCTAATTCAGAATGAAGTAAAGAAGTTATTGGATGCTAAATTTATCTTCAAGGTTAGACACTCGGAATGGGTTTCAAATCTGGTACCAGTAAGAAATAAATCTAGATAAATTAAACTATGTGTGGATTTCAGAAACTTAAATCGCGCTTCGGATAAAGACAATTATCCAGTCCCACCCATGGAATAGATATTGCAAATGGTTTCAGGTTCTGAGTTATTTTCTTTATTAGATGGATTCTCTGGCTACAATCAAGTGTTAGTAGCTGAAGAAGACATACTTAAAACTATGTTCAAAACAAGATGGGGGACTTTTGCTTACAAAAGGATGCCCTTTGGAGTCATAAACGCTGTAGCTACTTTTCATAGGGATATGTACATAGCTTTCTGCGGTTTGATTGGCAGCAGTGTTGTAGTATACCTCAATGACATCACAATCTTTTCAAAGAAAAGAGACAAACATCCATTTCATCTAAAACAAATTTTCGAGCATTGTCGAAAATATGGTATCTCGCTGACCCCAAAAAGTGTGTGTTTGCTGTCACAGAAGGAAAACTACTGGGTCACATGGTTTGTAAGAAGGGGATCTCCATATACCTAGAGAGGATCAAAGCTATTGAACGGATTCCCTTACCCCATAACAAAAAGGGCATGCAATCATTTATGGGGACAATAAATTTCGTGCGAAGGTTTGTGCCGGATTTCGCTCAAATTGTTAAACCTTTGCAGCAAATGGTGAAACAAAATGTACAATTCAAGTGGACTGATGTAGATAATAATGCATTTAGTAAAATAAAGACATCTGTTGTGCATGTACCCTCCCTCAAAAGTCTGTATTTTGAGAAATATTTTATTGTGTACACTTTCGCATCTGACGATTCACTAGCGGCGGTGCTTACCCAGAAGGAAGATGGAGGAGAGGAGTTCCTCGTATCATTTATGAGCACTGGTCTGCAGGGGGGTGAATTGAATTACCCAACTATGGATAAAAAAGCTTACACAGTCTTCAAAGCAGTAAAACAATTCAGGTCATATATACTTAAGAACCGGACAAAGGTAATAGTTCCACACCCAGCTGTGAGGTCTCCTTTCGTACAAAAAGAATTAGGAGAAAGAAGAGGCAATTGGGTAACAACTTTACAGGAGTATGACCTCGAATTCAAGCAAGCCTCCATAGTTAAAAGGAAAGGATTGTGCAAACTAATGACTGAGAGTAAAGACAATGAAGAAAATAACTGGGAAAATGAAGCTGAGTTACATGTCATGGATGTATGTCCTCTTTTCACAGCTCCAAATTCCTGGTATCGATATCTTGTGCATTACCTTCAGGAGGGATTGTTACCGGAACATTGGAGTTCTAAGAAAATAAGAGCACTGCGTCTTAAATCAGCTTCATAACAGATCATTGAAGGAATATTATTCAGGAAGAATTATGATGGAGTTCTTCTAAGATGCTTAGAGAAAGAAGATGCAAGGAAGGTCATGATAGAGTTACATGATGGGCCTGCTGGAGGGCATTTTTCTAGAGATACGACAACCCATAAAATTCTCAGAGCCAGATACTATTGGCCCACACTGTTCAAGGACGCACATGCCCATGTCAGAAAATGCGATATCTGCCAAAGGTGTGGAGGAAGACAAACTAAAGCAACAAGACCATTAAATCCTGGGATGATAACAAAACCATTTGAGCAATGGGGAATTGATATCATTGGAGAGATAAATCCAAATTCTTCCTTGCAACACAAGTATATTCTGACGGCAACCGATTACTTCACTCGATGGGACAGAGCCATTCCATTGTGTAAAGTGAATGAAGACGCGGTCATGGACTTCTTGCAAGATCATATTATGACCAGGTTTGGGGATCACCCGCATGATGAGAAGGTAAAGCACACGAAATTTCAACAGTTATGGGTAGGCCCTTTCCAGAATACAGCAAAACATGGCCCTTAAACCTATAAATTGCAAGATTTACAGGGATGGGAGGAAAACTTACCAGTAAATGGCTTAGTTCTTAAACCTTATTTTTCTTGATTTTTTTTTTTTTTTTTTTTGTACATAAATAAATTGTTTTGTTTGTCCTATTTGATTTATTTCATTCCGGTTTTTTTTTTAGTTTAGATTTATTTTGTTTTCAATAAAAGAGGCAAACTTTTGGTTGCATGGAAAGCATCAGAAATCTGGATTAATTGAGATCTTTGGGTATTAGACTGTATCTTATTGTTTGAATCTGATAGATTTTCTTCTAGTAAGTAGTTTTCCTAAATGGCTATGAACACATTGAAGTTCGACGTAATCCCTGTAAAATAACTCAGGGTCAAAAGGTCTGGGATACTATTTCGAGGCTCCATCCATTTCACATCTAAAAATGTCCTAGGGGGCGATAACAAAAGACCCATGGAAAGGAAGCAAGGTAAATAGTAAATTATATATAAATGATCCCATGTCAAGAATTGAAAGCTAAAAGGCTAATAAGAGTCAAAACTACTAAGAAAGCAATATTTATCGAAACAAAGTACTGGATCATATGAGTACAGATTGCCGAAAGTTCTTCTCCGTCCATGAGCTGAAAATTAAATGCATCTCTCACACAAAAGGACACTATGGATAGAAGATCCTGAATAAAATTCAGAAAGAAAGGCATGAGGAGGACTCAAAAAGGAAAAAAGTCCACAAACACACAAATTTGCCAAATGGCATGGGAATGGGGAACAAATGAGTTATCTGAAACGTAACGTTGGAATCATGAACATTCACAAAATGACACAACTATGAGATTAAAACGGTTGGGGGGCAACTCAAAGGTTTTGGGGGCTGTTTTTTTTGTTTAAAGATAGGAAAGTTAGAGGGAAGAGGGGTTTTTTCCCAGTGAGACTTGTGAAAACTTGTTGTAAGAGGAACTATTTCATTTTGCAATAATATAATTACAATTTTGCCTGTTGGAGAAAGTGTTGTGTGGAATGTTCAAATGTGGTGAAATGAACAATGTTGAAGGGGAACTATTTCATTTTCAGCTGTGTTTCATTAACTGTGAGATCGTTCTAAATTTATGAACCTATGTTATTGTATGAATGTTCTCTAGTTTATTTTATGATAATTTCCACTATGAGTAATGAATGTTTTAACAAACGACGAGCTATCTTGTTGTGCATATCTCTATTCATGTTTATGTGTTTTGATTCTAAGAACAACTATCTGAGCAATAATACATTACTCATTAATTGATAATCTTGCTCCCTAGGGACAACTTAGTTAGTTTGTTTTTCTGTTGTGTGTGATTTAGATGCGAGAGAGTTTAAGACAAGAGGTAAGAACATGCGCATCACATTGTGACTGCTCCTCGTATTCTTTATCAATTTGCATGTTAGATAGGCACTTGCATATCATACTTAAAGTTAAAAATAGAAAAATATACACGGTGGACTGGGCCGCAACCGGTAAAACCCTTTATTTTTGTTACTTGACCTATGGTAGCCAGACCGCAAACCGGACAGATTCCCCATACCAAACAGTCACAGGCTAGTTGGGAACATTGACTGGGGAGAATCCCTTGCTGTTGTTACCTATGATTTTCCAGGCCTCAACAAGATTGCACACCATGAATATTTTCCATTTTTCATATTGTAAGGACAGTCCTTCATCATGTGTGACCCATGTTCTTGGCAAATGTCACATAAAAATTTTGTTTGAACAAAACAAACATCTGGTCGAGATTTGTCCTTGGTATGTCCAGTCTTCGAGAAGGTTGTGCACCAGATGTTCTGAACTTTGAGGTTTAGTTCTCTTAATGATTTTTGCATGAATTCCAACTTATCCTCAATGCAGTTGTCGACAAGATGTGATGGATAGTCATCGTCCATCTTGACCTGCAGTGCTTTCATGAGTGCTTCTTCATATGATTTGAGTGTGTCCAGACTTATATGTCTTCGGATCTTTTGTACAAGTCCTGCAACAAACCATTGAATTAATAATTGTTCATTAATGTTATAGTCTAATTGGCTCAATAGTTCCTTCCATCACTTGTCATAGTCCCGAACAGTTTCTGTGGGTTTCTAAACAGTTGTTTTCAGCTTTTTTTCCACCAAATGCTTTGTATTTGGTGTTGTTTTGAAGAAGGACAAGAACTGTAGTTTAATTTCTTCCTTGGTTGCATTAGGTGTCTTCTAAGTATATTTCATATACCAAGTTAGTTCCCTATTCCGTAAGGTAGCAATGAACTGCGCCATCTATCTGTCTTCACTAGCTACAGTGTTAGCCTCCCATGCCAATTCACAAACGAAAGAATGTCGTCTGGGATCCTCATCACCCTCATAGAGGGGGATGTGTGCTACGCCATGCCCCATGTTGTCGGCATCGGTGTCTGCTTCATGCGATGGTATTGAGGGTGGTGGGATATTCTCTACGGCTCTATGTTGGTCACAACTAGTTTCGATGGAACTCTCATTCTCGTCAGAAGTTTTTTTTGTCGGCTCCTTCTCGACAAGTATTTGGATCAGCTAGAATTCTTCTACTGAAGTCCAAGCTAACTATTATAGCTCAGATATTCTCCTCCGTGGATCTGACTGTTCTATGTTTTTAGAAGATGTGTTTGGCAGGGGGGTGCTCCTTCATTGCCTGGGTGGAGTAGGTTGATACTTTAATTGGACGGGTACATTTGGAATGTGACCCAGTTTCCTTCCTCAGGTCGACAAATTACCAAATGATCGACATCATTTCCTTCACTGTCTATTTGACTCCATACGTTGAACTCACCAGATCATAGCATTAATTCCTCTTCAACAATGGTCTACACTCGGGCACTCAAGTTTAGATTAGTTGGAGATAGAGGTCTTAATTCCTGGGGTATCTCAATATGGAGAGATTCATGATGCTCTATCCACAAATCTTCTTCCATTGGTGATACTTCTTCCTCATCTATGCCCTCTTCCGGTCTATCATGACCCGAATCTGGCAGACGTCTTTCATGTTCAGTCACCCTGGCATTCATTCTTCTCTACAACGCAATGGACTGCTCTCTTTGTTCCTCCCTTCTCTTCTGCCTCTTATCTCTCTCTATTTTCTGCAAATCTGGAGTGCTTTTATGAGTCACCGTCCGAATTATTTATTTCTTGGCCCGACTGTTCATTGCTGGTGGTTCCTTTTAATGTCGACTAGAATCCTTCTACTCCACCCCAACACATGACCAGCTGCCCCCCCATATCCTACCCGATGCTTTAGTAAGCCCAGATAGTTTTGTCTATTTTTTCAAGAAGTACTCTCACTCCCTTTCGGTAATGAACTTCTCCCACGCTTTCTGGTTCTCTGCCCAGTTGGTACTCGGTGGCCATTCGATCAGTGATGGACGAGGTTTGACAATATGCCCTACTCCTCTGTTGATTAGGAATCTAAACAGAAGGGTCAGTAGTGAGAAAAGGAACTGCTTGGTAAAGTCGGTATAGAACCTCTTTTCGATATTTTTGACCAAGACTCTCTCTTCCACGGTCTGTTCCTGACAGAAATCGTATGTGATTTTCTCAAACCACTCTGACAGGTTTGTTTGTCATCCTCTTATTAGTTTCTAGAGAAACTCTTGTTCCTTAGTGTATATCGTATTTTTCATCCAATAATTTCTTCAGAAACTGACCCACTGATTCTACAAAATTTCCATGCGTTTTAGTGAAGGATTTCTCCTTCACCTGGGCAAAAGTCAGCTTGTTTCTTCGAGTGTAGTTTTGCAAATAGTTTGCGATTTTATGCTCCCACCAGTCCTTAATCTATTTCTCTAAGATCATCTGCTAATGGTCATTTCATCCGTACGTGTACTACTAGCAATGGAACCAATGTTTTAATCGCTCAGATCACTAAGTTACCAATAATACACATAAAGAATCATATAATCATAACAGAGACAAGAGACAAGGGTAGTAGATTGAATAATAGCTTTATATTACACAAAACACATATGGGTTCATACAAACATCAAAACTGAACCAAGTTCGTCTCTGGCTCAACAACCTATTATATATGATTACAAAACACTTATGAATAACTACTTGTCATTTTAGTCAACCGACATGACCTTTGGATTCCGACCTAATATCTAATTAGTTGGCTCACTGACTAGCTCCTCCAACACACCACCTTTAGTAGCAAAAATAATAAAGGCCAATAACTGATACAGAGCACTTAACAGAGAGTGAATTCTATAACAGTCATCATAAGCACATCACAAATGCAACATTTGATACAAGGCGCGCTTAATTAAACGAATTCCTCATATACAACTAGAGAGCATTAGCAAGAAATCACATAAATTAGCATGATGCAAACATGAAACACAAACTGAATGAAGAACACCGCTCTGGGAGTGAATACTATCCTCGACAACGTCGCCAAGATGTTATCACCTTGTAATTTTCCTATGGTTGTGGTAGGAAGTCACAGGGGTAACCATTTCAAACCAATATTTAGACTGTATTCTAGCCATTATAGTCTGAGAGGGATCTCTCTTGTCACAATGTCTTTCACATACACATATGGCTTTAAAGAAGTATGCAGAAGGATATATTTTTTTATAAGAACAAAGTATTAGTAGCTTTAAAGATGGTGAGACAGAAAAACAAGAAAAACCATTGGGAAATGGAGTCACAGCATGAAATCAATCAAGGGTATTATAGTGAGAATGAGTGAGGATTTTCCTATGTACTCTGAGGAAAAGTAGGTGTCACAAACAATCAAATATCTTGAAAGCATGATAGGAGAAAGAGGAAGAAGCCCAATGAAGCAAGAGGCACCTATTTGTGGGTGAATCTCTTGCACCACCTTTAGCAACAACAACAATAAAGGTCAATAACTGATACAGAGCACTTAATAGAGAGTGAATTATATAACAGTCATCATAAACACATCACAAATGAAACATTTGATACAAGGCATGCTTAATGAAACAAATTCCTTGTATAAAACTAAAGAGCGTTAGCAAGAAATTACAGAAATGAGCATGATGCAAACAGGAAACACAAACTGAATGAAGAACACCGCGATGAATCTCAAAAATGTAGAAGAATGTTTCTCATTAACACTTCCAAGAAAGTTTACAGAGATACAAAAACCAAGATCAAAATTCTTTCTGAATGAAATTTCCAATCCTTTCCTCATCAATTGAGACTATATTTATAGTGCTATGGGCTCCCGAGACCAACCTCGAAACAAATCCAAATTCAATTACAAAATGGGGGAATCAATCCCAAATCAACATTACAAATCCTAACAAACTTCCTGAGGTGGTAGATTCACCACTATTTACAACTAAAATAGGAAATAAGGGATCACAACATGTTGGATCAAAAATGGCACTGCGGTGTCTAAGAGGTAGGCTCACTTGACTAAAAAGGACATTTTGGAATATCTTCTAACAGTTTTATTCCCTCAGACATGATCTACATCATTGAATCTTGTCCATTCCCCCAACTTCACTTTGCACCTGCGCTAATCCTTTTCCTCCTTGCACCTTTGGCTATGCAAAATAAACCACAACCGTTGATCTCTCCTATGAGAAATATCAACCATTCTATACTGCAGACCCTACGTGATTTCATGATCCTCTGTCTTGTTATTATTTGTGCACCTTGTGCTTGCGAAATCAACCAGGACTGTCGATCAGATTCCTTCCAGATCTCTGTCATTCAATTGTGCGGGTCCTACAAACCTTTTGCAATGCCCCATCCTATTAACCTCCATGCATCACCTCCTGGGGAAATGCCTTTGAGTCGTAGATCAAACCTCTATCGTGATATGCTCCATCCAAAGTGTGGGGTCCTACAGGATTTCGCGGCCCCAACATGGATTATCTTTCGTGTAAGTGGGCGTTGCGAAATCTACTTTTAGTGGTTGATAGGATCCCTACCAGATCTCTGTCGCCCAGAGATGTGGGGTCTACCAACATTTCGCATCGCTTCCTCCTTCTAAACTTCGTGCAAGTTTAGGCTACGAAAACACATCTCATCTGTGGATCTGGCTCGCCCAAGATCATGGTCATTCAATCATGAGGACCCTATGAGATTTCATGCCCCCTTCTTGTCTTATCCTCTGTGTAAGTTCTTGCTGCGAAAATATTTTCGGCTGTAGATCTTTGACACCCTTAGATTGCGACCGTTGATACTTGAAGGGTGTAACCCATTTCTCGATCCCCCACAACTTATCTCTCCGCACAAAATTTACTCAGTGAAACCCTTAGCAACTGTTGATTTTCACTGATGAGTAATCTATGTCATTCATGTTTTACCACTGCATAACCTGTAGAATCTTATGATGTCCTTTATGGTCCTATGATAAGGACGTTTTGGACCTTGTTCCTCCTTTGATTGGCCTACTCCCCTGCCAACTGTTTAGCCCAGAATGGTGCTAACACCTCTACAAAAAGATCCTCAAAATTTGGCACCGGTGTTTACCAGGTGCTAAAAGAAGGAATAAAGCTCAGATTCCCAAGGACATGCATAGGATATGTACATTTGGAATCTACCAGATTTAGTATATAATTCATAGGACTTTTCCCTTACAATGAAGGAGTGAAAAGCAAATGCCAGGTGTTTGAATTCTCCATTATCTGTCATTTTATTCAATAATACTTTAGCAGAATATTTAGCCAACTTTGATATCCTTTCATAGATAATTTAGAGATTTGTCAGGAATCTGATTTGAAAATCCAAAGTCTTTATCCATTACAACTTGCACCTTTTCTTATTGTAGCATTAACCCAAACAACTTGTATTATCATTGACACCCTTTTCTTGACTAAGCTTCTTGTAGATGGATATATTTTATTCAGGCCCATTGTTCAGTGGTTCAAACAACAACAACTATGGAACAATCATTTGGCATGAGCTACAAAACCATCATTTGGCATGTCTATTTTTTAATAGGTCTATATTTCTAAAATGGAATGTAGTCAAAGAAAATAGGTCTATATTTCTAAAATGGAATGTAGTCAAAGAGTACGGTGACATTTGGTATCTTTTTTATAGTTTAATGGACTTGTCTTCGGTTCTTGTGCAGAACAATACTAATTAAGTGCAATCGTGGGCAACGTTATTGATGAAAATAGGCTAGGGCACTTTCATATTCGTTAAACCAATTATGGTTTTTGAAATACACAAGTCATATTCACATAGCTGAGGGTTTTCCCATGTCAACTCTCCTAGTTGTGTTTGCGAGGGATGTGTGATCGGTAAACATTGCCTAGAGTCGTCTCCAAAGGAAAACTGAAGGTGTGCTTAAGAAAAATTACTTGTTTTTGGTCCACATGGAAAATATGTTATAGACGGTGCCTATACTAAGGTGTCCATGTTTGGAGCCAACATTTATTCCTTCACCGTTGTTCACCTTGAAAAACAGATGAAAGAGAGTTGACTCTGAAATCAACCAAGGATATATTGTACAACAATGATAGTTGCCACTCATTCGTATTGACACGAAGGTATGCATTTCAATGTGATCGATGTTCCTTAGGAGTTCGTGCATGGGCCTTCTAGTGCAATGATTGTGCTTCACACCGTTACTACGTCCAAGGCCCATACATGTTTTCTTAACCCAATCAGTTGGTTGGTTGTTTGCTGAGGATTATTTCCATTGTGGCAGATATCATTAATTCATATTCAGTCGCCACGAAGGAAGGAAAACAAATTTCACAAGAGTTGAGACCTTACATAAAGTTTACCTAAATTATAATCACAATAAAAATACAAATATTAAAAAATAATTAAAAAAAACACATAGAATACAAAAAAGAAAATCAATGGACAAAAAGGCAATTTCTTTTACATTGAAGAGGGATGTTAGGATTATACACCATCCCAAAGGAAGTTATTTAGAGCCAATAGTTAATTAAAATAATTACATATATATTATTTAATAAAT
>LPNX010121561.1:75580-156058 GCA_001517045.1 Pseudotsuga menziesii
GTATTGACACGAAGTAAAGGTTTAAGAGACAAAAAGACGAGCAAATGTCAAAATATTTTCCAACGGATGATAAAGATAAACGAGATAGATTTGAGAAAAATTATTTTCTTTACCTGAGGGGAAATGTAATAAAAATAATACTAAAGAGATATTAAATAATTATTAGTAATTAAGATTAGTAATTAAGAGTGACTAATAGATGTGACCCTTGTGAATAGTCACCTCAAGTTCTCTTAAAATTAGATATATAGATAGTTGGGGCAAAAAATATTTTACATGCAGTGCGACATTTAATGTGACGGTCATTGCACTGTGGGCCATTGGATGTCAAACAGGTTGAGATCCAATGGCCCACAGTGCGACGACCGTCGCATTAAATGTTGCACTGCATGTAGAATATTGTTCTCTGATAGTTGGCACATTCATTGTAACATTATTCAATTTTATCATTCCATAAAATATTCTCTCCCTCTTTCTATATATATATTATTTCTTATATTTTAATTATTAAACATTCAAGCTTTCGTATTTAAGTATAACATTGAGCATTCAACTGATAAAAAACACGCAACGTCCAAAATGCAATGCATCCCAAATTAAGGGCTAATTCACCATAGCATCTACGCAAATACTGAAGAATGTCTACAAATATGGTGTTGTTGCTACGGGTGTCCATGTTGTAGTACGACTTGGGATCTCCTCTCAGACCTCTCTGAGATACCGTCAAACGTTTTTGAGATTTGTCCGAAGGGGTCGAGCACATCAATACAAACACACCCAGAGAACTAGGATGAATAGTTCCTGACAAATCCAAAACAAGACACCCCTCGCACACATGATCCCTCCTCAACGCCAATGGAACAACCAAAGATCTATCAAAGTTTATTTCTTTCGACCTCGGATGTTAGGAGTATCCTATGCTCCTACATCCCCTTAGGATCATATAGTTGGGTACCTAGAGAGTTCCAAAGGACTCTTATAGCGATATAGTTCCTAGTTTGCCCCCATTGCCATTGACTATCAGACTTAGATGTTCTTGAATTCATCTGCTTCATGTTCACTATTCATCAGTGTGCATTATATATGGTTATATACATGTTTTAGAGGCAATCTTACTACTTGTATTTTTTCTTTTTACTTTATTTTGTCATAGATATAGTTTTGGATTTTTCTAGGAGTTACATTTGCACTCCCACATTGTACTTATACTCAT
The DNA here is from genome assembly GCA_001517045.1 of Pseudotsuga menziesii. Taxonomy (NCBI): domain Eukaryota; kingdom Viridiplantae; phylum Streptophyta; class Pinopsida; order Pinales; family Pinaceae; genus Pseudotsuga; species Pseudotsuga menziesii. The sequence continues at coordinate 76,794 of LPNX010121561.1, forward strand.
TATATCCTTTTAGTCCCATTAACCTACTTTTGTGGTCATTCCTTGGACATTAATAGCATTATATTCTCTTATAGAAGGTGCATATCTTAAGACAACACATTTCTTGCTAACAGTGGTTGATGCTCAGATTTTTGAGTGACTATATACCTTCCTTGATCATTTTTTTAAAGATGGAAACTGCTCATTAAACATGCCAATGTTGGACAGGTTTGAATCACTCTAGCGAATCCCTGAATGTTGCACTTTTAGAAGCATTTGATGTTACCATGCTTCATATTTGAATCCAACAAACCTATTGTTATTGGTAATGTCATTGTTTATCACGCTACAGAAGAATCCATGACTTACCTTTCAGGAATCAAGATTTTGCTTCCTGTTCATGATCTGGAAAGAAGGTCACTTGGTACCACATTGTATATTTGCATAATGATAAAATCCTACAAACTTGAAGGGTTGGATACAAGTTAAATTTGGAAAATTGGATGTTTCTAACACAGTACTCAAATATTATTATAATTGCAACATGACTAGTGCAAGAAATATAATGAAAAAAGTGTTACAATCTTCCCTGCCACTGTGCAAACTTTGGATTAGATTTAAAAATATATGCTCTTCAAATTTGCAACATGCTTATATCCTGTTGTTACCCCTTAAAAAAAAGAAAATGAATGCCCAACTGACATGAGTAGAATGTACCCTAATCTCAAACCATAATAGAGCATATCAATATCATCCATGAACATCCAACCTCTATAAACATGTAACCTCCAACTGAATATTGTGATAAAAAGCACATGTGGAAACCCATCCAAAATAAGGGGTAACAAGGTGTAACATTAGGGTCCAACATGTATGTTCTCTTTCCCCCATTCTATTCAACGTCTTCATTGATGAAGTATATGAGATTATCAAGAATCCCACTCAAGGGTAGGACAACTATCCACTTCATCGTGTCCTCATCTCACTACTATTTGCAAATGATATTGTTTCTGACCTCCACTTCAAATGGTTAACAAATGCAATCATATGAATTGGGTAAGTTAGGAGATCTTTGTCAATTGATATTTAATTGGTAAACCAAAATCATGGTTTTCAATACAACCAAGAAGTCCCTTTCTAGATATCTTTTTTCCTTTCAGGGAAAACTATAATGATTACCACCTCTTATACTTACCTAGGGTTCTCCTCATGAGTCCCAACTTTAGCACAAAACCTTCATCCTAGCCCTGAGTTTGTTAAGGATTTCTATGCCTGCCAGATAATGTTTTCAACGTCACTTCCAAGACATATCATGAAAGATCATCACCAAGCCCACTACCTTATATAGATCTGAGACCTAGGCTTTGTTATCGTCCGATATAAACCATGAATTTCTAAAGTGTTATATAATGGAGGTTTTAGGGTTAACAATGGTTTAATGGATCAGAATGTTAACACATTATAGAACAACACTTAACGATATTCTTATCTGCTGAGTATTGAGACCCTCAACCCGTTTCTTTGATAATTGATGCACCTTTGTGAGTGTAGTATGATTTTAAGGGGCCAAAGTGAGTGTGCTTTGGGTGTGAGTGGGGAAAATTATAGTTCTAATCATGAGTTGAATTGTTCATGTTTGACTTATTTGGAATTTAATATGTATAACAACTTTCATGCAAAACCGGATATATTCAAGTCACTTAGTCATTTTCAGTTCCTTCTAAGTTCTAAGTTTTGATAGCTAGAAGATACTTATGTTTACACCAAGGAGTAGAAGATGGGGCCTACACTCCTCCAATCAGTAGTGTGTTGATTGTATTGAGTGCAAAGACTGAAAAAACAAAGATGATGTTTTGTGGTCATATGTGCTCATGTTTGTGTTGATAAGAGTGTTATTTGTGGGATTTCATTACATGATGGAAGGTGGTCACTTGATGCTATTCTGAAATCAGTTCCATGCTAAAGAGAGCAAGTAAAAGCATTGTCCTTTAACTAAATTGTGTCCCATATTTACCTTTCTAAATGGAGAAGGTGAAAGCATTGGCCTTTAACTGATTTTTGTCCCATCTTTATCATGAGTTGGAGTGTTGCTATTTTCAAAAACTGGGATTTTAATTTTGAACACTTTGAAGTGATTTTCTTGAGAATAATTTTAGCATATCATGCTTTAATTCAAAATGAAATATTTTGTCCAAAATTCCTAACCACTCTTCAACTGTGTACCTAGATGTTCCTTGAAGCAAATTGTTCAGTTATAGAAGCATGTATGGTATATATGGGTTAAATATCTAGTTATTAATAGATAGCATGACACATGATTACATGAATGACCATGGAATCTATCAAGAAATGTTTTCAGAACTGTACCACTCATCAAACTAGTCAAGCACAATAAAATGAACCATAACGAAACTGGACCAAAAAAAATGGTCGACCAAAAAATACACTAAATATTTAAATTTTGAATATATATATATATATATTCATATGCATTTATAAGAATCCAAACCATTATAAACAAATATGCAAAGTTTCTCATGTATATGGAAAGTAGGAGTGCATATAACTAAAATCACATCGAGTGCAATCCATATATGGCTTAAAATACATACATACACAAAGTGGCTCTAAATGGTCGTTAGAGTCCAAAAAACTTCTTGATACAAAAAATAACTACATAACATCAAAATCATTGCCTGTATTGGGATCATATTCATCAATAGCACCCTATACCCCCACCTCTAGGCTCTATCCCTTGCCTCTATCTCGAATCTCAAAGTTAATGCTACAAGGACATTAGTCGACACCCAACAATTTGGATGAAACCTCCTAATCCAAGCATTAAAAAAGGGAAAAAAAAACTTCCCATGCCTAAGGTAAATTTTTACTAAGGTCATGACAAAGGAGCTAAGCAATCAACACCACAAACTTCGATGTACATAGAGGATTTGATGTGCTTGATTAAATTTCAATCCCATACCCTAATACATGATAGAATCCAGTGGAAACATTACAATCGTGAAACCTGAACACTGTTAAGTCAGTTGACTTCTTAATGGGATATAAAATTCTACTTTTTGCATATGAAGTCTGATGAGGTTGGAACCACTCAAACATCCTAAAACAATTAATGGTAATGTTACAAATTTAAGTAAATTTAATATTATCATTTAATGTTACTGATGATTACTAATAAGTAAATTTGCATCATTGTGCCCTTTTGGAGGAAAAAATCAATTTAAAAAAAAAATGCTTAATAACCCTAAAAGCACACAATATGGAATCTTGTTATTGTTTCATACTATCAACTATTTTGATAAATAAGAATTTCCCCAACTGTAGCATCCTTTACATTGACATCAAGTTGTATATATGAATGAAATATCTTAATTCTTAAATAGATGATTACGGTGTTTGTCTAGAATGAATATTATGATTTATGTAGTTTTTAATTCCTTTAATTATACTCCATAGATTGTTATGTGTTGATTATAATAATACTATTTTCAGCCTGGGGCTGGTTAAGATATTTGATTTACTTCCTATATCAATCTATTGGATAAACTTAGATTTATGAAAACCTGTGCGATAATGTTTAAGGAAAGGTTTATTGTTTTTGTTATGAAAGGCCAAAACCTTTGTTGTGATAACTAACAACTTTACAACCGTGAGAAGTTACGCATATGATGCTCCTAGGGTGTGATCCATTGTTCTAAACAGTTCTGAATAAGTAGGTTTTCTAATACACAATATATACTGGAACTTTAGAATTTTAATATATTTCTATTTTTTTTATTTGAAATTCGAGATAGAGGCAAGGGATAGAGCCTCTGGGCTCTATCCCTTGCCTCTATCTCGAATCTCAAAGTTTTGTAGATGTTTTGGATTGATTTCTTTAAATTCTAATTTGGCTTTAGTGAAAACTTAAACTATTAAATAAAGGTTTCATACTAATAGAGATTCTTTTAGTTGTAAACCTGCTCTTAAATCTTATATAGCGTATGGTAAATTGATTAACTACATATACTTTAAGCAAGGGCTAAAATTAATAAATCTAGCAACTATTGACAATAATACGAGTTCTTTTGATTCCAATATTTTTCAGTAATGAATACAATCATCTAAGGATGAGATGAAACTTCTAAGGAAAATTGGTTCTATAAATTCAGAAAACAATGTGTATCATATGTAATATAAACAGAGAATTCTACTATACTCTACCATTTTTCATTATTTTTATGGAAGGGAAAAGAGTAACATCCTTTACAATAATACTCAGAACAATAAGTATTTCTAACCTATTTTGCCCCATTGATGATTACTTAATTCAGACAATTCCATAACAATCCTATAACTACAATAAAATATAAAGTAATTTTATAGATAATAAACAAATAGTTTAGAACCTGGATAATTTACAGAAGGGGGGAAAACACCCAAAGGAGACCGTTTCTCCCAACCATCTCCTGAAGCAGCCGAGATCACTTTCTTTAGTATACCCGATCCCGTTCATTGAACCACTAGGACGAAGGTGTTGTGTAATAGCCTATACAAAAAATATTTGCAACTTAGTACCCAATAGAAGACTTAACTCTCAACAATTTCACTTTAGCTATCCCCTCATAGAATTCCTTCTGTGCCTGAATTTTCAGTTTGCAGCAATCACAAGGTTCATTCACTTGGAATAGAATGTAATGAGCCTCCTACTCAATTCAATGTTATTTATAATATTTCCTAGGTCTTTGGGTTCGTTTTGAAATTAAATGATCCACCTGCTCAGTTTATCCAATCAGGGAAAATGACCACAATTTTAGGGATTTGTCTTCCTACAACAACAAGAAAGTGAAATGCTAGTGCTGTCACTTGTCATTTAGCTTTCTACAGCTACTCATTCCTCCTAGTGGGTCAGTGAACATTCTTTCAACAATCCCATTTGGATAGGTGTCTCTCCATTTAATTATTTAAATAAATAAATATTCAATTACAGTCATCCTAGACCAATTTGGTCAAAAACATTACAATAACTTTTAGCATAATGTTTTTTCTCAAATAAATAAAAATATTTATTTTTCAGTTATAGGTGGGTTACAAACACCCCCCCCTCAAGTTCAACATCGTCCTCGATGTTTCTTAAGTTTATTCCGAGTTTTCCTAGAACATAGATGGATATACCTCCCACATATGACTCTCTAATTCCTAGGTTTCTTCATCTGGACTGAGGTGTTTCCATTGCACCTTTACATGTCCAATGGTGCAATTCCAGAGAAAAATTTACCTCTTGTTGAGAATACAGTCTGGTTCCACCTGAAAATCTCCTTCGGGTTCTACCTGAATAACATTCCAGTCGATCACATGAGTGGTATCTTGTACTTATTTTTTCAATATGTAAATATGAAATACATTATGTATTCTAAGATTAAGTGGCAAAGCTAACTGATATTCCACTGGTCCAACTCTTGCTAATATTTTGAATGGTCCACAATACCTGGGTGCTAATTTAGCACAACTCCCCAACTTAAAGGATCTCTTCCTGGGTTTTACCTTGACCAATACATGTTCACCTACTTGGAATTATTTCTAAGTTCTTTTAAGGTCTGAATGACTCTTTTTTCTATCCTGTGCATTTTTTAGATTGCTTTGTACCTATTTCACTGTTAGTTCCAGTTCTTTTAACAAGTTAGGTCCTAATATCAACCTGTCAACCGGATTATTCCATGAAACAGGAGTATTACATTTCCTACCATACAATATTTCAAAAGGGATAACCTTAGCTGAAGCTTGATAATGATTATTATATGCAAATTCGACTCAGTGTAAATAATCTTCCCATTTCTTGGGATAGTCTCTAACATACATTCATAACATGTATTCTAGAACTTGATTGACTTTTTCTGTTTTTCCATCCATCTGTGGATGATAAGTAGTACTGAAATTCAATTTAGTATCTAGTCCTTTAAACAATGACTTCCAAAAATTACTAGAAAACTTAGGATCTCTGTCAGAAATTATTACCTTTGAAATTATGTGCAACCAAAAAATTTCCTTCATAAATATGTCAACAATGTTAGTATCCTTATGAGTTGTTTTAATAGGTATAAAATGTGTGGCCTCGCTTAGTTTTCCTACCACTACCATTATAGAATCATTTTGTTTTTTATTTTTAGGAAATCCATTTATAAAATAAATACTGATAACTTCCCATTTCCAATTTGGAATTGGTAGTGGTTGCAAGAGACCTACTGGGTGTTGATGCTCAACTTTAACTTGCTGACATTCTATACACCTAGCTATATATTCAATTATAACTTCATTCTTCATATTAGGCTTGAAATAATCCTTCCTTAGAATCATTATCATTTTTGATAACCCGAGTGTCTGGAATAAGGACTTTTATGTACTTCATTTAAAATAAGCAATTTAATTTCTGGTATGTTTGGAACATAACGCCTATTTTTATACAACATTAAGCCTTTCTCATTTAAACTGTAATTTGTCTTCAAATTTTCAGATTCATTATCATTTACTTTTTCTCATAGATTTTGGTATTCCTAGTCTATTTTTATCCCTTCTTCCAATCTATCATCTAATTCTATTTTGTAACTGCTAATGGCAGCTATAAAATTCGTTATTGCATTTCTGCTTAAGGCATCAGCCACTTTGTTTTCCTTTCCTTTGATGTGTTTGATCTCAAAATCATATTCACTAAGGAAATCTAACCATCTACCTTGCCTTGCGTTCATATTTTGTTGATTAAAAAAAAATTTCAAGCTTATGTTATCAGACATTAACAAAACTATTTTACCAATTAGATGGTGGTGCCACATTTTCAGAGCATGAATTATGGAAACCAACTCTAAATCATATTTTGCATAATTTTTTTCATGTGTTTTTATCTTCCTTGATTCATAATCTATTACATGACCTTCTCGTGTTAGTAATCCACCGAAACCTTCATTGCATGCATCAGTGCACACAAAAAAAATATTTGTCTAGATCTGCTATTTTTAGTATAGGTGCAGTAGTTAACAATTCTTTTAATTTATTAAAACTTTATTCACACTTTTGATCCCATCAAAATTGTTTTCCCTTTTTCTGCAAGGATGTTATGGGATTTGCGATCTTTTAAAATCCTTTTATGAATTTACTGTAATTACCCGTAATTCCTATGAATGATCGTACATCAGTTACATCTTTGGGAACGAGCCATTCAATAATTGCTTTTATCTTATCTGGGTCTACTGATATTCCTTCCTTGGATATCATGTGACCTAGGTACTGTATTTTATCTTTAAAGAATTCACATTTACTAAACATAGCATACAATTTATGTTCTCTCAGAACCTGTAGCATTATATGCAAGTGTTCATTGTGTTTTTCTTTCGTTTTCAAGTAAATTAATGTGTCGTCTATGAATATGACTACAAATTTATCTAAGTAATTTACTTAATACACTGTTCATTAAGAACATAAAAGTTGTTGGAGCGTTCATCAGACCAAAGGGCATAACTACAAACTCATAATGCCCGTATCGGGTTTTGAAAGAAGTTTTAAAAGTATCTTCGTCTTTAATTCTGACTGTGTGATATCTAGATCTCAAGTCTATCTCTGAAAATATCACCGCTCCACATATATGATCAAATATATCATCGATGCGGGGAAAATTCTATCTATTTTTAATTATCATTTTGTTTAGTTTACAGTAGTCTATACATAAACACAATGTACCGCCTTTCTTTTTCATGAATAAGACAGGTGCTCCCCAAGGGGATACACTTGGTCTTATATAATTTTTGTCTATCAGTTCTTGTAGTTGTAATTTTATTTCATTAAGTTCTAAAATGTTCATTCGATAAGGAGCCTTTGAATTTGGTAGTCAATAGTAAAATCCAGATCTCTCTTTGGAGGTAATCCCAAATTTTTTTCTGGGAATAATATGAGAAATATTGTAAGATTAGAATATCATGGAGTTTCAGCTTATCTTCTTTATCCATGTGTTTGCTATTTATTATGTGTACAGCAAAAACTTTACATCCTTTTCTTACAACCATTTTAATTTGTAATGTTGATATTTGTCTAACAGAAACTTTCCTAGGTATCCCTTTTACGGTAATTTTTTCTCCTTTATCATTTAAACATGTAAATGTTTTCTCAAGAGAATTTAAAACTAATTGATGTCTTTCCATCCAATCCATACCTATTAAAACATCATAAGACCCTGACGGAAATACATTCAACTTTACTTGAGTTTGGAACTGACTCATAAACATTTCACAACTTTTAACATAATATACTACTTTTCTTTTGGTTCCTGTAGCTAATTGAACCAACCAAGACATTTCAAACTTTTTCAAAGGTAAATTTCATTTTTTTGTATGCTAGGTGACACATAGCTTAAATTAGCACCTGGTTCAATCAGAATACAAACAGTCTGGTTTTGTATCATACCTTGTATTTCCACCATTGAGGTTTGATGATTAGCTTGTCAATTCTCCAAGGATGCATTGATTCTGGGAATTTCATTTTCTACATCACCAACCATTTCTTCCTCCTGAATTGTATTCACATTGTTGAAGTTCCCCTTTCTGTTTGGACAATAATTTTCATAATGAGGTCCCTGACATTCCCAAAACTTTCCAGGTTCCTTATGTTCATTGTCTATAACATAATTATTAGGCATGCCTCTGCCTTTTAGTGTTGTAATATTTTGCTGTGTTTTACTTTTAAAATTTGTTCCTTGATAATTATTCTTAGAGAAAATCCAAGAATTATTTTCGAATCTTTTATTAGGCTTAAAACCTTTTCTTTTCTAGTCAAATTTACTTGCTCTCTTATTCTTTCAGTTAGGTATGCTTTCTCTCTTTTTACTTTGTTCGTAATAGAATTTAGCTTTTCTCATTGCCTCTTCAAGGATATTTGGATTATCAAATTCAATTCTATCCTTGAAGCTAGTAGGGAAACAACTTAGAAACCTTTGTATTTTAGGTTTTTCATCAAATATATATGGTACATATCTTAGTAAACTTAGAAATTTACTACTTAGCTCTTTTATTGACATTGAATCTAGTTTATGTTCATAAAACTCTTTATATCTTTCTTCATAACACTGTTTAGATAAGAATTTCCTTTTAAAGTATTTCTTAAATACTCTCCATGTTAGATATTTTTCTTTAAGGTTTTTGACTATTTTTATGTCCTGCCACCAGATGTTAGCCTTTCAGGTTAGGTTGTAGATAGCCATCTGAGCTTTCAATCTATCGGAGTAGTTATAAATTTAAAAGTAATTTTTCATACCCAATAACCAAGCCTCAGCTTCTTCACCTTTTTCTACTTCTCCATTAAACATAGGAGGTTTTATATTTTTAAATTATGCTGAAATCTCTTGATATGGTTTATACTTCCTCTTTCTAGGACCACGATCGCTTTCACTACTTCCACTTGTGTATTTATACTTGTGCGACCTTACTTTAACTCTTGAAGAACATTTACTTTCACTATCAGAAAATTTTAATTTCTTACCCTAGCATTTGTATGATACTGTTCTAGAATCAGTTTCATACTCCTTTCTTTTATCTTTTCCTCCATTGTGCATATTGTGTAGTAATATCTGATTTAGTTCCTCCCGAGCTCTTAAAATTCTTTCGTTATCTTCTTTTATAGTTTGTAATTCAATTTTTAAATCTTTCACTATTTGAAGTAGTTATGAGGGTTGATTGTTTAATTCCACATAAATGTTATCTGGCTTATTGCGATGGGATTCATCTTCACCAGATGCTTCAACTCCTTCCATTTCCTACAAATAAAATTTCATATTTCTGTAAAGAATTAGTTTTTAAAACATGATCAATATATTTTTTTCCTATTTACATGTGAGTGAGCCAATCGGGCCTAGTGTTTGGAAACTCACTATGATACCACATGTAACATCTCAAAAATTCGTAAAAAAAAAATTAAATAAAGCTCTAACTACAAATATAAGGGATAAATAAATCCTTAACTTGTGTTTAGTCTTTTATCGTTTTAACATAAATTATATTACGACACATTATGGTGTGACTTGTCATCACGACGAAACTACTTTACTTGTCATCAAGTTATGCAAGAATGTCATGTTTAGTTTTTGTCATTTCCAGTTGGTGTAATTTATTGGTTAAGTTCTAAATTACTTGTTAACCCTACTATGAAAATAGAAGTGTGGCTTCCATGGTGTTACATATCTCTCTGGCTAATGCAAAACTACTATAATATTTTTACAGGTGACATTGCTCCAAGTTCACCTACTTATGTTAACACATCATATGCCTTGCTAAGGGTAAGTAAGGGCTAAATTTAAGGCATACACTATCCTAAGTTAAAAACACCCAAGCGCTGGGTTTATGCAAAAATAAAAACAAGTTTAAGATTTAAGAACTATGGATTCCATGGTGCCCATTCGACGGTTTAGAAACTATAGGGATGTGGGTTGACATTTAGATTTTTAATGTGACATTGTACGAGACCATGTGATGGTTTTAATTCCTCCAGTTGTAACGCATGTAGGATCGGTACGCAAAACCATAGGGTTTAATGCTCCCCGTTCTTCTTTGTTGGTCTTGTCGCTATGTTAATTTGTCTTATGCACCATAAAGAAGGGAAGAAAGGTCCGAGCTCTTGGCTTCTAGACCCTCGGCCTCGGCCTCACACTCTCAAATTCGAACAATGGCACCATCATGTTGGTAACTGTTTGGCGTGTAAGCTGGGTATATTTTCTGCATTGTTCCCTTGTCTATCAACACTACGTCTTTTCCTATGCAGGTAAGTTTCCTCAGGTTATACTATTTTATTACAGTGGTTATCTTGGTTTATAATTTTGTTTTTAAAAAATTTAACACTGGGTTGTTTGATTTGTAGGAGACTTTCATTGTGGTTGATACGTGGATAAAGAACCAGTCTTCGTGGTTGGCATGTGGTCCGGTAAGACCTAGAACCTCCATTCCTTGCTCTTGTGACTTCGTTGGTTATGTCTCTATTGTGCCATGCCTGGGCCTGTAATCTCTAGAGTTGGGATCATTGTCTGCATGTTCTTTCATTGAACTAGTAAACCCTTGAGGTTCTTCCTATGACACTTTCATTCGTTTGTAAAATCGGCATCCATTTGACTGTGGAGTCCAAAGGGAATAGTAATATAATGCATTTTCTTATTCATAGTTTAGATGCGAGCTCTTAAAGAGATTTTTGAAGAATGTTTTAAATTTGTGAAGTAGAGAGCAACAGATTGCTAGTATGCGTGCAAAGATGTATTAAGAGTTTTTAGTTGAAATGTATCGTTGTAATGTTAACCGTTTGGACCTTCAGTTCTGTCCAGTGAATAATCTTCTTGGTTACAACTATTTTGGTGTTGAGACATTAATCGGTAGATTATAAAATGTTTTTATTTTGGTTATAAGAAATCCTGTGAGGGTTCTTACTTCTTCTTGGTAAATTTGCGGCCTGTGGGGCGATTCATTTGTTTAGTTTTCTTTAAAAAAAAATTAGTGTAAATCTCTATCAAACAAATTGTGGAAAATAAAGGGTTAAGTTGTAATTCTAAACTGTTGACAGAGAAATCGATGTCTGTCTGTCAATACTCTTTTTTCTATCAGGTTTTGAGGAAAACTAACAGGTCTCGACCTTTGACTCCTATAAGAGTTAATAGATCACTTCTATACATTGATTTAATTCTCCAGAAAAATGATGAGGACTTAAGGTCATGCAGACATTGCTCTGTTAGATTATTTTTCTCATAGGGCACTTCTTTGCCAAGGTTTTTATGGAATGAAGTTGTTTGGAATCATACGCTTTTAGTTTTTTTCTAGCCGAAATAGCCTCGGTAGGTATCGATCTAGTGACCTGCTAAAAAATATTACAGAGTTTGTTTATTGACTGTATTTTTAACCTGTGATTTTAAACCCTAGCTAATTCTTAAATAGATGATTACGACGTTTGTCTAGAATGAATATTATGAATTATGTAGCGTTTAATTCATTTAATTATATTCCATAGATTGTTATGTGTTGATTATAAAAAGACTATTTACAGCGTGGCCTTGGTTAAGATTTTTGATTTACCTCCTATCTCAATATATTGGATAAACTTAGATTTCTGCAAACCTGTGCGAAAATGTTTAATGAAAGCTTTACTATTTTTGTTAGGAAAGACCAAAACCTTTGTTGTGATAAGTAAGACCTTTACGATCGTGAGAAGTTATGAATATGATGTGCCCACGGTGTGATCCCTTGTTTTAAATAGTTCTGAATAAGTAGGGTATTTAATACACAATATTTATTGGAACTTTATAATTTTAATATATTTCTATTTTTTATATGAAATACTTAATAAAAAATCTGTAAGTTAAATACTATGTTCTGTAGATGTTTTGGATTGAATTCTTTAAATTCTAATTTGGCTTTAGTGAAAACTTAGATTATTAAATAAAGGATCGTACTAATAAAGATTCTTTTAGTTGTAACCATGCTATTAAATCTTAGATAATGTACTGTAAATTGATTAACTACATATACTGTAAGGGATAAACCTAATAAATCAAACTATTAAAAACAATACAAGTTCTTTTGATTCCAAGATATATTCAGTAATGAATACAGTGATCTAAGGATGAGATGAAACTTCTAAGGAAAATTGGTTCTATAAATTTAGAAAACAGTGTGTATCATATGTAATATAAAAATAGAATTCTACTATACTGTACCATTTTCCATTATTTGATGGAAGGAAAAATAATAGCATCCTTTACAATAATACTCAGAACAATAAGTCTTCCTTACCTATTTCACCCCAATGATGATTACTTAATTTAGACAATTCCATAACAATCCTAAAACTGCAATAAAATATGAAGTAATTTTACACATAATAAACAAACAACTTAGAACCTAGATAATTTGCAAAAGGGGGGAAAACACCCAAGGGAGACCGTTCCTCTCAATCGTCTCCTGAAGCATCCAAGATCACTTGCGTTAGGACACCCAAGCCTATTCATTGAACCACTAGGACGAAGATGTTGTGTAACAACCTAAATAAAAATCACTGCAACTTAGCACTCAATAGAAAACTTAACTCTTAGCAATTTCACTTTAGCTATCCCCTCATCAAATTCCTTGTGTTCCTAAATTTTCAATTTGCAACAGTCACAAGTTTCATTCACTTGGAATAGAATGTAGTGAGCCTCCTGCTCAATTCGATGGTATTTATAATATTTCCTAGGTCTTTGGGTCAGTTTTGAAATTAAATGAGCCACCTACTTAGTTCCTCCTCTAAGGGAACATGACCACAATTTTAGGGATTTTTCTTCCTACAACAGTTAGAAAGTGGGATGCTATTGTTGCCACTTGTCATTTACCCTTCTACAACTACTCATTCCTCTTAGTGGGTCGGTGAACACTCTTTCAACAGTCTTCTTTGGATAGGTGTCTCTCCATTTAATTATTTAAATAAATAAATATTCAATTACAGTCATCCTCGACCAACTTGGTCATAAAAATTACAATAAGTTTTAGGATAATTTTTTTCTCAAATAAATAAAAATATTTATTTTTCAGTTCTAGGTGGGTTACATAGTTTACCACCTGGGGCAAAAGGGGAAGATTCCAAACTTTGTGAGTTGAGGACCACTCAAGATGAACAAGCATCCGAGTTTCTTGGAGGAGAATATAAATGAGGTCGACCTAGAGATCCATGAAGTGGAGTGCAAGTCACCACAAGGTGGTTTCATAGGAAAAGAGTGTAAAGATGAATGCACTTCCAATTTCTTTATGGGTGATCTCCAAATCACTACTCAAGATGTTGGTTCATGTATGAGTGGTGAGACATATTTTGGATCAGATCCAAAATAAGTACACAAATAATATTTACAGTCACCTACTGAGCCACATAAGGAAGAAGAATACAAGGCCAGACCGCTTGGGGGTGAACCAGAAAATTTGGTGGAGGAGAAGGCCACCAAAGTATCTATACAGGAAGATGGTGAGGTGAAGAACATGTATGATGAAGTTTCTGATTTTTGCAGCAGCCATGTTAAAATGCAACCATCTAATCCATGGGACGATAAAATGTCTTCACTTGCATCTGAGGGCTACAAAAGGAAGGCCAATTGTGAGGGAGATAAATTCACTCTCGATTTCTCTGTTGGTGATCACGCAATTAGTACAAAGAAGGGTGAGGGTGTCAATGGTGAATAGATGGTGAAGGAATATTTTGGACCAGATCCAAAAGAATAAGAAATATCATATCTGAATTCATCATTTGAATTTGCTAATGATGCAGAGGACAATCCCCCACCAGCTGGGTGTGAACTAGGAAATATGAAGGAGAAAAATCTGGTGCAAAGGGATGCATTTAGTTCTGATTTTTGGAATCTATGCAAAGATGATGAAGTTGTAGCCATATTATAGGAGATGCCTGACCTCAATGATAATCCAAATCCCACTATCACCATTGTGGAGAGCTATGAGCCATCTAGTCTTGTAGGTGGGAAAGCAGAAATAAAGATTTGCTGAAGAGAAGTGCAAGTTACTGCAAGGTGTTTGCAGTGAAGGAGAAGGTGAATTTTTCAATGACCATAAAGAGAAATATGTTTCAGCAATGGAAGACATAACTGAAATCCTTATTGGAGAAGATTGTGAAACAAAATAGCAGTGTGTCCCTTCACTTGATCCTACCTTCAATGATTTAGAAATACAATCTAGAGGGATACGAAACACCCTGGACATGATTGAAATAGTACCTATTGATGGGTGCTCAAATTTCATTGAGACATCTCTTGATGGATGTCTATATCTATATGTTAGTGACATAGAGACTTCACTCGAAGAAAAGGTTTTGTTATCACCCTATAATTTTCCTATGGTTGTGGTAGGATATCATAGGGGTAACCATTTCAAACCAAACTTTAGACTGTATTCTATCCAATACAGTCATAGAGGGCTCTCTCTTGTCACAAGGTCTTTCACATACACATATGGATTTAAACAACTATGCAGAAGGATAGATTTCTGATAAGAATAAAGTGTTGGTATATTCAAAGATGGTGAGACAAACAAACAAGAAAAAACATTGGGCAATGCAGTCACTACCTGAAATCAATCAAGGGTATTACTGTAAGAATGAGTGAGGATTTTCCTATGTAATCTGAGGAAAATTAGGTGTCACAAATAGTCAAATATCTTGAAAGGGTGATAGGAGAAAGAGGAAGAAGCACATTGAAGCAAGAGGAACCTATCTGTAGGTGAATATCTTGCACCACCTTTAGTAGCAACAACAATAAAGGCCAATAACTGATACAACACACTTAATGGAGAGTGAATTCTATAACAATCATCATAAACACATAAAAAATGAAACATCTGATACAAGGATCTCTTAATGAAATGAATTCCTCGTATACAACTAGAGAGCATTAGCAGTAAATAATAGAAATGAGCATGATGCAAACAGGAAACACAAACTGAATGAAGAATACCGTGATGAATCTCAGAAACACAGAAGAATGTTTCTCATTAACACTTCCAAGAAAGTTTACAGAGATGCAAAAACCAAGAGCATAATGCTTTCTGTTGGCAGGGGTTTGGGGTAAGTAAGTTGCATAGCATCATGGAGGCTACGCAAGCTCACATGACACCGCGCAAGTCAAAGATAGTGCAATGGGTGGGAAACAAACCACTTTTGAATATTTTATGCATATTTTTGTATTGATTGACCACATTTTGTGGATATAGGTCATTAGTGGTTAAATCAGTTAGGAAGTTAGTTAGAAGTGGACCTTGAATGTGAAGGCACAAGCCTATATATAGATTAGAATTGCAAGTGGAAATAGGGGGGAATTATATAGAAGAGATGTGTATGAGATGAGACTGAAGTGAGAGATTGAATCTTTTGTGATTTGTAAGTGACTTTGTGGATTGATCTTTCTCTCATTGTAGAGAAAGATAACTGTTGTTTTGGATTTGTTGCGATGAAAGTAATATGATACGACAGATATTGAGCTAGATCATTGTTGTCCTTGTTTCACGTTCAAATGTTGCAATGTCTTTTCGTGTCTTTATTTACCTTGATGTTTCTATTTTATGAATGAATAATGTCATACTGCTATGATGAATGGTTGACTGATGCAATCTATTAGATCTGTGATTGAAGCGATGGATCTGTGATGAATACTGCGATATCTGATAATTGGCTCTACTAGGTATGTTATTTATGCTTATAAATCATCGATGCCCTGATCCTCATCCTTACTATCGAAAACTTGGTTCCGACAACTCTCCCTTGAACATCTCAAGTGAGACCTCATTTGCTTTGTGGGTGTTGGTGGGAAAAGTAAAACTTGTTTGGGCTAGTGCTCAGGGAGATCAGACTGGTTAGGAGTCGATAGAGTGGGAACCCCTATTGATGAGGCTTTGTTGGTGGGTTTTTGCCAACAAATGATTCTATTGGTGGGACCTTATCATGACTGAAGAGGAGGATATGTTGTGGCATCCGATGAAACCAGAGATCCAATATTGGTTTGACCTAAGACTGTAAGAGTTTGTTGAAGCTGAGAACCAAAACCCAAAGTTGACGACAGAAGACTAGTTGGAAAATTACATTCATGATGGTCCTCATGAATGGTTTTTTTGTGAGTTTCCCATCATACTCTACGAGTGGCTAGCATGATTCACCTACAAGAAGCGCAACTTCCAGGGAGGAGCTTCGACATCTTGGACCCTTGAGCTAATTAAAGAACTCTAGGAAACTAACAATAAGGCATCATAGGCTGTTGAAGTCTGGTTAGACAGTATTCTGGAAGGATATATTACTGAGTTTGCAGTTGATACCAAAAATTCCTACAGTGAAGTAAAACGAGAATTTTTTAATGGACCATGAGGTAGGTTCTTACTATCTCTGCAATTGTCAGTCAAGATGCTTGTTTGTGAAAAGGGCTTACTAAATATGCACCTAGAGTAGTAAGACTCTGGTGTGCAGAGGCTATGAACACCGCAATAGAAGGGGGGTGATGAATGGAAAGATAAGGGGTAGATGGGTGTAAGTTTCAATGAGACTATGAGGCCAGCCAAGGAAGAGAGTGGTTGTACAAGGGGAGGAGCAAGGTTCTGAGAAGAGAAGAGGCAGAGGACAAGAGATCTTGATGTGATCATAACACAAAACCATGAAGGAAAACTACACAGGATGAAGTGGCCCTATAGCAACGAAGAGGATGAGCATACCTAGGCTATGCCCAGGGTGGAAGCAAGGTCAAACCCTGGTAGCAACGTTTCCATAGCTCCACACACTAATCCACCATCATGAAAATATACACAATATATGTTGACGTGTCTGATGTGCCAAGAGACATCTCGTAGTAAAGAAACATATGCAAGAAGAAGGTCTAGGATGGCAGGAGACGATATGAAGCTACCTATGTTCCATGGAAATGGCACTGATGAGCCAAAACAGTATTGGTTCTTATGTGAGGCAGTCTGGAATGCCAGATATACTACCGACGAGGATGTAAAGAAAGGCCAGTTAGCGACCACCCTTCGGGGGTGTGCGCTCGACTGGTACATGAGATTCATACAGGTCCCACAGGGGACCGCTGCGAACACTTTGGATGAGATTCGGAAGGGACTTCTTGAAGAATTCAAGAAACCAAAATCTGAAGCATAGGACATTATAGAGCTAAAGGAAATCAAGTAATTCCCTAATGAGACAGTTTGGGACTTTGATC
Source organism: Pseudotsuga menziesii (assembly GCA_001517045.1). Lineage (NCBI taxonomy): Eukaryota > Viridiplantae > Streptophyta > Pinopsida > Pinales > Pinaceae > Pseudotsuga > Pseudotsuga menziesii. Next base: position 94,507 of record LPNX010121561.1, read on the forward strand.
ATAGCTTTAAGATGCTGATGGCATGGGTTAGCTTCGACATGAGTAACATAAAGAATGGTTCATTACGGCACTAGTCCCTCATAGTCGACACCCATTAATGCAGCAAAATATCGTGATGCACAACAAGGCTCTGGAAATTGCGATGAAGCTAGAAGCTTCACCTATTGGAGAAACTGTTGTCGACATGAACCAAATCCAGGCGCAGCTAGCAAACCTGACGATTCAATTGTAGGATATCAAGAAGGAAAAAGATGAACATGATGAATTATGGTGCACTTGGTGTCATGTGGATGGAGACATGAAAGATATTTGTCCCTCTTTCCGTAAGTATCGACTATTAGGAGCATCGAACCCATTGAGTTGCGGTAATATGGCGTGGTGTCACATATGTCAAGTATATGGGCATCGACATGAAGATTATACCTACATGCAGAAAATGGTTACAAAGTCAGCAAGCCTATATTGCACCTTCTGTCGCTCTGTTGGGCACAAGGATAAGGATGGTAGAGCCTATGATCTTTTTCAAGAGAGGACCTATGATGCATATTTCATGAAAGGTGAATATCCTCGCATGGTGCAACAACCATAACTGCAACCTCAAGTCTATTATACATCACCACAGCAGATTCAATTAATTTTGTTGCAACCACAGACGCAGGTTTCACCATACTGTAGTTCACGCCAAGACCATAGTACACTAAGACCCCAATGGATCCGCCACAACAATAGTATGTCCAAGAAATGCACTATGTTCAGTAGCAGCCAAATCCCCCACAACAACAAATGGCGCAACCCTAGTATCAGCAACAAGTAGCTCAACCACAATATCAGTAGCAAGGAGGATACCACAGAGGATTTGGATTTAGGGGAAGAGGAGGTTTCAGCTATGGAGGAGGATGAGGTCATGCATCAATTCAGTGTTACAATTTTGGGACATTTGGATGCTATCAGAGAGATTGTACCCATTTTCAATGCATGTACTTGTTGAAGCCCCAACTATGTATGTGGTTGATTAGAGTACACGAAGAAAACCCAGTCAAAGGATTCAAACAATCCCATGCATCTATTGTTTTATCCTCAAGTTGTTTGGGATGGTAATCTCCCACGGATACTTTTGTAGCCTCCGCTGGCTTACAATTGGATTTGATCCATAGAGGATATTTTTCCCAATTATGGAAACAAGTTAGATGATATGAAGAAAAGGAAAACTTAAAACCTAACTAGGAAAGGGAACCTAATCTAGATCTAAACTACTCTAAAAAAATATACTGGGTTGATATGCAGGTGAACCAGATGTGTAAACAAACAAGTAATATTTATTCAATCAACAAAAATGTAAACCATATTAGAAGCTCATCACTTAATCCATAGCTAATTAATGAAAAACAATTAGTTAGTGACTTAAGATTCTATCATTCTAAATTAACCTACATAGCACATGTAGGTTGAAAAACAAACATATTATGCTATTGAATATTGCTGTTCAATTATTCACAGAAATAGATAAAGATAGTTCATAAAATAAATTGTATGAAACTTTATAAATGCATAAATAAATAACAGAGATAAATCTGAGTTAAATAAACATAATTAATAATTGTAAATAATCAACAACATTATCTATCCATTTGGAAAAAAGAAGATTGAAATCTGTTTGAAGAAATTTATTCATACAAAGACCAGAGATAAGAAATGACAGTACTGTATTGATTTGAAATCGAGTACAAAATTACATAAACCTTATGAACAACCAAAGGTGTTCTTTCGATCTATTGTATCAGTCTTCCTTCTTCCAAAAGTCCAAAAAAAATGTTCCCCAACACATTCGAGATCATCCTCTTAAATAATCATTACAAATAAAATGGATTCCCCCATAAAGGGAATCAAATCCTAAACAAATATAATATCCCAGGAAATCTCTCCACATCTTCCAGATACAGAGCAATTCTTCAATATCAGGGTAATTAGCAGATTCAATACCAAGATGGGCATTGCACTTATAATCTTCAATTTCATTCTTAGCTAGTTTATGCCAAAATCGGATATAAATGTGGATCTTTATCTCCACCGTAAATGGTTGTCTGATCAACTGATCTACATCATGGATGCTGACGTGGTCAAATTTCTTGATCTTCTCCTCTCTTTCATCCCTTCGCTACTCCACTTGCTCAATCATCAATCTAGCTGGACATGCTTTTTCAATAAGCACCATTGCAGGAAAAGACAATTCATCCATAATGTTGTCAACTGCATTCCATATTTTTCTACAAATGGCATGTGCTTTATTTATATCTTTGGCTACTGTTTCATCCAGATCTTGCCAAGATCTCAAGATAACCCTGATCCTCTTAAGATGGAAGTTAGTGAGAAAAGTGACATTTTCTGGATTATCTTTCATGTACCTTTTCCAGTCTATTACTTCATCATGAGCCTTCGAAGGTTGTTGTCTTTTCTCAATGAGGTCTTCCGGAACAACACACATCTTGTCAAAAACCATGTGAGTTTCAAAGATATTATCTAGATTTTTAAATAACTCATAGACCAAATCATAATGTTCCTTGTTGGTTTGAATGGCAAGCTCTTTAAATTCTTCCTGGGAAAACTTGGAAAATGAAGATGAAGTTTCCCTTGCAGTTGCGTCTTCACACTATCTTTCTAACAATGTGACCTTCTCAACCAAAGTGGAATTAACAGTCTTTTCTCTTTGCATTTCTTCACTGAGAGAAACATTTTTCTCTTGAATTTAATCATACTTATTCTCATGTTTCCTGTTAAGTTGTTTCAGCTCCTCCTTTATACTAATGATTTCTGCTTTCTGTTTGTCAAATTCTCGGTTCAAAGTGTTGACAACATCAAAATTGGTGCCTGTAAAAGCACCTAAAATAGATGTAGGATCTGCAGCATACGCTTGCGGGTCACTTGATCATTGGGTCCACACAACCTAATTTTTAATAGATATGTCCATATCACTTTGATCCCTTTTTCTCTTCTTACCCTTCTTCACCACTGATCTATCAGCTTTATTGTACCGATATTATCCCAGGGATATGACAAAATCTTCATTAAACTCATCCCTTATTTCATCAATGGGGGATATACTAATGTCTATGGATATCAGAGAATAGGTTTGAGTTGTGGTGTGAGAGGATATAGTCATAGTAATAGGAGAAGTTGATGGATAAGAGGTAACATTCTGAGCAATAATTACTTCAAGGGGTGAAGAAATGTCAGTAATAGAAGTTTCAATAGATGAAACCTGCAAAGTAGTATCCTTTATTGATGATGGTGAAACTGCTGAATTTTTCTCAGTCACAAGGGATGATAATGAGATGAATGAAGGAATATGCAATGGGATTTTGAAAACTGGTGATACAGTGGATGAAGGAAAGGGCATATCCACATAAACAGGTGTAATATATCCAGGAAGACTAGTGGCATCTTGGTAAATCTGGCTCATAAAAGGTGTCACAGTAGAACCATCAGATAATGAAGATAAAGCTATAATTGATGAGAGAAGTAATGCATAAGAAGATGGGCCAGACTAGGAAGAAGGTTGTGGTTGTGGAGGAGGTGATGAATTTTTTCCATTCCTACCATTAAATACATCAGTAAAATTTTGTAAATCATTACCATTTTCAGTCTCAATGGTAACAGGAATAGGGGAAACCCTCTCATCCTCTTCCTTTGAATGTGTCAAGTCTATAGTAGAGGTAGAGATAGATGAAATTTTTGAATTTTGAGAAGGCTCCTCCACAACCTGGGTTTGTTCAGATTGAGTCTTTTCACGCACAGTGGTCACTTGAGCAGCTTTAGCTAGCTGAGAGGTTGCAACTTCCTGAGTGTCTAGTGTTGAAGTCATTTTTCTCAGTCTCTGTTTGATCTGTTCTAAAGTGTGCAAATAATCCTTGACCTACTGCTCCATAGATGTCTGGGGAACTTCTTCAATAAGACATTTTCCTTTACCTATGTTTGAACTCGTTCCAATGGATACATTTGTGGATGCCAGAGCCTCCTTTCCCTCATCTTTAGCTTCCCTTTCTTCCCTATCTTTTATTATCTTTTCCTGAATATCTAACTCCATAGACCTGTAATGTCAGAATTTGTCTCTGATTTCCTTTTGGCATTGCAATATATGACTTTGTTCTTCCCTTCTTTTATCGCTCACCAAGACTTCAGAAAAACTGTCGACTCCCTAGTAAATGAAATCATCTGGAGTTTCTTCATGAGCATATCCTATTTTTAAATGGTTCTTCTTGAGGTGAAGATCAACAATCCCTTTAGGATCATGCTACCTTTTACTAGCAAATCCAACCTTAAGTGACACTATGTGGTCACTAAGCTCTAATGTCCAAGTAGAAGTAGGTATGTTTAGAGATCCAAGGGTTATAGGAAACTTGGCCCAAACCTTCCTCTTAGGTGCAACACATTTTTTCTAAATCCCTTCTATGAATGTTTGAAATGAAATATCCTCAAGGACCAACCTGTCCGGCACGACCTTAGGCAACATGTGGACAACATTGCTACCAAAAACCATGATATAGGTGAATGATTCACCGACATACCAATCTCCCATGGTGGCTATGAGGGCTTTAGCTTTAAGTGATAACGCGGGATCTTCCTTGTTGAAAAGTAGGAAATAGACCCAGCCAAGGAAACTCTCAGATATATCATAAAACCTGGTTACATAATTGGTGTCCGATAGCTCTGAATGATAAATATGCATAGGTGGGGCTGGTAATACCCAAGTCCATCCCATATTGGGGAAGCAGAATTCGACACAAAAGATATCCACATTGAAGGAAAAAAGATGAAAGTTGGGCTTCTTCCTAGTAGTAACTTTCTGCAACTCTTCTATGTCGTTTTTTAGTTCAAGTGACAGGATTGAATCCCAAGGGAAGGATTCACTCAAAGTTAGGACATGGTGAGCAATGGGGGGGCATTCTTTCTTGAAGTAAGAACAATTGGGGAGACCATAAATCCTACAAAACATTGCTGCAAGCAGGGAATAAGGTTCCTTGAACCATTCAATGGGGTAAAGGTCGTCTTTCCTGTGGAATAACTTGCGCAGTTCATCCATCCAGGATTTCAACATTTGATCTAAATTCAACCTAGACTTAGCAACATTAATAAAGTCGGCATCGAGGAGTTGTGTAAAAGTTTTAAGGGCATAAATTCTCAAAAATATTTCGGAGAAAAAATTGGCCAATTGCATTCCAATACTAGTGTTGAAGGAACGGTCTTTCAGGTTAGCATGGTCTATAATCCATCTAACTGCATCATTGTAAGGGAGGATGCCCCGTCTTGCAACAATCATGTGAAGGACAAAATCCCTAATTCTCTCATAAACAAGTTGATTACCCTGGAAGTATGAGAGGTCATTGTTATCAAAGATGGAATAAACTTGAGACGAATCCAATTGGCAAGTTTCAGACACTCACCCACTGGTATCGGAGAAGACACCAAAATTGGTGTCTTTGGTAAACATGTCTTTCTAGAGGTTTTTGCTACTAGTAATTCTGGGTGTTTTGGATGTCGCCATATCATGTTCAAATGTTGGTACCAGTAATTAAATTGAATTATACAGGAAGCACAGTAAGAAATTCAAATTTTGAGAAAGTGACTTGATAACCAACCTGAAACCATGGTGAACACTGTCGAAATTGCTTGGTAAAATATGGATGTAAATTCACACAAGAGAGCAAATTACAATGGTAAAAATAGTGAAACAATTGTAAATAATACCACCATATTTATAATTCATTGGTAATAATACATACCATAGGATTAGGGTGAAAAGGACGGTCAGGATCAAGCTTTGTGGGATGCGGGGCCAAACATGAAATTCGAAAATTTTATTAGTCATTTTGTAACCTGCATTTCACATTTTGTAGGATGCGGGATGCGGGATGCAGAATCACAAAACAAGAAAGCTTTATTCAATCAGTTCCACACCCTGCATTCCACATTTGGTGAGATGCGGGTTGTAGACACATGCAAATGAAATGATTAATAAATGACAATTCCACAACCCGCATTCCGCAAAATGCGGGATGTGGATTGTGACTCAATGAAAGCATATCTTAAAAAAAACCTCCCACACGCCGCATTCATCATTTGCGGGATGCAGGTTACGGGAAGAGAAAAATCGAAATACCCAACTAAAATATGCCACATTTTGCAAATTGCGGATTGCGGGATGCGGGGTGGCCAAAAACTTCAAAACAAACAGTCTTTCTGCATCTTCAAACAAACAAATCAAGCATGACTTTTTCTTTGAAATTTTTTTAATTTAGGGAATCCCATGAGTCAATAAAAATGTAATAGAATCCTATAAGCTTACAAAGGATCCTACCAATTTACCTTCGTATGTGTGATTGGGTCCCCATGTCAAAATAACATGGGATCTGTTGTACCTACAACAAATGGTGACTTGCTGGAAGAACCAGTTATCTCTGCAAAACAATAAATTTTTTCAATCAAATGTATCAGTAGACAAAATATTAACTCTCAAGAAATGTTAATATATGAATGTAACCAACCAAGAATTATCAAATTTATTAATGCAATTCCATCCATGGTCATTTTAAAATATGCAACTTTGATTCAGATGTCATTGGATGATCGGGATCATTTGAACTCAGGCTGATATAGGCATGCAGTTTAAAGTTGAACCTGGGGTCAGACCTTTACCAATTTTGGGTTTTACACAGAGGCCACTGAAACCACCATTTATTCCTTCTCCTCTTTTCTCTCTTTCATTTTTTTTTTAGAAAATAAATAGCAAGATTGTAATGGCATAGGACCATGATAGGACCACTGCCCCATGTTCTGGTGATCAGCACCATTCACAAACCTGACTTGGAAAATGAACAAGTCGGCTCGGTAAGGAGACCTCTTGTCTTCTAGCTATATGGCCGAAAGAAAATATCATGTATTGGATACCATCTGGTGATAGTTTAAGTCCAAAATCAAGCCTATGATCATAGTGAGGTTGGCCTTAGATAGGACCCCCTCGTCCTGATGCATAGTACTCTTTTGTTTGGGAACGATTGGGGTTCTATTTTGCACATGGATTACAAGACACTGCCGTGGATTGGTGTCCACCTGATGGCAGTGTTACTCAATGATGCTCTGTAGATCATGAATGATTTGACCTATGATGGGATCTCCCATATTCCATAAAACTGGAAGCCAACTCCCCATGTTATATGGCAAAGATGTCATTCCACTGAGCACTTATGAACACAATGAGTTGGCTCCTGATGAGACCCCTCATCTTCCAATCCATATGATAAAATATATGGCCATAATTGAATTCCAAAGGGCGAGACTAACTGAGCTATAAAAATATACTGCAGTGCTCTAATGAGACCTTAGACAGGATGAACCTTTTCTTCCACAACTATCATCATCAGAGTAAGGCATGAAGAATATATTAACCTGGAAATATCACTAAGAACTTCTTCAAATGGTAGAAGATTCTTGAAGTCAACAAATGTTGGAGATTGAAATAAAAATATAAAACTTTCTTTCTGCATGATATTACACATTTAAAGTGTCGTATATGATGGATATGAAATCCATAGTTTTTAGTTTAGAGAAATCGTATTTTGGATCGGATCCAAATGATGCTATTGTGAATAAGTAGCTAGATGGTCTTAGCATACCTATTCCATTTTATTCTTGTTAATAAGCATATGTTTGAGTACCTTTGATTTACATTAGAATGTGTTATTTATTGTATTTGATACATGGTATACCTATTGTGATATCCAACTATTATTTTAGATCGAGATAAAGCAATGTAAATTGCGACTAGTACTACATAAGCAAGGTGTATGTCAGAGAGTACTACATAAGAAAATGTATTTTGTGTCTAGTACTACCTGTTGAGAAGTAGTGTAACTTGGGAAGGTACCTACTAGGGTGAAAGACTTGAGCCTACAATTACTAGGTGTTAATAATCAAGATTTCTGAAAAACCATGTGTTATGATAGAACACATTGAGATGAAGTTTTCTTTCATCGAATTCATGGTCATGTAAAATGAAATTTCAGTAAATAGTTATTGATGAGTAAATTACAAATTTGTGAACAAGTTGATTTCAGTGATGAAGTTGAGATACTTTCGACATAAACTTTGTATGGCAGAAAATTCCTGGTACAACAGAGCATGTCCCCTTTGGTGAGAAGGAGTGTTGATTGTACAACATCAGGAGTCATTCTTCGAGACTTGTGTTGTATAAAGTCAAGGAATTTTGTTGTATCAAGTTAGGACAATTGTGTTGTATCATGTCCTATTTATGTCCTCATGTATTGAGGTGGGATGCTTGTACAGTGATATTGTGTTGTATCAAGTTTGCACTTGTGTTATATCAACTCAATGGTTTTCATAGACGGTATTCTATGAGATGAATGTTGATGTATATGTGACTTCGGAAGATATTTAGATGTATATTATCATTGTATGTTGTTGTACCCCCATTTGGGGATGTGTGTTACCCCTTTACGGGATGTCTAAATTTTGTCTAGATATTGAGGTACAACCTCTGTTGTAATTCGGGGCAATAGTCCCCAGTGTAACATAATGTAATATGTAATTGTGGTCCCTCTAGGAGAAGTCGGCCCCATGTGAGATGACATGTAGGATCAAGTATTATATTTCATAAGTGACTTGAAAGGGTATAAATAGGGAGTTTCTCTCCCTCATTTATACACATATAACACACTCTCTAAGGCTCATGAGAGAGAGACAGTCAGAGAAGGAGAGAAAGATATCTGCTGAACATTTCTTATTACTAATTTTGATCATCTTACTATTCTGAAGAAGTTTGTGGGGTTTTCTCCTTTATGGTTTCCTCGATGGAAATATTTGTGTCTTGTGTATATTTTATATATTATGCATTTTGTTGTACTTATTATTATTTCAAATAAATATCCTAGATAATCTAATTAGATCTTAAGAAAATATAACATGGTATCAGAGCCTCTCTAAAAGAAGGTAGTTTGCAGCTGTAGGAACTAGGGATTCCTAGTTGAAGGTTCTCTCTCCACAAATCATCAAGCAAGGAGGGCTAGGATAACTCACCTCACTAGGGTGCATCTATTGGTGGTATCAGTTTTTGAATAAAAAATATAGCTACAATGCCAGCTAATGGAAATTAGGGTTTCATGCCTGAAAACACTATAATATTGAATTTAGCAATCCTAGCGCTTTATCTATAACGTGATATTGGAGAAGGCTTAGAAGCTGAAAATTTTACAGTCCAAATATCAATTCATGGTGTATACTATGTAAATGTTTTAGTCTTAGGTTCACTATAATTCGAGAGATATGGTTCCTCCAAATCAGGGTTCCATCCTCCTCCAGAATACAGTCATAAACATGTGACCTAGGGAGATTTTCTATATCTCGGGCTAGGAAGGTCCAAACAAAATTTCACATGTTGTAGGTAGGGGACATAATGTAGTTTTTTTGGCACTCTTTTCAGACCCATAATGTAAAACAGTGAGACATGGAAGTCCGTACACGTTCGCTATGCTGAACAGTCCCCAAAAATAGTCACCTTGGGAAACTTGGCATAAGTCCCACTTGGAGAATCCACTTCTACTCTAACCTATGGGGTTGGAAAAAGGACATATCAATATATTTGCATGAGAATATTTATAATGTAAGGAGCCTAAATTTCATAGATACAACATAATAAATATTAGTCATTTATACAGAATAAATTGGAAAACTAGGGTTTCCTGTTCCGGGAGATTCCCTCTACTGTTATAAAAAAGGAGTACATTGGACAGATCGCCTTGAAGAGTCCCATATATCTATCCAATCAAAAGTTTGAAATTCCAATTTTTTTTAAATTAGGGTTTCTATGAAAAACCCTAGATCAACCAGCTCCGGAAGCAGGACAAACACCTCAAATCGATAAGATCTAAATTTTTGCTATTTACATTCATGGTTCTCATTTCAAAACGACTAATCACACTCAAATTGAATACAAGCTTGGTGAATCTAACAAATTATGAGTATGGAAGTATAGGTCCTTTGTGATCCTTGAAGAAATTTACTTGGATATGTCATGTACCCATACCCCATCATCATGTGGAATTAAAGTTTTCATCGAGAACCTTCACTGTTCATCGAAACACAAGGCATGGTCGTGAACCACATCTCGACAATTCCAACACTGTCATGCTCCCTCCTGTATTCTATAGATCAGTTCAACAATCTGCAAGGAAAGATCCCAGAGGAGATCAGACGGCGGAGAGAACACGTGAAGAAATCAACGATCATTAACGATCCTGCAAGCCAAATCTAATTCAACGGTTCAGAATTCACCCACAAAAATAAACGATGCGAAAAGCCCAAGATGTGGGGTCATAAGTTACACAAAATATCGATCTCACTTCCCGCAGTCCCCTTTCCTACAGAACTTCTTCAACTGCATTGTTGAAACCTACCTCACAGAAGTCACCTTTGGAATGCCTTTCACAATCCTTGAGTTTCCTTCCTCATCCAGGAACTTAAAATCCTTCTTATAACTATCAAGCTTTACTCTGTGAGCTTCTAACCAATCCATTCCAATGAGAACATCATAGAAACCAAGCGGTAGAACATTCAGATATACACAATTGACCAATCCATTCATACTCAATGGACATTTTTATATCACTTCCCTAACCTTTCTCTTAGTTCTAGTGGCTAACTGAACTAACCAAGATTTGTTATGCTTTAATTTCTTAAAGGCACAAATCTCCACTACTCTAGGATTAATGTAACCATGAGTAGAGACAAGTTCAATCAAAATAGAAACAGATTGCTCAGCAATATTAGCTACAAATTCAACCACCGTTGACTGGCGATCTTCCTGGCAGTCCTCCAGTGCTGCATAAATCCTAGGGACGACCCTTGCTACTTGACCCACTATTTCTGATTCTTGAATGTTGTAAGCTGGCCTTGCACTCTCATTCTCAAGTGGACAATTCCTACGCATGTGGGGTCCTCCACATCTCCAACATTTGAATGGTTCTCTGATCTACTATGGATCTCTTGGTTTCTCTCCCATCACTCTAGATAGATACTTCTAAGCTTGTGATGGCTGCTTCTACTAATTTTTGAAGCTAGAAGGTTTTAAACCTTTCTTTTTTAGTTAAACTTCTCATTCTTCTTGTCCTTCCATGTCTTATAGTAATCAGGTTTCCCTTTGCTTTACTCATAGCAATACTTAGCCTTCCTTATTGCTTCTTCAAGAGTTCTAGGTTCATAAAACTTGATTCTATCTTTGTAAGACTAAGGAAATCCACTCAGGAAACGCTGAATTTTCACTTTTTCATCTCAGATGTACCTGACATACCTCAGTAGTTCTAGGAACATGTTCGCATACTCTTCCATGGTCTGATGTCCCAGTCTCATCTCATGGAATTATTTGATCTTGTCATCATAGTACCTATCAGAGAGATATTTCTGCTTGAAATACTTTTGGAACCGTTTCCACTTAAGTCTCCTTTCACTGATATTCCTTACTTGAAGTGCTCCCACCAAATGGATGCCCTTCCATTCAGATTGAATATGGAAACCCTTTCCTTCATGTTTTCCGAATAATCCTGAACTTGGAAGTACTTATTTATCCCAAGAAGCCAAGCTTCATCCTCTTGTCCAGTCTTCACCTTGCCATCGAACATAGGAGGTTTATCCTTCTTAAATTCATCCTGAGAGTGATATTTATGGGGCCTCTTCCTCTTTCCCTTGCGAGAAGAAGAGATTGAATCCCCACTTGATTCTTCTGACTTAGATGATCTACTAGCAGTCCTCCTTCTTCTCCTGGTACTGCTCTTACTGCCTTCAAGTTTCACTATACCCTGTCCAGAGTACATCTTTCTTTGCAAGTCTGTCAAACTCTGCAACATGGCAGCATTCAACTGATGTTGCTCTTCCTGGGATTTAATCAGGATCCTCATAGTAGCTACAATATCTGGTGGTGTCTCTTAGAATATCCTTCCATTAGAATCTATGTCATCATTTCCAACTCGTACATTTTCCCCCATGGCATCTCATGCACGTTCGTAGGAGTCCCAAGCATCATATCTGTCATGGGTTCTCATGGCTGAACCACCACTTACTCTTCCAAAATATACTATGACTCTGCAAACGTGCTATCAACACCATTTGTTAAACACATATTAATTCAAAATCAAAATCATTTACTTACTGTCACCTGGCCTATCTAGGCATAATGTTGTAATCGACAGCTTGGATACCGCACTGTAGTGTACTCTTGACTTCTCTCTAGCCCATACAAACCCAATGCTGCAACTGATAGCTCTGATACAATGATGTCAAGTACCCATACCCCATCATCATGTAGAATTAAAATTTTCATCGAGAACCTTCAATTTTCATCGAAACACAGGGCATGGTCGTGAACCACATCTCGACAATTCCAACACTGTCATGCTCCCTCCCGTCTTCCATAGATCAGTTCAACAATTTGCAAGGAAAGATATGTTAGATTTTTAACATTAATCTAGCATAACATTAGGATCTTTAACTAAGATAACAACAAGCATAGTAATCAAACACAAGAGATAATGAACACAGTGTTTTTCCTTGGGGAAACCATAAATGGAGAAAACCCCACAACTTCCTCAGAGATAGAATCAGCACCAAAAGTGAAACCCAAAAATAGTAAGATGATCTCTCGACAGCAGTAACCTCTTTCTTCCTTGCCCCAATGTATTTCTCTTCCTTAGATATGCGCTACAACTAAATGTGAGTGAGTGTGTGATAAATAGAGAGGCTATCTCTCTATTTATACTAATTCCCGACTTAACTAAACCCTACTAGGGCCGACTTCACTAGGTGAGTCTAACAACCCTAGTGCCCCGGAACTACGAGGACTTTAACCCTTGAACAATAGGATGGTTACCCACATTGACTTGACATGACTTGATTACATTATAGAAACTCCCGATCGGAACATTGGGGCATGACATGAATCAATTACATTACAGACACATCCTGGAATAAACATCGGGTTACAATACATAAGAAATACAAGTGAATAAATTATGAAGTTACAATTACATCAACACTCCCTCTTAACTAGGAAGCTATTCTCTAGACACAATTTATCAGCACAAGTCTTCTTCTTTGTATCATCTGGATCGTCATCGAGTCCTCGCCATATTCATCTTCAAGTCATCTTCATCTTCAAGTCATCTTTATCTGGATTTGGATCATCATCACTGGATCTGGATCATCTCTAGAGCATCATCACTGGATCTAGATCATCCCTCGATCTGGATCATATCTACTAGATCATCATCACTAGATCTTCACAGGTTTTATCTCATGATTCTTCTCGTCGCAGGAAGTTCTACAGAGCCATCCCTTTTTCATGTTGGTTGTAGGCCTAGCCTCCATGTAGGTATTCTTTTAGCGCTTACATCTGACCCTAATTTAGAATGGCCCGCCCAACACTTATATCTGATCATGTCAGAACCAATCCTATAATCATATCAGAAAGGCATGCCTAGCACTCACATCTGACCATGTGGGAACACCTCCCACAACCCTGTCAGAAAGGCTCAGCACTCGCATCCATTAACCAATGTCAGAAAGGCTTAGCACTTACACTCGGCCATGTGAGGAACCAATCCTCCATGCCGAAAGGCTATGCACTTACATCTGACAACCAATGTCAGGAAGGCTCAGCACTTATATTATACCATGCAAGGAACCAATCCTTCATGCTGAAAGGGCTTTGCACTTACATCTAAAATCCAAAGTCAGAAGGGCTCTGCACTCACATCTGATCATGTAGGAACCAATCCTGTAGTAACATTAGAATGGCCCTCAGTCCCAGACTGAGCTTTCCTAGTAACTGACCAGGTGCCTCCATTCCAAGAATGGCATTCAACGCTTACTTCTGATCATGTAGGAACCAATCCTACAATCACATCAGAATGGCTCAGCACTCACATCTGACATAGAAGGAACCAATCCTCTCACCATGATAGAATGGCTCAGCCCTTACATCTGACCATGGAAGGAACCAATCCTCTCACCATGTCAGAATGGCTCTAGGTCTCATCATTTCCCCTTGGAAGAAACCTCGATCTGGAGAACACCAAGCTTCTCCTTGAAGTACTCGAACTTCACCCTATCCAATGGCTTTTTCAACACATCAGCTATTTGTTCCTTCGTCGCAACATACTGGAGCTTCACTGCTCCCCTCTGCACTATATCCCTGATATAGTGATACTTGATCTCGATATGCTTCGACTTCTCATGGAACACTAGATTCTCTGACAACTTCACACAACTTTGGTTGTCACAATGTATACAAGTACCATCCATCTGGAGATCAAATAAATCAAACAGTAGCTTTCGCAGCCATACTACCTCACAACTAGCTGAACAAGCTGCGACATACTCTGCTTCAGCTGTGCTCAGTGCCACACGGGATTGCTTCCTACTAAACCAAGAGATCACACCTGATCCCATACTGAAGCAACACCCTGAAGTGCTCTTCCTATCGATGGCACTGCCTACCCAAACCGAATCAACATAACCATCCAGGTTAATCTTCTGATTCACCTCATACTTGATCCCATAATCAATTGTACCCCTCAGGTACCTCAGAATATGCTTTGCAGCAATCAAGTGAATATGTCTCGTATTTTTCAAGAACTAGCTCAAGGTGTTCACAACAAAGCAAATGTCTGGTCTCATGTTCGTCAAATACATCAAGGACCCAATCATCTGACGATACATCGTAGAATCAACTGTCTCTGATGAAGCATCACTCAATAGCTTTAGGTTCGATGCCATAGGTGTGGTCATGGCCTTGTATTCCATCATCCCAAACCTCTTCAGGATCTCTACTGCATACTACCCTTTTCCGAGGGAGATTCCATCCTCATTCTGCCACACCTCCATGCCTAGAAAATAATGCATCATACCCAAGTCCTTCATTTTGAACTTGGCAGCAAGCTTTCTCTTCGTATCAGTAATCAACCCATCCATACCTATTACAAACATATCACCTACATACAGTAGGAGCATCACTGGGTTTCCATCTTCAACCTTGTAGTAAAGGTTGGAATCTGCTTTACACTTGGTAAAGCCCAAACTAGATAGAAAACCATCAATTCTGCCATACCATGTCCTGGGTTCCTATTTCAAACCATATAGGGCTTTCTTCAATCTACACACATGAGACTCCCTATCATGTGTCTCAAAACCGAGTGGTTGTTCTACATATACTTCCTCTTCCACTACACCATTCAAGAAATCAGTCTTGACATCCATTTGGTGTATCTTCCACTTCATCACTGCAGCCAGAGCAAGTACTGATCTGATGGAAGTTTATTTTGATATAGGTGCAAAGGTTTCTTCATAGTCTATTCCTTCTTTCTATGAGAAGCCACGAGCCATGAATCTTGATTTATATTTCTCTATGCTGCCATCTGCATCATGCTTGATCTTGTAGATCCATTTGGAAGTTACAACCGACTTCCCTTCTGGTCTTGGGACAACATCCCAAACAACATTCTTCATGATCGATTGATACTCTTCGATCATAGCATCCTTCCATTATTTATGTTCTGCTGCTTCTTCATAATTGGAAGGTTATTCATTGATAAAGTCACATAGTAAAGCTACATATCTGGAGCAGGATCTGGTTCTCTTTCTTTCTCTGTGATTCTCTTCTGGAGCCCCATATCTTTCTACACCTTGGATAACTTGTCATACCCAAGAAGGTTTCCTCTTGTGAGGATTCTTCTCCTGACGTGGATCTACAGGTCTTTGTGGTTCTTCAAATTCTCGATCTTCTTCTTGAACTTCTTCGTTCATGGTTGTATCATGAATTCTGGGTGCTTCTTCTTCAAGTTCTTCAGCAGGTATCTTTCTAGATTTGTTTTAAGTTGTGTCTTCATCAAATGTCACATCCCTACTGATGTCGATCTTCTTG
The DNA here is from genome assembly GCA_001517045.1 of Pseudotsuga menziesii. Lineage (NCBI taxonomy): Eukaryota > Viridiplantae > Streptophyta > Pinopsida > Pinales > Pinaceae > Pseudotsuga > Pseudotsuga menziesii. The sequence continues at coordinate 110,486 of LPNX010121561.1, forward strand.
AATCTTGGGAAGTATATTCTGTAAGCCTTCGAGCTTTCATAGTATCCCACAAATATACCCTTCTTTCATGAAGGATCTAATTTTGTTCTCTTCTCTTTTGGAATGTGTATGTACACTGGACAGCCGAATATTCTGAGATGGCTGAATTCTAGTTTCTTGCTGGAAAAGACTTCTTCAGGTGTCTTGTTCTTGAGTACTCTGTGTGGAGTATGGTTATGTACATACATCGTTGTTCTAGCAGCTTCTGCCCATAGATGCATGGGAATATCCTCATCATGAAGCATTGCTCTTGCAACTTCCATGATAGTTATATTCTTCCTTTATGCAACCCCATTCTATTGTGGATTATATGGAGTGGATAACTCCCTCTTAATCCTTGATTCTTTGCATAAGTCTTTGAATTCATTTGATGTGAATTCTCCACCATTGTCTGATCAAAAGGTCTTGATATTCTTTTCCAATGTGGTTCTCGATCAAGGCTTTGAATTCCTTGAACTTGCTGAAAACTTCATCTTTGTTCTTCTTGAAGTAAATCCATGTCTTCCTATAAAAGTCATCAATGAAAGAAACATAGTATACATACCCGCTTAGTGAACTTGATGACATTGGTCCACATACATCGGAGTGGATGATTTCCAAGATTCCTTTTTCCTTGCTCTCACTACTTGGAAATGTCTTATTTGTATTCTTTCCTTTTGCACATCCTTTGCAGACCCCTTCATTTTTTGCTTCAATTTCTAGAAGACCTTCAATAGCTTTGCTTGCAAGTGGTAGTGCTCTGTAATGCACATGTGCAAGCCTTCTGTGCCAAAGTTCATTTGGCTCTATTGTGTCATGGATCAATGCTTGTTCTGGATGACCCTTCAATTTGTATAATCCTCCTTCTTGTTCTCCAATCACTATTGCATCATCAATAGTCTTTCCTTTTGACCACATGAGGACTTGGCCATGTACAAATTCAACCCTCATACCTTTTGCATCCAGTGCCGATATGGATAGAAGATTCTTCTTTAGTCCTAGTACAAATAAGACATACTTCATCTTCATAGACTTTCTGGAGTCTATCTTGTAGGAGGATTCACCACTACCTTTTATGGGATATTGTTAGTCATCCCCAAGTTTCACCTTATGGGGTGAATTATGTTTGGATAGTTTCTCAAAGGATTCCTTGAAACCTGTCATGTTTTTTGGATCCCCATTATCAATAAGCCAATCTTTGCTTCCATGAGTGATAGTTCCCATGAGAGCGGGGATTAGAACATATTCATCTTCACTTGAAGAGTCTTCACTTTCTTTCTGGGAGGATCATCATCCTCAACAGTGTGAGCATGATGTCTTCTTTTTGAGTTCTTCTTCTTCTTGGATCCATTCTTATTCATGGGAAAATTTCTAGCAAAGTGTCATATTTCATCGCATGTATAACATCTGAGTTTGGATGGATCCCTTCTTATAGGATTGATTTTCTAATGAGAATGCTTACCTTGGTGATGATGATTTTCCCTTCTTCCTTTCCTAGAGAGTACTGTGAGACCTTGATATTCACTTCCCATATTTTCTTCTCGAGCTATTATTCGAGCTTCTTCTTGTGAACATTCTTCCCATGGTCTACTGAACTTGACTAACTTCTTCCTAGCACAGATTCCTTGGATGAAATAATCCCATGACCTAGGGAGGCCATTCAAGGTTGTCATCACAATTTCTTCATTCTCCACTTCTTCATCTACTACTTCCAGTTGTTCTTTGATCTGGGAGAACCTTGTGAAGTATGACTGGATGGTCTCCTCATTCTGGATCTTTACATTCTTCAACTGATTCTTTAGAGTCATCTTATGATTGATGTTCTTCCCTTCAAATAGTTTGATTAGGGCATCAAACATGGCTTTAGGTGTCTTGAGGAAGGACACCTATGGTATGAGGTGATCCTTGATAGAATCAGCAATGATCCTCTTTGGCATAACCAACTTCTTCTTATGTAATTCCTTGGCCTCATCTCCCTCTAGAACTGGAACCTCCTCACTAATATAGAATTCCAACTCATTTTCTTCCAGGACCAGGGAAATCCTATACTTCTAGGCTCAGAAGTTATTAGCTCCCTCAAGCTTTTCATCAAGCTTGGTATGATGAGACATCTTAACTGAGAACCTCAAATGGAAATACAAAAGATTTAGATCTTACCAAGTCAAGATGTCAGATCTAGATTTGGAGCTGAAATCCTGCAGTGTTGGTTCATGAGCATATTAGGGTTTTGCTTTTCTGGAGTTTTGTCCAACCAAATGCTTTGAATTTGATCCCTAACTTTGATTTTGGGGAGGATATCAATCTAGGCCTGGGCTCACTGAAAAATTCCACTTTATGAAAAGCCCTAAGTTTTGGCAGTAGTGTCGGGTCCAAAACTGAAAAACCTCATAATTGGATTATGATTTGACAGAAAGATGCACCCTAGGGAGGAGAGTTATTCCACCCTTATTTTGCTGAAAGTCTATGGATAAAGATCCACAAAGTAGGAAGCCTTATTTCCCGTAGCTACATAGTGTCTTCTTCTCAGGTTAGCTCTGATACCATGTTTGATTTTTAACATTAAGCTAGCATAACATTAGGATATTTAACTAAGAGAACAACAAGCACAGCAATCAAACACAAGAGGAAATGAACACAGTGTTTTTCCTCGAGGAAACCATAAATGGAGAAAACCCCACAACTTCCTTAGAGATAGAATCAACACCAAAAGTGAAACCCAAAAATAGTAAGATGATCTCCCGACAGCAGTAACCTCTTTCTTCCTTGCCCCAGTGTATTTATCTTCCTCATCTATGTGCTACAACTGAGTGTGAGTGAGTGCGTGATAAATAGAGAGGCTATCTCTCTATTTATACTAATTCCCGACTTGACTAAACCCTACTAGGGCCGACTTGACTAGGTGAGTCTAACAACCCTAGTTCCGCGGAACTACGGGGACTTTAACCCTTTAACAATAGGAGGGTTACCCACATTGACTTGACATGACTTGATTACATTATAGAAACTCCCGATCGAAACATCGAGGCATGACATGACTCAATTAGATTACAGACACATCTCAGAATAAACATCGGGTTACAATACATAAGAAATACAAGTGAATACATTCTGAAGTTACAATTACATCAACAATATCTCAGAGGAGATCGAACGGCGGAGAGAAAAAGCGATGAAATCAATGATCGTAAATGATCCCACAGACCAAATCTAATTCAATGGTTCATAATTCACCCGCAAAAATCAACGGTGTAGAAAGCCCGAGATGTGGGGTCAGAAGTTACAAAAAATATCGATCTCACTTCCCACAGCCCGCATCCTGCATCAGAAATAGATCAATGACAAAGAATCATCCTGCAAATATCGACGACATGGAAACTTAACTTGTAGGATTGGAGGTATGGAAATCAGAACACCGGGATCCTGCATTCCACATCCTGCATCCCGTAAGTTACGGAAAGAAAATCTGCAAAATGACGTTCTGCATTCCGCATCCTGTAAGTTGCGGAAGGAAAATCTGCGAAAACCACAATTTGCAAAATGGCGTTCCACATCCCGCAAACGCCTTAATCCAGCAAACTTCGTAAATGAGGATTTCTAGCAAAAAACTCAACTTCTCAGCTGAATTCTTGGATCGATCTGATAATCCAGGCCATTACCAAACTAGCCAATCTACCCTGCAACTTAGTAAAATGCATTGAAGGAAAAACATACATAGATGCCTATAATTGCATTTATTCAAGGAACAATGCATAACTCAACATAGAAACATGTTCATTACATTCCATTAAGCAAATAAAATGTAAGCATTATAGTTACAGAGAACAACATAATAACATAGGCAAGAGCACTTACCTTTGAACAGAAATTGCCCTGCAACTAGCTATGTCGCTGCAACGTTCCACCCAACCATAGGTGAGTGTGCTCCTTAATCTCTCAGCAACACTGCCATCCCCGAGCTGGGCATGATTTCCTACAAGGATAAGGGAACACTAGCAGACTCATACATAGCTAGGGTGCAATAACACTCAGCCAAGCCGACACAGTTGGTTTTATCAGGTTGCAATGGAAAAAAATCCCTCATATGGGTTTCATAGGCCACTCAGCCAAGCCATCTCACAGTTTGGTTTCACATACTATTCACAGTCAAGTCAACATTCACCTTTAAGGACAAGTCAAGCCAACAGATGGGTTTATCAGACTTTTCACAGTCAATCCATCTCACTACTAGGTTTATCAGGCTACCTAGCTAAGCCAGCATTAGCAATTGGGTTTATCAGACTGTCCAGCCAAAGGTTACTTACCAGGTCAGGTGCAATAGACACAGCCAAGCCAATAGGTGGGTTTAACAGGCTACCATCCAAGCCATCTTTCCAGTTGGGTTTATCAGGTTTCTAAGGAAATGGGCAGGAAGAACTACTAAGCTAATGAGCTCATTGAGAGAGCTAAGGACACCCTCACAAGATCTATTTGGCCTAGATCCCCCTATGCCTACACACCCAACACAAGGAAGTGTCCCCTTCTCTGCTCCACAGTCCCTCTGGCTACACCTTCCCTTCTAATGCTCTTCAAGATGTGCATGGTAGGTTCACTAGCCACTATTATCTTACTGTGAGGTTCCAAACTAGGTTTATCAAGTGCATTCTACGTCTCTCCCATTCCTAAGTCTTGCACACAGTCAAACCTGAACCAGGGTTCACAACCACCACAGGGAAACTCTACATCACTGGCTTACTCTGAACACGAGTAACAGGGTCTCATATGGTCTCTGTAGTTTAGGTTAACATTGCAACACAATGAATACCACAATCTCCACAAAAAACATACTCGCAGAATGCGAAGGATACATACATAGAAGAAAGGCTCTGTTATTCTTCACTTCTACACGATGACCTGGGGAGTGAAAAAGTGATGAATCAATGATCGAATGAGATGAATGAATGAATGAATGAATGCCCTTGAAACTCTCAAAAACATGAGAGTAGGAACCAGGTTTGAATGCATGGGTCAAACTGACATATGGTTCTGGTGTTTTCTTGTCTCTACAAGAAAAACACGACACTCTAGAACTGGGTGCTCTGCCCCATTAGGAATTTTCCCATATTCTTCATCTTCCAAGCAATAACTACCTCAACCACTTCTTGGAAGAATAAATGGTTAGGAAGAAAAGACAAGAAAGAGGGTAGTTGACATTTATGATGGGTTCACCACTTGACACATGGATTTTCTCCAAACAGGCTCAAGGTTAACATTCCCACCCCCTTATCCTTAGGAAAATATTTCCCCCATCTCATTATTCGTTGCATTGACATAGTTGGCTATGGGTTTTCATTATATTACATATTTACATGATGTTTACAAGCATGATTGACTTAGCATAGAAACCATAGGCATCAACCATGATCACCTATATACCCAGCATCAATCAATGACAAGGCCTTGGCCTTGAGATTCTTGTCATGATTTGATATAATATTTAGATCATATACATTAATGCAACGAGGTCAAAACTGGACCTGTTATAGGATCGGTATTTCAATAAGGAAGTTCTAAGATCCAGAGGAAGATGAGGCTAAGGCTAGAGCCAAGAGAATCATTGTAGATTCTATTTAATGTCATCTCTTCCCTCATGTCTCATCCTTAAATAAATCAAAAGGAACTATTCGACGCTATGATGAAGCAATCAAATAAAAATAAGATATTTTATAACCACCTTTAATGGCCTCCCAAGATCATGGGATTCATTCATTCGACGAATGTTCACCATAAAGAAGTGATTACCTTTAGTAGACTCTGGGAAGAGTGCACACAAGAAGAAGTTCGACTCATAATAAGAGAAGAGAATATTGGAGAAACTAAAGATCAAGCTCTCATGATTCAAAGAAGATCCCTCAAGCGATGAGGAATATTAAGGACTCAATTCTTGAAGAACCTCTTATCCATCTTAGCATTTGGATAAGAAACGATGATGTTATGAATGAAGAAGATGATGAAGCTAAAGTGTCAAGAAGGAGTCTACCCACGAAATAAATAAAGATAAGTATTCAATTGTCATGTCATGATATTGTTTGGTTATACATTTGTTTATATCAGTTGGTGTTTGAGTATTTTGAATTTATACTACTAAATTGCACATAATGGGTAAGAAGTCAATGATGGTGTACAACATTCCATTACTACTTATCTAGATTGAAACCTCTTTGCTAGCATATTAGGAGTAGTACACACTCTTAATAAAATTAGGGTAGAATGCATCTAGAAACTACCATATGTATACATGAGATGGATGAATGTTGTAGCATTGGCTAAAATAGTTGCCTGGCTATGTGACATATATTTGTCACTCTTAATATGTTTTGGAAATTATGATATGTTTCTAATCATGCAACTAAACTTGGCTTGTAGATCATTCCAAATAACAAGTAACGATAGTTCAGAAGAGGAACCTGAAGATTCCTGGGTCAAAGACACCATAGTGAAAGAAATAGCTTCAGAAGAATATAAAGAGAACAATAGATGAAGAATAATCCAAGATGAAGAATAGTATGACGAGACTTCCAAAGAAATCAAGATGCCTCAGACACACTCTAGTTATGTGACAGTATTGAGTAACATCATTGATGCAGAGCCTTCCAATTGTGAATAAGAAGCCAATAAGAAAGGGAAGGAGACTATGATCAAAGAGTACCAATTCAAGAAGAATGATTTGTAGGTTGTGGTGTCAAGACCTGAAGGGAAGTTCGTAGTGTCTTCCATATGGATCTACAAGATACAAAATGCAGTAGATGGTAGCATCGTGGGATACAAGGAAATATTCATAGCACGGGGCTTCTCACATAAAAAAGGCACAGAATACGAAGAGACATTTGCACCAGTGATGTGGTACACTTCAATAGATCCATACGTGCAAGTATGAGATGGGAGATACACCAACTGGAATCAAGAAAACATTCATGAATGGTGTAATCTAGGAGGAATTGTATGTAAAGCAACCACTGGGAGTTGAGACACATGACAGGAAGACTCATGTGTGAAAATTAAAGAAGTCCTTGTACGAGCTCAGAAGGCACCCATGGAATAACACATACATGAGGATCTTAAAGATTACCTGGAGTGATGAAGATCTTAACCTTTGCTACGAGGTTGAAGATGAAATCCTATATAGGATCTGACAAGCTCAAACATGGGTACAAGAAGAAATTTTCAAAAAGTTCAAGATAGAGGATCTTGGTATCCAGTGACCCTAGATGGATACATAGAATATTAGTAGCAGAGGAAGCTACTTGTCACTCTAGTATAGAATGTTTCAATACATAGAGTACGAAAGGAAGAGGGAGAATGATGCTCCGCTTCAGAGGGGATGAGTGTAGAATATCCTCAGGTTCGACATGGTACAATAGGATGGAATACTTACTGATTTCCCTAAGCTTTACTGAGAGTAAAAGAGGATTCCAACATTTGCTTCAAGGTTGGAGGAATACCAGTGATGCTCCTATTATATGTCGATGACTTGTTCTTGACATAAAAAGAGGAACTCATTAAAGATGCAAGAAGGAGACTTGCTACAGAGTTCGAGATGAAATACCTAGGGATAATGCACTACTTCTTAGGCATGGAGGTGTGGCAGAATGTGGATGATATTTTCCTTGGTCAAGGAAACTGTGCAGTGGAGACTCTGAAGAAATTCAAAATACTGGACTGCAAGGCGATAACCACATCTATGGAATTAGACTTGAAGCTACTATGTGATGCTTCATTAGATATGGTTGATGCCACGATGTATCGTAAGATGAGTTACTCATTGATGTACCTGATGAATACGAGACCAGACATATGCTTTGTTGTGAACACCCTGAGCTTGTTCCTGACGGATCCAAGAAATGCTCACTTGGTTGCAAAGAATGTAGTGAGGTAGCACAACTAAGAAGAAGAACACTATGGGTTGATTCTTCAGTCTGAGATCTAGTATGGTCTATTGGTTTGGAAGGATGCAGTCCTGCATGGTACTGAATACAACCTAGGAAAAATATTTTTCCACTTGCTCAGTTACTTGTGAGAGAGGAGCAGTGAAGCTCCAGTATGTGATATAGATCGAGATCTCTCGAAAGAGGGAGTAATGAATTCTATCATAGCCATTGAGACAAGTTGTCTAAGCATAAAATCCTGGTGAAGCTCATAGTTTTCTCAGACATAATCAGTCATGTAGGTTTTCTTCAGATGTAATCAGTCCTAGCGAAGCTCATAGGTTATCCTTGGACGTAATCAGTCCTAATGTGATTCTATTCTAGAAATGGCCAGAGTGATGTTTGAATACTTCACATAGAAGTTTGGTGCTCTTCAGATCGAGGTTCCTTCCAAGGGGAAGTGATGAGTCTGGAAGATGCAGATACAAATGAGCCTTTCCGACATGGTGGCAGGATGGGCCTCCCATGGTCGTTGATGTAAGTACTGAGCCTTTTCAACATGGTGGCGGGATAGGCATCCCATGGTCATTTATGTAAGTGTTGAGATCCTTTCTGACATAGTGGTAGGCTGGGCCTCCCATGGTCCTTGATGCAAGTGTTGAGCCTTTCCGACATGGTGGCATGCTGGGCCTCCCATGGTTGTTGATGTAAGTGTTGAGATTCTTTTCGACATGGTGGCTGGTTGGGCCTCCCATGGTCATTGATGTAAGTGTTGATCCTTTCTGACATGGTGGTGGGATGAGTCTCCCATGGTCGTTGATGTAAGTGTAGAGCCTTTTTGACATGGTGGCAAGCTGGGCCTCCCATGGTCGTTGATGTAAGTGTTGAGATCCTTTATGACATGGTGGTAGGCTGGGCCTCCCATGGTCATTGATGTAACTACTGAGCCTTTCCAACAAGGTGGCAGGTTGGGCCTCCCATGGTCGTTGATGTAAGTGCTAAGAGCCTTTCTAAAATGGTAGCAAGATGGGCCTCCCATGGTCATTGATGTAAGTGTTGGAGCCTTTCTGACATGGTGGTAGGTTGGGCCTCCCATGGTCATTAATTTAAGTGTTGTGTTATGTGTATATGGGTTGTGCTCCATGTGACGATGAGATGATTTGAAGATGATGAGGTAATATTAGGGTACATAGGTGTTGCAAGACATGTAATTAGTCCTGGGATGCTCCTTCAATTTTTGTAATGGCATATAATCAGTCCTGGGAGATCCTGCAGGTTTTCCAAGAGGCATATAGTAAGTCCTGAGATGTACCTACTTGATGGATTACTCACAGAGATGATGAATACATGGAATAGGGATAGGCCTACATCCAGCCTAAAAAAGGGCTGGCACTGTAGAAAATTCTAATGACATATAGTATGGGATGATAATCACATGATAAGAAGATGATGGAAACAACTATGATGAAGACTCTATGACTATTTGATGATGACGATGCCATGAAGACCTAACCAAATGTGTTGATGACTATGTAGAGAGAGAATACCTTCCTATTTAAGAGGGACTGCTGATGTATTTGTAACTTCGAAAGATATTCTGATGTTTATTATCACTATATGTTGTTGTAACTCCATTTGGGTATGTGTGTTACCCCTTTATGGGATGTCTAAATTGTGTCTAGATATTGAGGTAAAAAATTCGTTATAATTTAGGGAAATAGTCCCCAGTGTAACATCATGTAATATGTAATTGTGGTCTCTCTAGGATAAGTGGGCCCTATTTGTGCTAGAAATTGTTCCTAGATTACCACAAGAACAATCTAACACAATCTCAAAAAGAAAACAAAATGAAATTGGTTTTTGAATGGTTTTGGTTTAAAAAAAATTCAACAAGGAGGTAAAACATAAACAAGCTAACATAGAACTAAATCATGAACAAGTTTAATAAATAGGGGATCAAACACATCTCAATAAGCCATAAAAATTACACATTAAATATTGATTCCACCCACAAAATACAAGAATTTACATGAATAAAACCTTTAAAAAAGAAATGAAATTGTATATTGAGTAATCAACCAGATCAAAAATGAAACAACATGACAGGTAAAAAGGATTATCAATTTGTATATAATCAATAATAGTCATCAACTTACATAAGAGTTATAAGTGCTAGCTTGAGATATCACAGCATAAAAGCCTCTCCTTGAGTCAAAATTCCAACCCTTGCACTGTATATTTTTTACACCAGTTCAAAAATATTCAAAATGGTTCTCTGCAACAATGAAATTAGTAGCCAAGCAAATTCGTAACAAATAGGTTTATGATTTTTTCAATAATCCAACAAAACCAACACCGTGTCAATGCAGAGCATGACATTATCAATGTTTTTAATACCTGGTTACACAGTTGTCATGATGATGAACTGAACTCCTAAATATGTACCATTATATCTTCGATAAGTGTTCAAAAACCTTCAATACTTTACTCTGCAAGCGCCACGATCTCCAACCGCTTCCTTCAATAACTTTACCAAATGAAAACCTAACAGCTATGACCATGATCCTTGCAGCTTCTCATACACCTATTATAATCATCACCGAGTTTTGAATATGTGCTATCATAAGTGTTTAAAAACTTCCACCAATTTCGATTTCAAACAACCACAATTCTCCTCAATAATCTTTGTCTCCTCTCATACACTTGTCATAATGATCACAAAGATCTAAACACATATCATTTTGTCTTCATAGGTCTTAAACATCTCCTACTGTCTTCGATTACAAAGCACCACCATTGTTTGCCATAATTTCACAGGTTCGAGATTCTTGTAGTGCCTTTATTCATTAACATCTGACCCTGCACTACAGGAATCTCCCTTTTGCATATTTTTTAACCAAGGCTTAAAAACAAAGGTTAGTCATAAGCTAAAACTTTGAAATAAACTTTATTATGATTTTTTGAGACCTTAAAGATATATATATTAACTAATAATCCCAAAGAGAAAACCTTAAAACTAAAATAATGAAATAATCAAACCACTAAAAGCATTAAATCAAACAAAAAGTATTAATTGTCAAAAATTCTCAAAACCAACTTAAAATGTAAAATTATAGTAAACCAATGCTTTGAAAAAAATAAAACAAATAAACTAAGAACAACATCTAGTTATAACATCTGGCTCCTACTGTGGGATGAAATCCTCCTTGTGAAGTTTCAAGAACCTGTAGATCAGTGCCTTCTGTCCACTCAACTAAACCTGTCTACTACTCTGCAAAAATTCCATTGGGCTATGGAGTCTTTATTCAATCTATTTCACACCAGCATATATAATTAATGACAAGTCTCTTACCTTCAGTGGCTGTAAAAGTCTTGAGGAATCATCCATTCACTGGATTGGAAAATTCCTCACCTTCCAAAGTCTGCAATATGAAGGTAGTGTTCTCCAACAGTTTTGAAATTATGAAAGGGCCAAACCATAAATTGTCAAATTTACCATGCTTACCTTTTTGTTCCTTTCTGGCATCACACCTTAAAACCATGTCACCACAAGAAAAGGTATTTTCCTTAATCTTCCTGTCAAGCCTTTGTTTGATTTTCTTTCTATACATTTGATCCTTTTCTTCTACAGCTTCACATTCCTGTTGTAATTCAATAAGTGAAAAAAATATCCTTTGAATATCATTAGGTTCCTCCAAACTATATTGAAAGAATTTCATTATTGGAATACCTAACTGAACTGGAAATACAACATCAGTGCTATATACTAACTAAAAAGGAGAAGAATCAATTTCCTTCTTAGTAGTTATCATGTCTGCCCAAAGTGCATATTTCAACATTGAATCCCATGACCTTTTATTCTGACTTAACAGTTTTCTAATGCTCTAAATAATGTTCTTATTGGTTGATTCTGCCAACCCATTACCCTGAGGGTAATAAGGTGTATAATGCTTCAGAACAATTCCATTTGTTCACAGAAGGTAACCATAGATTTATATTTGAAGGATTTAGCATTACCAGTCAGCAATTTCTTAGGGCACCCAAATCTACTAAAAATATTCTCTTGGATAAAATTGATTATCACCTTATGAGTTGCATTCCTTGTAGGAATGGCCTCCACCCATTTTGTGAAAAAATATGTGGATGTAAGTATACATCTATGTTGACCAGAAGAAGCAAGATTTATTTCAACAATAAAATCTAAGCCCCACTTCTAAAAAGGAGCATTAACTGCAATGGGATTCAATGGTAAGGAATTTTTTTTTTGTTTACCAACAAACTTTTGGCATGGAACACAAGCTCTAACCTACTGATATAAATCAGAAAACAGAGAAGGCCAATAGTATGCAGACCTCAAGATTTTATAAGAATTTGCTTTCCAGTATTTATGACCTCCACAAGCACCCTCATGTGATTCTGAAATGACTTCCTCAATCTATGGCTTTTGTAAACATTTGAGTAATACTCCTCCTCGATCCTTCCAAAGTAACTGTTGATCTATTAAACAGGATTTTGTGGCCTTCAATTTGAGTGATATAACTACTTTTTTGTCTAAATGTTCAGGACACTATAAATACAAAAGAAATGAACAATGTCAGCATATCATAATGAGTCTGCGTACCTGTCCATAATCTTCTCTTTGTCTTGCCCTGCTTGAAATTATTCTTGTACTGATTGTTCTACCATCAAATGAAGACCAAGAGCTTCACAATTTTTAGGACATGAAATTGTTTTCTTCTTTGGAATCTAAGATACCTTCTTTGGACCAGACCTTAAATTAATAGACCTTCTTGGTTCTGATTGACATATTTCAGCTGAAACTTGAGGAGCCAAATCACTTTCTGTTTGGTAAACATTTGCATCAAAAAATTCAAAATTCAGATATTCATCTTCTGTTAAGAAACCTTTAGCTGATAATTCTCCAAAATAATTCATATCTTGATTTAAATCTTCATCCTCTTCAGCTTCATCTATCATATTATTCTACAGAGAAGGGGGAACTCTTTGATCCTCAATTTCTCTTCTCTCCCTCTGTATATCATTATGTCTTCGTTCTCTAGGGATAAATCTAGGTGCAAACTGGCGCGTAAATTGATTAGGATTGTTTGGGTTTCTTTCTCCTTATGCAGTTCTGTTTGAATTCTTTTCCAGTTCCAATTTATTTAGTTTTGTTGTTAAATTTTGACTAATTTAGCCATCTCATCAATTTTACTATAAGCTGACTGTGATGTGGAAGTTGCTTGAATCACCTCCTTCTTACCTTTTCTATCATATGTTTGCTAATTTGAGTTCACTTTAAGTCTATTAGAATCCAAGCTATTGGATTCTACCTCTAATGCAGCTTCTTGCATGTTTAATAAGGTGACTGGTCTTCTCTCTCTTAGATGTAAAGAGAATTCATGATCAAAGGCATTTGCATAAGTAAGATTTGCCGAAGTTTCAGAGGATTTAATTTCTTCTGGAATCCTACCATACATCTTGTTAAATCTTTTAGAAAAAACTTCTATGGTTTCATCATTTTTCCTCCTCAAGGCTCCAAATTCTATAATATAATAAGTGTGGTCCTTTGTGTCACCCCGTTGCCTCATAAATACATCATGTAGCTCCTCTATCAAGGTCATTGAATTTGTTGGTAGTTCCCTGAACCACTTCCTAACTTCCCCATCCAAACTCTGCACAAACATCCTCATCCATACATCTTTTGCTTCAATATTTTGGTTGTCTTCATAACTAAGAAATGTATCCTAGTGTTCTTCGGTTGTTGTCTTACCCTGACCATTGAACCTAGGTAAATACTTATGATAATCCCCTCCAGGTAGGGCATTCAATGGTTGAGGAAGGACTAATGGAGCATACCTAGCGGCTACCATTTTATCCATCATATCTAAAGGTTTATCCATCATATCTAAAGGTTGTTGTCCTGCCATTTTAGAACTACTATGGTTTGATGAAGGAAAAGGTTTATTTACTAGATTGAAACTTGGTTGAAAAGGTATTTTACTGGCTTTGAATTGAAACAATGGGATCTTTCCAGGAGACTGAGTTTTCACTTTTTTAAAGGACTATCGATCAGTAAAAACTTGGAAGCTGCTAACTGGTATAGGAGATATTGACCATCACAGACTTTCTTTTTTCCTCCTCTAAATGTGAAAAAGGTGATACTAGGTCAAAAATATCAGAAGCACATAAAAAAGGAGAAAACTGGGATTTCTGAATTTTTCTAGCTCCCTTCAAAATATGTTCTGGATCAGAGACACCTTGATGCAAAGGTGAAGTAGGGTTTCTTCTGGTTCCAAACGTTTTGGTAGCCACTGTGGACCCTATTTGGTGAAAATGTAGTCTAAATGAGTTGCAGATTTTGCTCACCTCTCAAAATTAGTTGGATGATAAAAACACAGGGAAGATATACTTTAATTTCTTCCCCGGAAATGGCACCAAAGATGTTTGTGCTAAAAATTGTTCCTAGACTACCACAAGAATAAGCTAACACAATCTCAAAAAGAAAACAAAATGAAATTGGTTTTTGAATGGTTTTGGTTTAAATATTTATCAACAAGGAGGTAAAACATAAACAAGCTAACATAGAACTAAATCATGAACAACTTTAATAAACGGGGGATCAAAAACATCTCAATAATCCATAAACATTACACATGAAATGCCGATTCCACCCACAAAATACAAGCATTTACATGAATAAAACCTTTAAACAAGAAATGAAGATTGTATATTGAGGAATCAACCATATTAGAAATGAAACAACATGACAGGTAAAAAGGCATATCAGTTTGTATATAATCAATAACAGTCATCAACTTACATAAGAGTTATAAGTGCTAGTTTGAGATATCACAACTTAAAATCCTTTCCTTGAGTCAAAATTACAACCCTTGCATTGTATATTTTTTACACCAGTTCAAAATATTCAAAATGGTTCTCTGCAACGATGAAATTAGCAGCCAAGCAAATTCGTAACAAACAAGTTTACAATTTTTTCAATAATACAACAAAACCAACACCGTGTTAATGCAAACCATGACACTGTCAATGATTTTAATACCTTGTTACATAGCTGTCATGATGATGAACTGAACTCCTAAATATGCGCCATTATATCTTCGATAAGTGTTCAAAAACCTTCAATACTTTACTCTGCAACCGCCACGATCTCCAACCGCTTCCTTCAATAACTTTACCAAATGAAAACCTGATAGCTATGACCATGATCCTTGCAGCTTCTCATACACCTATTATAATCAACACTAAGTTTTGAATATGCGCTATCATAAGTGTTTACAAAATTCCACCAATTTTGATTTCAAACAGCCATAATTCTCAATAATATTTGCCTCCTCTCATACACTTGTCATAATGATCATTGAGCTCTAAACACATATCCTTTTGTCTTCATAGGTGTTAAACATCTCATACCGTCTTCAATTACAAAGCACCACCATTATTTTCCATAATTTCACAGGTTCGAGATTCTTGTAGCGCCTTTGTTCATTAACTTCTGACCCTGCACTACAGGGATCTCCCTTTTGCATATTTTTTAACCAAGGCTTAAAAACAAAGGTTAGTTTTAAGCTAAAAATTTGAATCAAACTTTATTATAAGTTTTTGAGACCTTAAAGATATATATATTAACTAATAATCCCAAAGAACAAACCTTAAAACTAAAATAATGAAATAATCAAACCATTAAAAGCATTAAATCAAACAAAAGTAATGATTGTCAAAAATTCTCAAAACCAACTTAAAATGTAAAATCATAGTAAACCAATGCTTTGAAAAAAATAAAACAAATAACCTAATAACAACATCTAGTTATAAAAAGCCCCATGTGAGATGGCATGTAGGCTCAAGTCTTATATTTGGTCAGTGACTTGAAATGGTATAAATAGGGAGGCACTCTCCCTCATTTATACACATTTTACACACTCTCTAAGGTACATGAGAGAGAGAGACAGTCAGAGGAGGAGAGAAAGATAGCTGTTGAACATTTCTTATTACTGCTTTTGATCATCTTACTATTCTGAAGAAGTTTGTGGGGTTTTCTCCTTTATTGTTTCCCCGATGAAAATCTTTGTGTCTTGTGTATCTTTTATATCTTATGCATTTTTTTGTACTTGTTATTCTTTCAGATAAAGATACTTGATAATCTAATCAGATCTTAAGAAAATATAACAATGAATCTTCAATTGTGGAGATGATCTTGTGGTGTATCATGATTGAAGTCTCATGTTGTATTAAGATTGTAGACTTGAGTTGTATCAGATTCTAGACTTGTGTTGTATCAATTCATGTGGTTATACTATGTGATATTGCAAGTCATGGTCACTGAGTGCTATAAGTCTCCTATAGGGATTATCTACCCCTAGAGTGAATTACTTTAGCATATGACTATATGGCTCGAGGTAATATATATGATCATTAGTATGGAACAATTATTCTGAGTATGATATGATAAGATGGATAAATAATTAATACATATATTGACCATGCAATAATTAATTAATGATAATGAGATAAAGTATAAAGAAAGAGAATGGATTGAATTCCCTATATTTACCTCCGAGTGAACTCAAGTTGTAAAGGATTCAGTTAAAGCCTTACTTGTAAATAAATAATGTATCAGTTAAGTAAGGAATCTCTTCGAGATTCATGCAAAGATAAAAATAGTAAATAATGTAATTGAATTAATAAAGACGGAAATGCATTGATTGCAAGTGGCAAGCCCGATCTTGTAGTTTATGGTCGAATTTTCCTAACGAACCCAAATTTACCAAGAAGATTTGAGTTAAATGGACCTCTCAACAAATACGACATAAACACTTTCTACATTCCTGATCCTGTAATTGGCTACACGAACTATCCATTCTTGGAGTGAAGTATCCATGGATGTAGTTTCAATTTTCCACGGACTATCCATTCATGGAGTGAACTCTCCATGGATGTAGCTTCAATTATCCAAGGATATATAGGGATTCTTCATCAGTTCCTCGAACCAATAAGAAATATATCTATGTTTCTACTGCTGGTTTCCTTCTCAATCTTATCAATATGGCATATTGCTATCTTGTCCATTTACGATATTAAGTGTATTTTATTGTTTGAAGGTGTAAGTCAGTTTCTAAAGGTGAGGTTATTTAGTAGTTTTTGGCATACTTCTGGAAATATTGTATTGTTTTAAGATGAACGGTGTTTAACCATTGTCTAGGGTGTATAATATGCAGTGTATGTATTGTTTTGTTAGAAGGTGAAGGACATCTAGAAATTATTTTATGGTCTAGGATGTTTGACGTTGTGCAAAATTGGTCAAGAGTGATCTAAACTTTTCATATTAAAATGCGAATGCCAATATTTAATAAACATTAAATTATACATTGATTTATTCAATAAAAAAAATCACAAAAATAACATCGTTTTCAAAGTTGATTTCGTTGTTAATGTTTTCTCGCAGAAAGTTACCTTCTTATTATTCCCTGCCCTCGGCAAGCAGGGACTATATGAATCGGCTTGCCGCCGATTTCAATTAATATGCACTAAACCCAAAAACATCTTTCAACAATTATCCTAAGTTTTTCAATCTGCCATGTCGGTTCAATTAATAGACACAAAAATCAAAACATTTTTTAATACTTGTTTTTTCATTCCACCAATTAAAAAAATTGAGGCCTTATTTGGCCTCATATCGAGGCATTCTCAATTTTATATGTTTCAAACTTAGAGTTGAAGTATTCACTAAATTGATATTTTGTGTGTTACTTTTTTCATTTACTATAATGCTATCTCCAAGATAGCATTAGTTAGGAAACATAAAATGTTACTAAAATTGTATAAAATGTTACTAAAATTGTCAAGAGTTTATTGTTGTAGTCCACTCCTACAACTCGAGCATGTGGATTCCTTTTTGATGCATGCAATTTTTCCATGTGTTTACCCTCATGGCTCTGGGCATGCATGTTTGCCATGTGTTCACAGGCATGGCTTTGCGAAGCTTCTCAAGCATGTTAGCATGTTATGCCAATCTTCATGGCAATCCCAGGACTATCTTGCTCTAATATTTTCCCGGATTTTTTCTCAGCTTCTCAAGCCCAGGACGATCTTTCTCTCACAGTGTTCTCAAGCCCCGGGAAATCTCTTGAAGCGGATGTACCTATCAAGCATGAGAAACATAGTGAGGCTTAGGTAATCTTAATCAGCTCTACATTCAGACATTGCTGCAATGTAACCCACATATTCAAGATAGGGACATGAATGTACTTACCATTTGAGGGAATCTGGTTGTTGTTGTATCCATGGTTTCAGTTTGAGGAGATGGCTCAGGTGATAATCTTTCAAGCTACTGGTGATTTGTACGCCATGAGATTGACATTTGCAAGGCTTCTATTGAAAAATCCAAATCTACGAAACAGGTACGACAACACACCTGGATAACTTCTACAATATTACCTGTAAGGACAACTGTAACAAGTTCGTTGCAATGTCCTTTGATCCTGTCAAAGAGCTCTCCACCCTTGCAAAGCTCTAACAATACATGAAGGCGCCCTTAATATTACCTGTAAGGACAACTACAACACGCTCGCTGTAATGTCCTCTGATCCCGTCAAAGAGCTCTCCACCCTCGCAGAGCTCCAATAATATATGAAGGCGCCATAGATTAAGGGAGACCAATGAATGGCCATGGAGGACAGTGAGATACAGTAAGTGTTATACCTAGTTGAAGGATTATTATCAGGTCAGACCAACATAGATCTGATTCATGCATTCTTTAAACAATTAACATATTCATGTAATTTATTCATGTAATTGCAAAATTGAATAAAGACAAGAAGGATTAGAGGCTTATCTCTGCAAGAAGAGTATCTTCGTAGTTCTATGTCAGCTACCCCTGAGCCAAGATAGAGTGCCACATGCCTTCTATGTGAGCATGCCTTCTGTTCTTACCAGCCCACGAGCACACCTGCCAAGCATGCATGCCTTCTGTTCTTACCAGCACACCTGCCAAGGAACATCACACCTGGCAAGGTTCCAAGGAGCGTGATCTGGTTTACCTGTTGCTATACCAGAACGTGGAAGGCGGTGAGAAACCCATTAAAACAAATCCTTTCTCACCATAAATGTTGACGGTTTGTGATTATCTGCAAAATCCCTAGATGCAATGCCTTCTGGCGATTGGTCACCATTTCAAGCTCTGCTTTTTTGTGTTATTTTGTTGGAATTTTGATGAATTTAGCAGGGTTTCATAAGGTGTCATGCTTTATTTGTCCTTCGATCTCATAAATATGGTGTATTTAATGGAATTTCCTGTTCTAGCGGGTTTTCTAGTGATTTTGCAGTTTTTTGTTTTTGATTTGTTTAAGAGATGAGGATGGTGGCTTCAGGTATTCGAAATGACCAAATTTGAGTCATTGTATGGATGATTCTTTCTCAATATTTGCATCTCTTTGATCACAAAATCAAGTTGACTGTTTTCATGATGCAGGGATTTGTCAGCCTAGAAGGGGATTTTGTTTGAGGGCACGTGAAGAATATGGGCGTTGAGATTTTGGGATCTGATCATACGAAAGGTCAAACGATTTCAATAATGGAAAATGCTGATGGAGACTGAGCTCAAACAATCAAGAGTAACAATATCAAACAATTTCCTGCTCCCGCAGCAGCTGAATATAGTAAACCTGCTTTTCCGGGCGTACCAAATGGATCTCTAAAAGTTGACGATGGAGGGCAGGAAACTGCTTTAGACAATGGTGTCCCTAAGGATGTCAAGGATGAGTGGCCTGCTCCAAAGGAAATTCACACATTTTATTATGTTAAGTTTAGATCTTATGAAGATCTACAGTTAAAGCTGAAAACTGATCAGGCTGAAAATCAAGCTCGCTATCAAATAATTGAAGCCTTGAGAGCTAAAAGGGTCAGTTTGCAGTTTTGTTGTTGCTGGTGATGTCTTTTATTTTTTTCATTACTTGTTCGTCTAGTTTATGATCTAAGTATGCATTTTCTATTTAGAAAATGACAATAAAGCACTTGAATCTTGATTTTGATGAGTGTAATTCTTTTGGCTTCTTGCATAGTAACCATTTAACCAAAATGTCTATGCAGAGCGAAAGGGCAGAGGTGATCGAAAAGCTAAGATTTTTAAGCAGTGAAGAAAGGATTTATAGGAAAAGACTGGAAGAGAAGAAAAAAGAAATGGAACCCCTTCAGGCAGTATTAGGTAAATTCAAGAGTGCAAATATTTCCTCTAGGGAGAAAGGTCAGGGTTTGTGCTCTTCTGAAAGGAGCTAAATCGAAAGGTATGATGTTCACTTCTTATCTCTTTAGTTTTTCAAATATAACTTGCATGATTTTGGTGCTGAAGGTTAATTTCCAAACAGTACGAGTATCCAAATTGTATTGTGGAATGGTTTTTTCAGACAGTTATTTTATTTTGAGCACTGAAAAAGTTGAGATCTTTTGGTCAGTTTGGACTTTTCCTTATTGTACAGTTGTCTTGGACAGATACAAAGTTTATAGTTTAGAATAGATACAAAGTTTACAGTTTAGAATAGAGCACAACAACTATATGCAGGTAGAGGACAAGCAGATGATTCGAGAAATAAAACAACTTGAAAATACTTGAAAATACTTGAACATGGCCTTAGCGCTTCCCTTCACGGCCTTAAAGTCGTCGAGGCAGGAATGTCTCCACGCTACTCATATGAAACTTGAACATATTCTACGGCAACTTCTGCAGCTCCAGTAGAGATTGGTGCAGCGTCTTGATAATACGTTAGGCTTGCTGGGCACCTGATAATACGTTAGGCCTGCTGGGCACCAAGCTTACTATGAATTTCAAGCCCTAAATGGGGGATTTGCTGTAATGAGCTCTAGCAAAACAGTTATAAGAAAACTATAGACATCGCTCTTAGCTGCAAGCAATGCCCTCTATGGACTGCCAGGGGGACTCCTTGAAACTTCCCTTGAACCTGCGCTAGCTGAGCTTCTGAAATCTGCCTTCATGCAGTTAGTGCATGCCTTAAACGTGGCAAAGGGCGTGTTTTTTAACAATGTTTATAAGGAAATTGTGAGTAAGCGCTAGTCTCGACATTTAGTTTTTAGTTTTTTATATTTTTAAATAATGTACAGACTTCTCTATATTGTCGACAGCGAATGGTTGGGATAGCATATTTTTCCAGAATTTTTAAAATTTTCCAAAATTGAGAGAGACAGCTCATTAATCATAAGCTTCTTATCCCAAGAAAGCAAGGAAATGAGAAGCATTTTTGTGCCAAGTTATAAAATACATATCAAAATAATGACAAAACGATTTACAAAACCAATATCAAAATTTTCGATTTGATTTACCAAACCAATATCAAAATTTTCGATTCTATTTTATGTTCCTTCTGAAATTCTAATCACACTCACTTATATTTATATTAATAATAATATCATGGTCCAGAGGTCCCTAAAGTTTGAGTTTGCCTTGGACATCGAAAGATGGCAAAACATGCATGACTCATCTCCAGCTTCAATGCGTTGAATATTTTAAAGTTGATTGGGAGTCATCCATCTCAGCTAGCAACGTTTTTAAAAAGTTGTTGTTGTTTAAGCATGTAATCGGCGGTCCAGCAAAAGCTCCATGGAATTTGTGTAAGCCTGTATAAACTATTTTCGCCAAAGGCATAAACGGTTTGTAAAAATATGGATATATTTTCCCAAAGCATCAACATCTGAATCAGAATCAGATAAAAAGTTTGAATGCTTTTTTGTTATAGAAAAGGTGCATGGACAGTGGCATCTACTGTAAAGCAACACCTGGTGCAGTGCAATTAACTGATCGTTGGAAGCTATAAACTATCAGGAAAATGAGGGAAATTCTTTTTGTCTGTTGCCTGTCTATTTGTTTCAAAAAATCCCCTCATCATTTAAGTACCACAGTTCTCTGTCAATTCCAAGGGTTTCTAGCGCCTTCAATTCTCAGTTGGTGGACAGTGATTTTTGGCCACTTGAAAGCGATATAGCCATCGCTTTACATACTGTAACACATTATAAAGTGGAAGATGATTTTTTCAATAGTTCATGGGTTTATCAGGAGTCGAGATCTCTCCGAGAGAATTGCAAATCTAAGCAAAATGCTTCTGCGACGAGTTTTGCATATAGGATTGTCAGAATGGCTTCTTTATGCTTTGTTCTGTTTCATGTTATTTCAAATTCCAAGTCCAATCTCAGCAGGTGTACTGAGGCACACATTTAATGTATGGCAAGTTCATGTTTAGGTTTGCTTACTTTCATCTTGGAAGCATAACGATAAGATAGCAAAATTTGACCTAATTGAACTATGTCTATTTAATGTACTTACAAGAAACGGTGAAGGAAAAGTTCTCTTTAACTATCCATTTCTTATAAAAAAATTCAATAATATTTGAAAATCACTCTGAGTGTGAGTGATCATATAACTAAAGTTCAATTTTTTCAATTAGTGTAAAGCACTTTTCTTTATTTAAAGACAAGCTCATCAAAAAGGGCAAGAAATACGAATCTGTGCCCCTCGATAAATACGAACTTGTCAACTTTTGCACTATCCATCTATTTATCTGCGGGAGCACGTGAAGAGCAACTATCAGTAATGAGACTTAGGGATTATGTACTATGATCATTAGATTTTTGCTTTTTTCTTTTTACTTAGGCAGGGACTTGCTGCTTAGCAGCCCATCTTGTTATAATAGAAATGTCATCATTGTTCAAAGTTGATTTCTATGTTTTAATATTATGTATCATTGTTCAAAGTTACTTTTCTGTTTTAATAGTATGTCATCATGTTTCAAAGTTTATGTTTTAATAGTATGTCATCATGTTTCAAAGTTTATTTTTATGTTTTAATATTATGTATCAAGACTTCAATTGGTTGCCAACGCCTATTTTTGGCAAGCATACTTATTTTTGAAGTTATAATGCTTAATATTTCCATTATTCATTTTTATATGAATCTATTTCTTATTGGAAGAAATTTAGTTTACTGCTTTATTTAAGTATGATGCTTAATCTTTTCATTATACACTTTTATAAGAATCCATTGTTCATTGGAAGAAATTTAATTTATTACTTTTATATGGAACATAAACAATTTGAAATTATTTTGTTTTGTTTTGGTGTAGTTTTCTACACTTTATATTCCATCATTAAACTCATATATAAATTTATCATCTTATTTAGGAGACATGATATCTTTAATAAAACTCTAAGGCAATAAGGCAGTTACTTAGTGTAGCATCATTAAACTTATAGATCCACTTGTGGTGTAGGTACTTTCTTATCTACATGTACTAAAAGTATCAAGATTTCTTTTTCAAGAAGAAAAAATTATAACTTGTTATTTAATCAAAAATCAAAGTTACAAATCCAAGGAAAAATACATAATCTCCATGCCATAGTATCAATATTATATCTGCATCTTCCAACTGACAAGTTACCTCCAACACATATATTGCCAGGTAAATCCATACATAATGACACCAATCATGAATAACAACATTTAAACTAAGTCAAAAACTACTAAAAATCAGAGACAAGGAAACCCCATTCAAAACAAAGAACAAGAACCAACATCCACTAGGATCTCAGGAGAGTATTCCTAAAAACAATTCTCTCCATCCATGGGCCCAATAGCCATTTTGGAGAGATAATAAGCCTGCATATTCAACTCCCTAAGGACATTATCAAAATCGATTACTAAAAAATCCTCCTTTAAAGATAAAATCATGTTTAACCAATGTTACAAGTTCAACATATGCATCACATAATGGCCATTTTCCCAGTTGATGACTACCTTTGAGTCTCCAAAGATTTTAATGCAAATAACACCCCTCTTTCTAGCAAACCATAAAAGGCCTCAACATGCCAAAAACTATGGATTAGTATTGGAGACATTACCCACAACCACCCTTAGCCGAATTTGATGATGCGTTTTGATGTTTAGAATCATCCCAGCTCCACACAGTCCATCCTTGGCAGCTCCATCAAAGAAACCAATAAAAATGCCATCGAAGCCATTGATGCATCTAATCTTCTCTTTAGAGTTTAAAGAAGAAAAATCTTTGAGTGCACTGAGAACTCAAATACATACAATATCAACTGAAGGTTTTATATCGTCAAAGATGCACTGGTTTATGGATTTCTAGATCTCACACATGAGGAGAATATGCAATATTTTATATCTCACTCTTGACTGAAACCAATAATAAAGACAATCAATGAAGTTATTATTTCCCCACTTATCCTTAAGCCTGAGTTTATGTTTTAGCACCTACTAAATACCTCCGAAAAAAATACACTGACAAAATAAATTATTGACATTCTTAGACTATGTTAGACATAACACATATCTACCTGGCCCGACAAACCCATGTTTTAATAAGTTATCCCAAGAGAATATTTTTTTATGAATACACAACCAAATAAAACATTTGATTTTAAGTGGAACCTTCAATTTCCACAACTTAGCAGACCATCACTCTCTAGAAAATATCCCCTCCTAAGCAATAATGGCTTCATAATCTTTTTTCACAGTCATCTTTCCATTCACATCACCCCAATCCCATACCAAATAATCAATATCCTTCGAAAAAAGTATCC
Source organism: Pseudotsuga menziesii (assembly GCA_001517045.1). Lineage (NCBI taxonomy): Eukaryota > Viridiplantae > Streptophyta > Pinopsida > Pinales > Pinaceae > Pseudotsuga > Pseudotsuga menziesii. The sequence continues at coordinate 135,025 of LPNX010121561.1, forward strand.
TCGCGATATTTAGGGCCTTTGTAAAATTGTTCCACTCCTCTACAACTTCCTCCGTTAAGCTCAACCCATTGGCCTGACACTAATACGAAGAGTAGAAACAAATTACATAAAAAACTAGAGCCATTATAAACGCCCACAATAGGATTGATTCCCAAGAATATTTGCATGCCATTTCCCACTCGCCATTTTAGCCAACTTCCAAGTACCAGAAAATCCTTGAGGATCCCTTTCCATATAATGGAAGCATTTGATGCCACCAATATTGGCTTCTCAGTCCACATAATAACCAACGCTCATTTTAAATATTTTACCTAAATGGTTCTACTCCAAAGACCAGAAACAAACAGGCTTCTCCACAAAATTTTGGCCCATAGAACAAGACTGAACCACTCAAGTTTTTGTGCCCCAACCCCCCAAAAATTTTGGAAGGGATAATATTTTCCAAGAATACAAATGAACCTTAGAGATTTGATGCCCTCCAGATCATAAAAAATGAAAAATATTTTTGTGAATGTTATTTATCACAGCCATAGGAACCACAATAAGGGAAAACCAATAAACCGATAGGATTTGAAGCACTGAATTAACCAAAACCAATATCCCTCCAATAGACAACCACCGAAAGGTATAATTCTTGATCCTTTGATTGATCTTCTGCTCAAGCCATTTTCAATCCCCCAATCTATAACAATTTACCTTCAATTGATAGCCTAGATATTTAAAACTATGGTTAAGATTCACCATTTTATATGGAAATGGATCTTTGATGCATGTTATAGAGAAAATTTTCCTATGGATTGGGGTGGACCATAACAAAGAGGATGACACCAAAAATCACATCCATTCTCAAATATTCTAGATAATTTAAATAAGCTAACAACTAAGGAATAGAAACAGTACCTCAATCAAATGTTTGATGAAGACTAGCATTGAGCTCATGATCAAATGCTCGTCCCTACAATTTTCCCTCAACAACAACTATATATCCAAGCATAAAATATATTAAATGTTAGCATTCAAACTAGCATAATACATTTAAACATGTATAAATAAACTATACCCACTAATACAAATATAAACAATTGCACATGAAATTTGGACGAGAAATGGATATTTCTAGTAATGTGAAAACATAGATACAATGTGAAAAGCTCTGCCGACAACTCATTGAAACTGAGAAATCGAGTTCCTCCACCACTTAAATCCTCCATATCAAGGCAAGCTATCAAACACAATGGAGAGCTTGGGAGACGAACATAAAGATTTATATCAACAAGGACAAAGGGATGCAGACTCAAGTATATGGAAATGGGTAAAAATATCACTATAGGTTCCTTACTCTCCAAGTTTCTTCCTCATCTAATGCTTCACAATGGCTCAATATATGGCCCTCAAATGGAAAATGAAGGGTTGAATCGAAGCATTTCCAGGCACATGGAAAGCCAAGGATCAAGGTATTCGTACTTGATGAGAAAAGCTCCAAATATTTTTTGTTTTTTAGCATAAAACCCGATGTACATGGGATGTAATAGTGCAAGCTACGTATACACAAGTTGTATAAGTGTTGACCTGCATGTATCTTCAAAAATGAATTTCTTAGGGTTGTACTGAAGCATAAAGGCTATAGTGAGTAAGGGGGGTATAGTGAGTCTGCATAGGAATAAGGGAAGGCCATCAAGGCATGAAACATAATGTGTGACAAATCACACTATAACAAATTCCCCCTAATGTGTGAGGTCAGAGGGGTACACAATGGTTGAAATACACTATAATAGTCCCAAAAGTGGAGTAGTGAATATCCAAGTGGAAGAACTAGCCACCCGCCATCATAATGATAACTCTGTATACATGACTCCAGATCTGGAGTACATATAGTAGTCCCAGATACATATAAGTACAATGGCCATGAATAGGAATAATAGACATATGTCATAAGTGGTCACAACCAAATACAATACACATTGGATTCTAGTATCCATACTGAATGAAGACATCTGGTACATGATAAGGTACACTGCTATGGTATGAGAACTGTAATATAATAGGTATTTTCATGATCAAGGTAGTATCATATATAGAATGCCACCATACCTGTGAGGTCTTCTACATAAACCATCGATGTTACATGTCTCATCACATGAATAAAGTTATTGAGATCAAACAAGATGAAACATCATCTGATTACCGATCATTGATGTATACCATTAATAGATGCGAGACAACCCACTGATGATGAAAATGGGTGTCAATGTACCAAGGGCATTAAACAAGTGTGAATAGAGGTGTTGAGGTTGAACACTTGAAGAATCCATCGATTAGGGGACATTGATGTATTCCCAAATCTATCGATGGCGAGAGAACCTACCACTGATGGCTACAAGTTTCAAGGAACTCAATTAAATCTAGATCTCAATTCCATAACAAATGAGATGAAGTTGATGGAATGAAATCTGTTGTAAGGAGGGTGTCAATGAATCCCACATCAACCAACATGAGGTACACAGAATGGATGGATAGTTTGGAAGAACTCGGATGAACAATATGTACATGAACTAGTAAGCATGTATGTCTCTCACGCATACTGGGTGCAAGTAGCATGCGAAAGAGACCGTCTGAATAATATCCAATGATGAAAACTACTGGCATAGGTGAGGAAACCATCAATAGGGTCTAATGTAATCCAAGTCACAACATGAATCCCATTGTGTGATTATATTTCTTGTTGTCGAACATAAAGGAAACCACTTGGTCAACGACCAATGATGAGATGTCATACGTTGAGTTCAAGGTCACCTACCAATGATGAAAGTAGTCCCAGGGTTCCAGGTAGGACCACAACTCTATGATGTATTGGGAATGACCAACATGCAAGGTAAATCTAACTGAGGAATGCCCGACTCAATCTAAATACTTCCTTCGAACAAGAGCATAAGTAATATGGAGACACTTAGGCAACATAGACTCAATGTGCAAACTAGGACAACTCTGTGACAAAGGATGCATCTGACGGAGGCTCCATGGGGACTGGAATCTTAACCAATCGATGGAGAAAACTATGAATAACGAGTACAACTCCTAAGGTCATACTAGAAACATGACCCATGATGAATAGACTCATAAACTATGCTCTTTTTGAAGGTGACACATTAACTGCCAATATAAGACAATATCATTTCTTGTCCAAATTTTTATGTTTTTTTTTTGTCTTTTTCATATTATAAATCTTGAAAAAGAATTAAAAGTTCTTATAGTACAAGGGAGAGGAAACAAATGCCGCGGTCAATAAATCTACTTCCAAGTAGTGGAACATACCTATGCTCAATGCAAGGAAGTGCACGCAGGATAAGGACATTCATGGGGATGTTTCCTCTCAAGTGAGTGGTAATGAAATTGCAGAGGATAAAAAGTAAGCTCTACTTGGATAGAATTGAGACAATATTGGACAATTTGTCTTATAATTTTGAAGCAGTTTGTTGTAATTAAGCTCAATAAGGCAAGCGAACACATGCAATGAATTTACAACATGATATAAAACGAGATTCCCTAAGGAATAAATACAACATAAAAGATAAGAAAGAACATGAACTCTCTATTTGAAGGCATGGTGGGGCTACCAGGGACTCCCATACCTAAGGAGGAAGCTCAACATGGGCTCCTATGGAAAAGAGATATCTAACTAGGGTACCTATGGTTGGGGGAGCTCTACCACTTACATAATGACACTTCTAGTAGTTGAGGGATGGTTTCGTGTTGTTAAGAAGTAGGTTTGTACCTATGGTTAATGTTACATAGTCATGGGATAATGCAAAATTGCACACGAAATATGATCCTATCCTATATGCTAGTTCAAGTTTATACATTCCATGGGCATGAACAAGTTCAGAAACGATAAAAATCCACTAAGGCTTAGGGAAACTACATAAAAAATGGACCTTGCACAACAATATTCGTCCAAAACAATTGTAAATAATAAATAGAGGGTCTAAACTATAGGAAAGTGGGTAATTTTTTTTAATAAATAGTAAAAATTTGACCATTTACCATACCATTTGGTTTTTTACCCCTCAGTGATTTTAGATCTCTTTGGACCCTTAAACTTCAAAGGCATATTATGGGAGCTACGAGCCACGAAATCGATAACTGTCAGGACTGGGTAATTTCTCATTCCATGCTCTTTTAATTCATTGATTTCATTTCAAATTTCCATTGTGAATTTTTAAGTTTTTTTCCACGAAAAGTATGGTTTTCGGCCCACACGGGTGATATTGAGTCATTAGATTACGTATAGGGACATAGATACAAGGAAAAAGAAAATCCTTCCTGCATGGCCACGCATCTGTCAACATTGTGACCCGCATATAATTCCATGGATGTTGTTTTTTAAATAAAAAAACTCACAAAACCTCTTATCCTTTGCAAGATAGTGCTCGAATAAGAGGTGAGAGAGCATGAATACGTTGATAGATTTGTGCATGGTGATTTAATTTCCCAATAATCATTGCAAATATGTGGGATCTACATTTTTTTGAACCTTGGGAGCATGATGGATCAACCAAGACTATTACAAATTACTGTAAATTGTTGGGATCCAAACATGGAGGAGTTCTTAATAGATGGGATTCCACTGAGACTTGAGGTAGAATATATTTATTTCATCATTGGACTATCCTATCGAGGAAAAGTAGTAAACCTTAGGGATCATGGAGCAGGTGGGGTATGAGTATTGACGAGTATATAATTGTATATTGCCTTCATGACAATGAGAAGGTGGGAGGTCAATTCCCCATCAATGTGATGTAGAGCCTTAGTCTGAAAGTGATCATTCTAGTTCTATCTAGAATATAAGGATTGACATCCCTACACCAGGAATCATGACCTCTCATGTTCTATGCAATAGAGTGTATGAGGCCTATCATTTATGAATGGAGAAATTTCTTGTTGGGTATCATGAAACATCATATTACGTACTGCAAGCTTGGTCGAATCAAGAATTTTTGGTTCTCCAGTATCCTATGCACTTTCTTCTTTGAGAGGTTACCGAGACTTAGTCCCAGGGTTGAGGTCTCTCCTCATAGTATACGAGATCCAACCCAAACTCACTGGACCGAGGTGATGCAGAGGTTAGGAGGAGGTAGAGCACCTTCTTCATTCATAGATTTTTTTTTCCATTGGTGGCAGGGACAGATCATCGCCATAGATGACTATCCCTATGGACTCCCAAAACCACATTCTTATTAGAAACATTCACCATATAGAAACTCTTAGTAACAATGTAATTTCCTATGGTAAGTTTTATTTGTGGAATCCATGTGTTACAATCCATAGAATTGTTACCGGGGTTGATGACTGTAAACTCATCAAATGTATCAATTGGTAACTTTATCCTCTCCACCAAGGATGAATCAATGAAGTTATGGGTTTCTTCTCCATCCACTAGGATTGCAACCATCTTCCCTTCACTAAAAAAAATTCTGGAATTAGCGTCCCATTTAGCGTCCCTTTTTAGTGTATTTTTTTTACATTGAGTGGTCAAACTAGACGCTAAATGGGACACTTCATGGACAAAACTTAAATCGTCTAAAAAATGTATTTTTTTTCTTCCTAGATAGAATTCTTTATGACCTCCAATATAGTGTCTATTTTTTTGCTTCTAGAATAATGTCCAACTTTTCTTCCTAAACAATGTAGAGATTTGCTTCCTAAATAACGTCCTATTTTTCTTCCAAGAGAGTGTTCACTTTTGCTTCCTAAATGACATCTCTGTTAGCGCCATATTTGCATCCTTAATAGCACCATGTTAACATCTATGTTTGCATCTATGTCCACGCCATATTTGCATCCAAATTAGCATCCAATATTGCATCCATTTGTGATACCACTTTAACATCCAACTTTTCACCACATTTTACTTCCAAATATGTGCTAGTTTTCACTTCCAAATTTGCACCAATTTTTTTTTTCCAGTTTGGTGTTGTGATGGCATAGTCCTTTCTATTTCACAATCCAAAATTGTTATTATTTCAATGATGAATTCCTTTTTCAAAAGAGTTGATCCTAATGACAGGTAATACTAGACCAAAAGACTCTTCCCAAGCAAGTCTCATGTCAGGCCTCACATGGTCTACAAAAAGAGACCAAATAAGGTTACCCACTATCTTCTACTCTTGTAATGAGACACTTAGTAACTATCAGCTTCAAAGTGACCATAATATTACAATTGAAATTATGTGCATGACACTTACAACCTCTAACCAATGAAAATTGGTATCTATTGTTATTGAAAGAGTTTGTCTAACTTGTGGTTTCACCAGTTTGAAGTCAGTTAGATGGGTATCATGTTTTACACCATAGAGAATTAACTGAAGTCATGATAAAGTGTAAACACTCAGTTGTGCACATCCTTGAAGTCATGCTAAAATATATACACTCAATTTTTGTAGCCCATACATTTTAATCCTAAGCCCCACCAACCCAAAATTAGAACACATGAACTTACAAATACAATGTACAAAGTCTTACTCATGTAGTGGCATAAAAGGAGGGACATGGAAAGTATTATCCATGACAAATTCCAATATACCTGATGAATTTCTTATAGAAAAGTACAAAAACATCCAAGGAGAAATAAAAACAACAAATGAATAAAATGACTTTGAATTTTGTGGATATTATCTCTAAATTCCCCAAAAATATCTTATTTAATAATAAGCACTTAGCATGCCCAAACATACCCTCTTACAAGTACTTTAATCCAATGTTTGGGTTAGAGAACTTCAAAGTTGACTAGAAAAATGTTTGGCATAAACATATAATTATGGATACTGATTATGAGAAAATTGTCTACTCGATGAATGTTGTTCAGGAATAAACACCCTTGTAACCTAGGGTCTGGGGTTACCAATGTACTTCTAAAACTTGTATACAATCAGCTTTAAAGTATAGAAAGGAAATAGGAAGAGATGTTGGACTCACCTGATTACCGACGGTTGATCCAAGATTTGTCTTCTCCCGCTCTGCTTCTCTCCAAAGCTTTCAGGGATGCACCTCCTTCACCTGCAAAGAGTGAATTCTCCAAGTACAATCTTATACATGTATATATAACATGTTATATAAACAACATATATAGTGCTTAATCAAATATATTCATCAACCATGATACATGAAAGAGACTCAACACAAAGTTGGAAGAAGAATTATCTTTATTAACAATCACTGAATGAGATAAGTGTACAACCGAACGCCCGAGACAAGGAATCCTCTGCAACCAAAGGATTCTGAGTTCTTCTCCTCCAAAGAATTCTGAAGATATACCACCAGCATAACTTTGCTCTCCAAGATTCATTCTATTAATACCCTCCCCAAGGCCTCTATTTATACTTTGGGAAATAGAGCAGTTTCGAAGGTTGAGGAGGTTGAGACAGTTGAGATGGGCTCAACTAATCTGCATTAATAGTGTTTTATATTTTTTAATGTCGAATGGATGTGTACGCGACTATTGATATAGGAAACCCGTGTATGACATGCAAGTTACTTTAAGGGAAACCCGCGTACAGATCTGTACGTGGGTTGTAATGAGAATAGTCACGTATAGTACGCAGTTTGTCAACAAATATAGTCGCGTATGTACGCAAGTTTCAGTGGATATAGTCGCATACGGAAATCAACATATAGAAAATTAAAATGGCAAGCTGGTTAAAGGGTAAATGCATCTCATGTCATGCCCATCTATAGTGTTTAGGTAAACTTCAATCCTATAGTGTCCTTTTGTGTACCAACATATGGAAAGTCGACACTCAGACGGAGAAGTGCCATTTGGGTTGATAACAATGAACCCTTTGGAAAATTATAATTCCATGAATATAGAATCAATAACTCATCATCATGTGTAGAATTTTAGTCAAATCTCTAATGAAGATAAAATACTACATACAATAGAAGAATGCTTGCATGCAAATAGAACTAAATTAAACATCTCTTTTATGGAGGCAAACTTTTTTTTATCTAATAAAAGAACTTTTCACCTTGCACCGCATCCTATCTAGTGAATAAGACATCTATAAGTATTTTGAGAAATATTTTAGAGGAACCAAAAGAATTTCCAAGAATCAAGGTATTTTTTCTATCCAGAGACATTACCAAAGTATTGAAAACCTCCTCATGCTTTTCAAAATGAGAATATTCCCCTACCAAATCACAATTTGTTGATGCTCAAATGTAACAAGGATGAATGGTATCATATCTTGCATTAGGTGAACAAAAAATACCTAAAATGATAAGATTTTCATGATATATTTTAAACAATATGTGCAACTATATGGGAAAAAATTGAGTCCTTTACCCCACTTAATAGAAACCAAAGTTCTTAATTTTTTCAACTTATTAATAGTTTCTTTGAGACAGCATACCCTTACTTTTTCACCCATATTCTTGTAATCGCTCATTGGTATCCCTTTACAATCAATCCTTACAAGTTCATTTTGTTTGAAGGCTTCATGTACTGTTTGCACGAGGTCACAGTACACACCATTTTTCTCTTCAAGAATATACTAAATGAAACAAAACACGTGCATAAAATGTCAAACTAAATGTCATAAACATAAATATTGTTCTTGTAGACCTCAAAGAATACCAACCTCAGGTTATGTCGCAAAGAAAATGGTCAGATTTAGGAGGAAAAAACAATTCCACAAAATATTGGAATCAAACCACAAAACTAAAGCTCAAACTTCATGTCTGAATCTACTTGTTTCTTGCATCATGCCCTGCTTCCATTTGTATCTTCAAAGAGAATGCAAACAACTTCAGATATTTTGCAAGTTTGTTGCTTCTTGGATTTCTTTCAGTATGCTCTACATCCATTTGTATTTTCCCTTTCTGGAAATATTTCCTATTCCAATTCAAAACACAAATGCATGGGCATTCTTACCAACTACTCATTCCCTTCAAATGGTTCAAGTATAATAACTCTATTAAGTTGAGATCCCTTTAATATAAATAAAAATTAAGCTACCTGCAATTGGAAAAACAACACGGATTAGTTTTCAAGGACTTATAAGAAACTTTACATGCTTCAACACAAGTAAACTGCATTAGTGATAATAAATAACACTTTATAATTATTAGATTGGTTGTTATACTCCATTCTTGAGCAAGAGAATTGTAATTTCAATGAATTCTAAAGATAACTGTGTTCCAGTCTTGTTATGCTCAAACTTCAACATAGCTTCAAAAGTTGGGATTTTCATCCTTTTATCAAAAGAATCAGAATAACACAACTAAAGTGATCAGTTAAGTACATTCTTAATTGCAAGCACATTCTACCCAATTCACTTAGAAAGTCAATTTCATTATAAATCCATCTATGAACAAAAAATATATATGTTTCAAATAACATGGACTTTAAAAAGGATAAATAAACTGAATTTTGAGTGTCTAATTGCATGTTATTGCTCAGATAAATCTATAAAAAACAACAGGATACAAGAAACTTTGTCTGGTAAATAAATTACGAAAAATGTTTAAGTAATATCACTTAGACTTTTCTTGAATTTATCTACATGCCAGTTGTCGCTGATTGTTAAATTAAGATGAGATTCACCCAATTTCTTTGTTGTTTTGCACTAGTTTGTATCAAGCAATGATGTTAACAGAAGTCAAACTAAACTTCGTTGAAACCTATCATTTTTCTTTTGTTCTTAGATAGTTGATAACCATCTATCATCACTTGACTAATTATTTCCATAATTTAATTTAAAAAAGGGTAATATAGAGCTTGTTCATACATGTCTACAAGCTAAGATAAGAATTGAATGAAACAGGAGCATGCAGTCTTATAAAGAACTAGAAAAATGTAATATCCTGATTTTGAACCCTATCGCATTAAAATTGTAAATGATGTCAATATTGTTATTAAATAATCACAAGGAGCTCAAGGCCAAGGACCCATTATTGATTTAGCGTTTTATGTATCGGCAATGAAAATCCATACTTATGGTTCTCGTGCTAGCCAGACACAATATAAATTGAGACATTGTGTAAAAATGCAATTTAATAAAATACCCACAACTAGATATGCAATGCAACAAGATATGGGGGCATGATTTCACAAGGAATAGGGAGAGAAATTATTCAAACCCTTGAGCCAATAGTGTTAAGCCAAATGTTAATGAGAGGGCCCATAAACTCTCAACTATTGATTTTTTCTTATCCACCCAATCATTTAATTCTTCCAGAAGTTGGTTGAGGTAGTTAATGCATTGGGAATGGAGAGGTATGAAAGTCAATTTTGTATTGGGAAAAGCCATCATTTCAGAAAAATCGTTTTTTTCTTATAGAGAAATAAAACACCCAAAAATTGGTTCCCAAACCATTCCTTACCCATGTGTTTTTCTTCCTCATGCAACTGGAGCTATCTAGGCATTTTTCCAATACGTTTTTCTGTAATTCCTTCATTTACTCCATGGCTGGGAACTTGTTTTTGTAGTGCACAGTGACTAGGAAGAGAGATTCATGATTTGGGTGTTTAGGGAGGTCATTTTTACCCTTGTAATGCCCGTATACGTTTGCTGAAATTGAATTGCTCTCCCAGGGTTTATTTTCCCTTCTACCATTTCATTTTTGGTTTCCAAGACATTTTTTTTTCTTCATACCCAACACTTTTGTTTTTTGTTATGTGAATCCCTATTTTGATCTGAACTGATAATAGTGGAAGAGGCCCAGAATTGGATTGATAAACCTAGTGAAGAGAGGAACCTCACAAAAGATCAAGAGGGGTCGGTTAATCTTCTATGCACACCTAGAAGAAAACTAGAAGGGAAGGTATGGCCTGAGGGACTTTGTAGCAGTGAAGGGAATACTTCCTTGTGTTGGGTGTGTAGGTATTGTGGGGACCAATCTAGATAGATCTTGTGTAGGTGTCCATAGCTCTATGGTTGATCTCACTAGCTTATCAATTCTCCCCTTCCAATACCTTTGCACCCTGATAAACCCAACTATAGATTGGCTTGGATGAACCTTGGTGTCTATTCGACTATGTGTGAGCCTGTTGTTCCCTATTTCCTTGTAGAAATCATGCCCAGCTCGAGGTTTGAAGTTGTTTTGAGATATTAATGAGCACAATTGGCTTATGGTTGGGTGGAATGTTGTAGCGACATAGTTAGTTTCTCAGGGAAGCTCAATTTCAAGATAAGTGCTCTCTTGTATTAAATATAGAATGTATTTGTTTTATGAATTATTCTGAACATATTGAATTCTTGAATGAGATTTTATTCCACTGTATATTATTGCATTATGCATCTGCGTATGTTTTTTTTTTCAATGCATTTCTGTTTATGTTCATGGGGATAAATCCCTGGTTATGATGGCAGCGCACAACAGTCGTCGCGTCCTCCCCATTGATGAGAGAGGGGAGGGGACGTGACAACAAAGGTCTCACGTTCCATCCTTGTAACATTTTGAATGCCCACAAATAATATTGACTAAAGTGGGCATTGGAAAGATAGAGACAACCTCAAAGGGCTATTAGGGAGTGACAATGTCTCCCTTAAAAAAAAATTGAACCCTTTCTTGAAGAAGAATGTTGAGGAGAACATACCCCTTGCAAAGTGGATTTAGTCTCGGGCTGCATTTTTTTGTGGAAAATATTTGAATTTTAGTCTTCTCAACATTTATCTACAAGCCTGTAACCTTGCAATTTTGTAGAAAAAATTCAAATTGGTTGATATTCCTCTCACTCAAGTTGCAATATGATCCTATGCCTCATCAACATACCCATTTTGTATATATCCTGTGATAATTCCATTGAAAGACACAATATCTTGTTTAGGAATTTTGTCAAGCACTTGGTGGAATCCTTCAAATTCCCACATTTTATATACATATAGGTAGGTTTGTTCTAGAAATAGATATAAGGTTCAAATCCATCCTTATTCATGTGGTCATGGACTCCCTGACCCCTTTCCAGAACCTTCATATGCACACACACTTGAAGAATACTACCAACAATGTTGTCATAGGCCCAAATGCCATAGTTCATTGTGAAGATAGTATAAGTGGCTTGTTGGTAGTGGTTGTTAGATTTTTATCATTTAAGCAATGTGATCTTAGGATCTTATCTAAGAGAATAACATCCACAACAATAAACATAAGAGACAAGAGACACAAAGAATTTTCCTCAAGGAAACCATAAAGGAGAATACCCTACAACTTCCTCAGATATAGAATGAGCACCAATGGCAGCAATAAAACCCAAAAACATAAAGATGATCTCCAACAACTTGTTCTCTCTCTCTCACTTGAGAGAGCTTCTCCTCTCTCACTCATGCGCCCCAGTGAGTGAGTGAGTCTGTGATAAATAGAGAGGCTCACTCTATTTATATTCTTTTGTTCACTTAATGTCCACTCCAACAAGTCGACCTTACTTAACAATTACTTACCAGGGACGACATCTCTAGGAGATTCTAATAACCCTAATGCCCCACAACTGTGGGGACTTTTCTGTTCGATCAACAAGGAGGGTTAACCTTGACTCAATTGTGGGGACTATTTCCCCAACTTACAATGGAGGGTTAACCTCAATGACTTTACATGACTTGTTTACATTATTGAATCTCCCGTTTGGAACATCAAAGCATGGCATGACTCAATTACATTATAGATACTTCCCAGAATAAACATCAGGGTACAATACATAATATATACAAGTGAATACATTCTTAAGTTACAAATACATCAACACTCCCTCTTAACTAGGAAGGTATTCTCTCGAAACAATTTATCGGCACAAGTCTTCTTCTCTATATCATTTGGATCATCATCAAGTCATCTTTATCTTCAAGTCATCTTCATCTTCAAGTCATATTCATATTCAATTCATCTTCATCGTCAAGTCATCTTCATCAAGTCTGGATCATCACTTTATCTGGATCGTCACTGGATCATCATCGAGTATAGATCATCACTTGATCTGGAGCATCACTGGATCATCATCAAGTATGGATCATCACTTGATCTGGATCATCATAAAGTTTGGATCATCACTTGATCTAGATCATTATCAAGTCTGGATCATCACTGGATCATCATCAAAGTTGGATCATCACTGGATCATCATCATCATCGCTGCTTCCACTATCTCGATCAACTGGTGCTATATCTCAATTCTTCTTATCATAGGAAGTTCTACAGAGCCAACCCTTTTTCATGTTGGTTATAGGCCTAGCCTCTGGGTAGGTCTTCATATTCTTTAACACTTATATCTGACCCAGTCAGAAAGGCCCACCCAGCACTTACATCTGACCATGAGAGGAACACATCCACCATCATGTTAGAAAGGCATGCCCAACACTCACATCTGACCATGGGAGGAACACATCCACCACCATGTCAGAAAGGCCTAGCACTCACATCCATTGGCATGATAGGACACATCAGCTATCATCCAAGGAAAGGATCATCACTTACATCTACTGGCATAGCAGGACACATCATCTACTATCCAGAGAAAGGCACAACACTTATATCTGAACCAGTCAGAAAGGCTCAGCACTTATATCCGACCCAGTCAGAAAGGCCCAGCACTTATATCTGACCCAGTCAGAAAGGCTCAGCACTTACATCCTCTAGCATAGTAGGACACACCATCTACTATCAAAGGAAGGGCTCAACACTTATATCTATTGGCATGGTAGGACACACCATCTACCATCTAGAGAAAGGCTCTGCACTTACATCCGTCAGCATGATAGGACACACCATTTATCATTTGGGGAAAGGATTTGTACTTACATCCATCGGCATGATAGGACACACCATCTATCATCCAGGGAAAGGCTCTGCACTTATATCTAATCATGTGGGAGCCAATCCCACAGTCATATCAGAATGGCTCTGCACTTACATCTGATCATGTGGGAGACAATCCCATAGTTATATCAGAATGGCCCTACACTTACATCTGATCATCTGGGAGCCAATCCAAAAGTCATATAATAATGGCTCTACACTTACATCTGACTATGGAAGGAACCAATCCTATCACCATGTCAGAAGGGCTCATGGACTCATCACTTCCCCTTGGAAGGAACCTCGATCTGGAGAACACCAAGCTTCTCCCTAAAGTACTTGAACTTCACTCTGGCCATTTCTAGCATAGAATCACATCAAGTTTGATTACATCCAAGGATAACCTGTGAGATTCACCAGGACCTATTACATCTGAGGACAACCTATAGGATCGATTACATCTGACAAACCTACGAGCTTCACCAAGATTTATGGTCAAACAACCTGTCTCACCGGATATGCTAGAACTCCCTCTTTTGAGAGATCTCGATCTGGATCATATACTGGAGCTTCACTGCTCCTCTCTGCATCATACAAAAAATTCGAGTCAGATCAACCAAATCAAATAGTAGTTTTCAAAAGAAACATACTACCTCCCAAATAGCAAGTGGCAACACATTTTTCCTCGACTGTACTCAGTTCCACGTAGGACTGCTTCCTGCTACACCAAGAAGTGCTCTTCCTATCAATGGCACTGCCTACCCAATCTGAATCCACATAACCCTCTAGGTTAATCTTCAGATTCGTATCATACTTGAGCCCATACTCAACTGTACCCTTCAGGTACCTCACGGCATGCTTTGCAGCCATCAGGTGAACATGTCTCAATGTGTTCACAGCAAAGCAAATATCTGGTCTTGTATTCGTCAGGTACATCAAGGAACAAATCATCTGATGATACCTCATGGCATCAACCATCTTTGATGAAGAAACACTCAATAGCTTCAGGTTCGATGCCATAGGTGTGGTCATGGCCTTGCAGTCCATCATCCTAAAACTCTTCAGGATCTCTACTGCATACTTTCCTTGTCCTAGGGAGATTCCATCCCCATTCTGCCACACCTCCATGCCTAGAAATTAGTGCATCATATCCAAGTCCTTCATCTCGAACTCGGCAGCAAGTCTCCTTCTTGCAACTTTAATGAGTTCCTCTTTTCTATCAGGAACAAGTCGTCGACATGTAACAAGAGCATCACTGGTATTCTGCCTTCAACCTTGAAGCAAAGGTAAATCCTAGATTCATCAATAATCTTTCCATTCTGTTGTACCATGTCGAACCTCAGGATCTTCTGTAGTCACTCCCTCTGAAGCGGAGCATCATTCTCCCTCTTCCTTTCGTACTTTATACATTGAAACATTATGTACTGGAGTGACAAGTAGCTTCCTCTGCTATTAATATTCTATGTATCCATCTAGGATCGTTGGATACCAATATCCTATATCTTGAACCTTTTAAAAATTTCTTCTCACACCCATATATGAGATTGTCATCCTTTATAGGCTTTCATCTTCAACCTTGTAGCAAAGGTTAAGATCTTCATCACTCTAGGTGATATTAAAGCTCCTCATATATATGTTATCCCACGGGTGTCTTCTGAGCTCGTACAAGGCATTCTTTAATTTGCACACATGAATCTGCCTATCATGTGCCTCAACTCCCACTGGACGCAAATGTCTCTTCATATGTTATGCCTTCTTTCCGTGAGAAGCCTCGTGCTACGAATACTACCTTGTATCCCTCGATGTTGTCATATACTGCATGCTGGATCTTGTAGATCTGTATGGAATATACTACGGACTTCCCTTCAGGTCTCGATACTGCATCCTAGACATCATTCTTCTTGAACTGGTATTCTCCTTCCCTTTCTTCTTGGCTACTTCTTCAAAGCTGGAAGGCTCTGCATCAATGATGTCGCTCAATAGTGTCACATAACTAGAGTGTCTTTGAGGCCTCTTTCTTTATTTGAAAGTATCGTCATATTATCCTTCATCTTGGGTTCTTTCTTGAATTGTCATCACTTGTTCTTCGGAACACATCTCATCCTTCTTTTCTTGTAGGTGATTGTACGTGATATTTCCTACAAGTCAAATGCATTTGTATGGTTAGAAAAATTTCATAAGGCATATTCATAGTGGCAAATTATTATGCATCGATATATGATCATGCAACTATTTTAGCCAATACAACATTCATCCATATTTCACGAAAACGTTTCTAGATGCCTTCCATATCTACCAAGACATCATTGAGATTGTGCACTAATCCAATATGTCAGCAAAGAGGTTTCATTCTAGATAAGTAGAAATGGACAGTTGTATAGCACCATGAGCTACTTACCCATCACATGCGTATTAGTAGTATACTATCATTAATGCAAACATTCTACCATGCATAATATATCAACTGAATATAAACAAATGCATAACAAGACAATATCATGAAATGACAATTGAATACTTATATTTATTTGTTTCATGGGTAGACTCATTCTTGAGCCTTCAGCTTCATTATCTTCTTCATTCATCATTTCTTATCCAAATGATAAGATGGATAAGTGGTTCTTCAAGAGTTGAGTCCTTCATATTCCTCATCACTTGAGGGATATTCTTTGGATGGTGAGAGCTTGATATTCATTTTCTCCCATATTCTAATCTCTTATAATGAGTCGATCTTCTTCTTCTTCCCAGAGTCTGTTGAAAGTAATCACTTCCTTCTGGCACACGTTCCTCAAATGAATGAATCCCATGATCCTGGGAGGACATTCAAGGTAGTTATCACAACTTATGCATTCTCCACTTCTTCTTGTACTGCTACAAGTTGTTCTTTGATTTGAGATACCCTTGTAAAGTATGACTATATGGTCTCTGCATTCTATATCTTCACATTCTTCAATTGTTTTCTCAAAGTCATCTTCTGATTTATGCTGGATCTTCACATTCTTTAATTGTTTTCTCAAAGTCACCTTCTGTTTTATGTTCTTCCCTTCAAATAGCTTGGTCAAGAAATCAAACATCTCTTTCTATGTCTTTAGGGAAGACACTTGTGGTATAAGGTGATTTGTGATTGAATCAGCAATGACCTTCTTGGCCTTGACCAAGTTCTTCTTGTGTAAGGCTTTTAGCCTCATCTCCCTCTGGAACTCGAACCTCTCTACTTATGTAGGTGTCCAATTCATTTCCTTCAAGAACTAGTGAGATCCTATACTTCCATGCTTGGAATTTGTCAGCCTCACCAAGCTTGTCATCAAGCTGGTGTGATTAGTCATCTTGAAATGAGAACCTACACTGTAAATAGCAAAATATTAGATCTTACCGATTTGAGGTGTCCATCCTGGTTCTGGAGTTAGCTAATCTAGGGTTTGTCAGAGAAACCCTAATTTTAAAAAATTGGAATATTGTAGATATTATTTGATAGAAATATAGACCTCTTCAATGTGAGCTGTCCAATGTACTCCTTTTTCTGAAAACAGTGGAGGGAAGCTCCCAGAATAGGAAGCCCTAGTTTTGCAATTTCTTATGCAGAAACACCTGATACTATTTATGTGGTATCTCTGAAATTGCTTATTCTCTGTGTATTCAATCTCATACTGATGTAACCTCTTCTGTCCTTGTTCCAACACCATAGGTTTCATCAAAATTTGTTTCACCAATTGGGACTTATGAGATTTTTCCCAAGCTGACCTGTTTCAGGATTTTTCAGCATAGAGAAGTTGTACGGACTGTCACGTGTCACTATTTCATCTTCAGGGTCTAAAAATTTTACCATAGAAAATAAATTTTGTTCCCTTTTTGGAACATCTTGATAAATTTCATTTGGACCTTCGTATCCCGAGATATAGCAATTCTCCCTAGGTGTCCTGTTTGGAGAGGAATCCTGGGAGAGGCTAGAACCCTAACTTAGAGGAATCATATCTCCTAGAATATAGCAAATATGAGGATGAAAATTGGAAACTATGTACATCAGTAATTTATCTTCGACCTATGAATGTTTTGGCACCTGAGCCTACTCGAATATCTAGATATATCAAATATACCAAAACTATTTGTTTCAGTATTTTAGGGTTTTTCAGGTTCTGGGTCAAACTAGGGTTTGACTTTCCCAGAGTTTCACCCAACCAAAAATCTCGACCCAGGTCTCTAAAATTTTATTTTTATGAGTATATTAATCCTATGTCGGGCTCACTCAAAAATTCCTCTTCTGAGAAAATACTTAATCAGCAAAAACTGAAAATGCCCTGAATCAAATTATGCTTTGATAGAAAGATGCACCCTTCAATGGAAAGTTAGCCTACCATCCTTTTGTTGATGGATTTTGGAGAGAGACCCAAAAAATAAGAATCCCTACACTACTACATTTCAACCAAAAATCTGACGACCGTATTGTCGGATTTTCGACACTTCCCTGTCGCATGTATGACACTATGAATTTTTTTAAGCGTTGATGGCTTTGCATCGGTTATCTGACATCTTTCCAATCCGTCGGTTACACAACAGGTTTGTTTACCATCGTTTAAATGTAAATCGTTGCTTAAGCGACGGCTGTAGGTGATTTTTTTTTTTTAAATTCAATAAGTGTCGCTTAAGAGACGGTTTCTTTTGGCTAAGCGTCTCTTAAGCGACGACTGTAGGTGATTTTTTTTTTTAAAATTCAATAAGTGTCGCTTAAGCGACGATTTTTTTTCACTAAGCGTCGCTTAACCGACGGTTAAGCGACGCTTAGCAAAAAAAAAAACCGTCGCTTAAGCGACACTTATTGAATTTTTTTTAAAAAAATCACCTACAGTCGTCGCTTAACCGACGGCTATAAGTGTTTTTTCTTTTAAATACAAAGAAAGTCGCTGGATAATGCAAGGATGTTTTCCACGATGGTCTAGATCTCAACCATGAGAGATTGCATCAGATCTTCATGGTTCTCCAAAACATGGAGTTGAATTTGGAAATTCTTGGGAAGATGATAAAATAGAATGCAGAGACCTCAAACAAGAAAAGTGTGCTTGAAGCAAATGAAGATTGATAACCTAAACATTTTTAGCAGGCTGAACCAAATTACAATGAACAAAGAGATAGATGGTTCAAAGTTTCAAACATCCATCTAATTCAAAGGGGAATAACCAATATTGAATATGAATATCAGAATCTTCAATAAAAGGGTGCGCCTCCTGGAGACTAAGCTTGGAAATGCCTCTTAATATCCCATCTGGAAGGAGTTCCAGATGATGTCGCTACTCATCCACAATCAAGTGGACTTGCAGCGGATAGATCAACCCTTTAAGAAGGAATAAATTTTTTATAATGCATATATATGTGTTTCAGAATGAAGCCTGTTAGTTATTTTGATGGCTAGTAGGATTTTATATGGATGATATTATCCATGGTACTCATTATGAACAATATCATCTAGAAGGAATATATATGCATAGTACTGCTAGTCTGTCTCTACTTTTTAGGTTCATGAAACTTCTGAAAGTAATTAGTGATAGATGGAAATCCCCTTTTTGTGGTATTTACCCAAAATCAGCTGTATAGGTGACTATATTAAAATAATAAAAAATAACAATGTGTTTCATAACAAAAATAAAAATCTTGTGAAAGGATGGAATCTCAAACTAGTATTTTTTTTTCTTAACCAAAACAAGTAATGATTATATTAAATAAAAGCTGTTGTTGAATTGTACAGCAAGTTGATACATTCAGAAATTTTGAGTCTGGATCTGTAAAATTCAAGAAGAACGGAATATGCAGGGGATATATCTAAAGCCCACCTTGCATTTGCATTCTTCCTTTAAAAATTTATAACCCTAGTACTGTAAGTTCTTAGATACTGTCATAGCATAAACTCAAACTTGCAAAAGATAAAATGTGGAGAGAAGATTTAAGAACTGTCCATTGCAGAAATGCTACTTGTTCTTTGCTTGATTCTTCACCTCAAACTCTAATGTTGCCATGGGCTTCTAAACTTGGTAGACTTTTTCTTTCCTCCATTGCTGCATCTCTTGGAAATTCTACTGAGGTATCTCTTAACCAATGCAAGAGCTCCAAGAGTGTCCATGATAAGGTTGACCCAGAGAAGCTGCAAAAATAAACAAATACGTGTAATCACCCTGGCATGAATTTGATATGTAGCAAATTCCTGATTTAACCAAAAGAATAAACATCATAAGCTAGCCTGTGGAATAGAAGACATAGGTCATCTATCATCCTCCAATGCAGGCAACAGGCTTACAGGGAACCTGAACAAACTTTTTCTGAGCTCCTCGTTGCATGGTTTCCCATCACATGTTCATCCAGGGAGTGCAGCTGTGGTCTCTTCTACCCTCTCTGTTGAGGTATTTTTGTATACAATAGAGCAATTTTTCAGAGCAAGAGATGTATTAGGGGGAATTGAGGTTGATGCAGAATTTTTCAATAGTTTGCTTCTGTACCTGACAAAAAAGCTTCATGAATATCAACTTAATTATCAACTCTAACAGTGTTACAAAATTTCAGGCATATCAACATCAATATCAATAGTGTTAGAGAACTTTCACATTTTGTCATCCCAGGGATCTGGGTGCCAATAGAACCCTGCAAACATCAGGAGCCCACTACTAAGTAGCTAAACTGACTGGAATGGTCAAAAATAGTTTGTGAATTAGATGTTGGCCTGAGAATAACTTGGGGAGAATAGGATGAGTTCTGTCTTGCAAATATTCCATTTTGTTGCCACATGTTTTCTGTTTGAAAGCATACAGAAGCACATAAATTAGTGTCTCTCTTCCAACAGTGATCCATTTAACTTGGATGCTAGGAGAGCTTCAACAGGGACGGTCCAGCCTGGTCCTTAGCCCATTATGGCAGACTGCATTCTATAAATACATTATATAAAAGCATCGGTCATTACAAATATATTTTCAATTTATTCCATAAAAGTTAGGCACCTTTTACATTTTTTTAAAGTTTTACCATAGGCTCAGTTCGGTAACTAACAAAGTTTCATACTCATTGGGAGGGAGCTCCATATTTTTCAGATTTAGTTATTGCATCCTGATCTGATGTGGGCTTGATTTCTATTCCACTCGCTATTCCCCATAAAATTTTAAGTAAGGAATGTTGTGTCCCCACCATGTTGTCTCATGGTTACCTATATTTCTTAGGAAATTAAAAGACAGTAGTGTGTCAAAGCAACTGGATATAAATCAAAATAAAAAATAAA